>MEHQ01002462.1:190390-208173 GCA_008828725.1 Saccharina japonica | reverse complement strand
GTTGTACAATAACGTACCGCACACTCTAGAGGGCTGTTTGCCGACAGAGTTTTTATTTTCTCCCTTCTTCGATAAACACAGGCCGACTGGGCTCACCAGGATGGAGACGAGTACGTGACGATGGCGGTCGGTAGCCTTTGGCAGCCGTCGACATCGGTACACGTCGGTAGCCGTCGGTGGCCGTCGGTGGCCGTCGGTGGCCGTCGATAGCTGTCGGTAGCCGTCGGTGGCCGTCGGTAGCCGTCCGTAACCGTCAGTAGCCGTCCCTACCCGTCGGTCGCCGTCCCTAGCCGTCCGTACACTGAACTATATATAAACGCGCCGGAGCATTTGAAGGGGCTCTTTGCTGACCTTTAAAAAAAAATTCCCTCCTTCGATATACACACGCACAGGCCGGCTGGGCTCACCAGGACGGAGACGAGTACGTGACCGAGGGGGTGTCCCGCTTGGAATGCTCCGCGACCATGCCGGGAGAGAGCCACGGGATCTGTGACGGCTTCGGAACATGCCAGTGTTCTCCCCCCTTCATCGGAGACGACTGCTCCACCAAGGTACGTGTGTACGCCTGTCCGTTTATGGTTCGGTCGTTTTTGTTCGTTCGTTTGCTTGTTTTGTTTGTTTGTTCTTTCGTTCCATTGTTTGTTTTTTGTTTGTTTCTTCGTTCGTCTTGTTGGTTTGTTGTTTTTTTTGGAAAGTTGATCAAGCGGGGGTATAACCCCGTCTTTTTCAGCCGAACGGTGGGAGGTGGGGTGGGGGGGGGGTAGGGAAAACACGTCGGACGCTTGCTACGGTAGAGGTACACCATGTTTTTTTCTGAGGATATACACTTGAGGAGCTCTATGCTGAAATCCCACTAACTTCATGTAATGTGCCGTTTTGTATTGTCCTTCCCCCCCCCCCCCCGCTTGACCGAAAACATGTCTAGTACTTTGGCGGCTTTTTAATATGTCGCCGTGAATCCGTTCTCAACAGAAACCTATATACCACGGGTCATCGAAATGACCGTAAAAGTGATCATTATTTCGGCCGAAAAGTGCTACCCCTACCCCTATCCCCTGTCAGGGGTGACCGACCCTCGGGATAAGAGCACTATCTAATACCTGTGGTAATATTATACGGGGGGTGTTGGTTTGGAGTCTTCAGTATGACAGTTACGAGTCAGTTTGGTGTCGGTTCGGGTTATTGACCTTTCATAGGTTACACCGCATTTTTGTCTTTTGGGCCTGGGTGTGAAAGCTCCTGGACCCCTGAGGGCACTCCTCGTTGCCCCTACCCTGTGGGACGACTAATAATGGAATGACTTGAAGCCAACACGCCACAGGAGTACGAACACTCTAGAGTCTCGGCGAGCCTCATGGGGGCTAGGTGGGTGACCTTCGAGCTCAAGTATTAGATCAGGGCCTTGCTTTCGCGAGCTGAGAAAGTGCAGCGGAGGAATGATGCTCACGATTTCGAAGCAACCAAGGAGGAGTCCGGTGGGAAGCAACAGCTAACCATCGCTGTGGTGCAGCAGGGAGGGATGTCATACCACCATCGTCGGAACCGTCCGATGGTGACTACGGGAACCGGGAGGGGAATCCCGTAGGTGAGGGGTCTTTCGACACGCACGGCTGTCCGGGTTACCGGTGGTTTTGGAGACTTTGATGGCTTTTCCATGCTTGTACAGCAGTTTTATGTATGTGGCAACGAGAATATGCTGACCAGTGACGCTGGGCAAGGAGACCGTGTTTGAGATGGTGGATGATCCCGCAGTCGATGTCGTGGAGTCGACATCGTCAACTACTGCTGCTGTATGTGTGTACAGCAGTACGTAAAGCCCTACGGTGGAGCAACTGTAGGCAGGGTGTAGCAGCAGCTTACGTCCTACGTATGGTGGGAGTATAACCGTACGTACCCCTGCTGTGTGGAGGGGGGGACGGACGTACAGCAGCAGCTAAAAAGCCCTACGGCGTACCCGTCGTAGGCACCCCCTTCGTGTGTGGCGAGAGGGGGATTGCAAAGTCGTGCGACATGAATATGCCGTACGCGCTCCACTTCAGAGGTTGGTTGTGGAGGAAGCAGGTGTGGTGGTAATCGGATTCGAGGTGAAGCATGTCTGCATATTCCGCGAAAAGTCGCACGGCCGCCAGCCGTGTGCACCCTACCTGGGGGGTTGTTTGGTGGGGCAAAGTCGCGCCGCATAATAGCCGCGTGCATTCTGCTGCTGGAAAATCAGCGGTGGCAGGAACCGGACGTGGGGTAATCGTGGGCTGTCTGCAGCAATACCAATATAACGATGGGGTTTCGTCCGGGTGGCAATAAGTCGAGCGGCATGGCCGCACGCACTCCATGATAAGCAGCAGCAACAGCAGCAGCGGGGAGAGTCACGGAGAGAGCAGATCTGGGTGTTTCGTCAGCCGGGGCTTCATGAAGGGTCCGGCAACATCGCGGGGCGTGGGGGACAGGTCTGGTCATTGTGGTGGGATTTCGTAGAAATGATTTGTTTTTACGATGAATACACCAGTCGATCGAAATCTGTTTTTGGTCGATGGATGGGTATACGTAGCCTGTTTCTCCTGGTAGTTTTGAAATGTATATTTTCAGGTTCAAATCAAACAGTCTTGTAAATCCGAAAAACTTGTAGTGTTTTTCTGGTATAGACAGGACCAGAAGGGGACTGGTAGAACTGAAATGTATATGTTTAACAGTTTGGAGAAATATCGGTATGTTTTGTTCGCGGCCAAGGGTGGAGAAGCCGTGGATGGTAGATTTTGTATCGTCTAAGATTCGTTCTGGATGGTGTACGTAACCGTTTTTCGCCTTGTAGTTTTGTAATGTAGTTTCATGTTCAAATCAAACAGTCTTTGTAAATCCGAAAAACTTGAAGTGTTTTTCTGGTATAGACAGGACCAGAAGGGGACTGGTGGAACTGAAACCTACATTTTGAACGGTTAGGAGAAATAAGGGTACGTACGTATGTGCACCTTGAGAGGTGTATTACTGGTATGTGGTATTGGTGGTGACTACTGATTTTATTGAACTTTGCGGGTATCTTTTGTTTTTGGGCTGTCTATTACTGATTGCAAAATGAAAGAGGGTAAGCTTATTCATGATTGATTAGTTGTTCTACCAATGATAGCAGTATCATTTTGCGGACAGTTGTTTGCAAGGGAGAATGGTACGTAAAGTGTCGTTTGCGATTCGGGTTGGATTTCTGAATGGTAGGAAAATTATCGTTCGTTCCGGGTAGAGTCGTAGATGGTATGAGTACGTATTATAGGAGAGATATTGATTGGGTCCATCCCGATTGAACCCCCCCAAACCCCCTTTTTGTAGTAAAACGGTGTTTTGATGTAGACAAGCTGTCTTGCAATTCCAGCTCGCCATGTGTGGCGTTCCCCGAGGGGTATAGCGGTTGGTATGGACAGTTTGTAAAGTCAAGTTTTATGGCTTAAGGGGGGGGGCGAGGGTAAGTACGCCTTGACGGGTGTATTTTTGTTGTGCAGTATGAGTGATTACACTGACTTTTTGGTTTGGCTGGTATCTCTTTGTGGCTTCATATTGAGAGACTAGATTCAGAGTCATGACTCGTCATTCAACTACCAATATTGTTTTTCCGAACTTGATGGGTGGTTGCAATCTTGTCTGGAAATTCAAAGGGGGATATGTTGAGGACTTGGTTTGATGCACAAGTAAGTTTTGTTTTTGCAGTTGTCATTGCAATGAAACGTGGTGGCTTGTGGATGGTCAGATAATTCTTCTGTAGCTGGGAGGGACAAGGCTACTTTTAGCGTTAGGTGAATCCTATGTTGCGGAGAAGAACATTTGCTATATCGCTTTACCGTTACGATCGGTGAATCTGTTACGGTAGTAGGGGACAAAAAGGGGTTTTTGTCCGGGGGACCTCGCGATCTCTGGCATTATATGTTTCGCCGTAGTTTTTACTTCTTATGCGCCGCTGCTGTTGTAGTCTCTTTTTGTGATTGCAATAGTGTGTAAGTGGGAGTATGGAAGAGGTTTTCGCTCATGAGGATGAGTTTCCTCTTGCCATTTTTGTTTTAGGTGATGGAGTTGAGTCTGTTATTGTTGGTTGGTCACTGTCGCCACTGCTGTCTTGTGAAGAATCCGGGAGGCTGTTGGTTTGGAGTCTTCAGTATGACAGTTACGAGTCAGTTTGGTGTCGGTTCGGGTTATTGACCTTTCATAGGTTACACCGCATTTTTGTCTTTTGGGCCTGGGTGTGAAAGCTCCTGGACCCCTGAGGGCACTCCTCGTTGCCCCTACCCTGTGGGACGACTAATAATACAATGACTTGAAGCCAACACGCCACAGGAGTACGAACAGGGGGGGCATAGTAAAATTGCACGCTGGCTTGCTCAGCCCACACGCTTGTCCTTTAGAGTTAGCTTTTTTAATGGCGATTCACGAACGAGGGAAGTAGTAATTAGTACTACTGTAGTTGCAGTAATTTGTGTTTGTTGGAGAAGGGATAATTAATCAATTTAGCGAAAGGGGGAGAGCAAAACATATACGCGTGCATTGCTGTAAACCCTGTTTAATGTGCGAACCTTGTCCGACACCAATTCCCAAAATATTTTTGTTTTATCAGCTCTAAAGGGGGGGAGGATAACCGCGAACGTTGTGAAAAAAACAAAAACAAAACTTCCTCCGCCGTGCAGGACTGCCCGGGCAACTGCTCCTTCAACGGCTGGTGCTCTGTGGAGTTCCCTGTTTCGAGGTGCATGTGTCACCCGGGGTACTACGGGAGCGAGTGCCAGCACCTGGAGTGCCTCAACAACTGCTCCTACCCTCACGGCATCTGCGACAGCTCCACCGGACGGTGCGCGTGCGAGATGACCTACTCCCCGTACAACAACACCCGGTGAGAAGATAGCTGCGCACCTAGGGTTTCCTAAAGCCACAAATGGCCCAATTCACTGCTGACGTAATGCTGTATGATACCAGGTATATGCTGTGCTTGCTGTTTTGACATTCAACCGTGTTATTTCTACCCAACGAAGTGGACAACAATGTAGTATTTTAACTGACAGACTCCCGAGCGTACACGAATCCCCCCCCCCCCTACTCCATCCCACCCTCCTACCCCTCCCCTTCTCCCCCCCCTCCCCCCCCCCCCCCCCCTCCCTCCCCTCATCCTCCCCCCTCTCCTCCCCCCCCCTCCCCCCTAAAACGCCTGCATAACATGTTTCGTTGACAAAAACCCCAACTTTGAATGGTATGCCCCCGCGAACATTAAACAGGCCATGGTAAACGCCTGGATGGGCGAAGACTGCTCCTTCCTAGTACCCTTCGCTTCGGCCCGGCTATCCTCGCGCCCCTCCACCCTGGGGATGTGGCTAGTAGCGCCGCTCGTGGCAGCCGCGGCAGCAGTGGCAGCGTCGAGCTCCCTTCTCGGCGAGTCTACTGCTGCTGCTACTGCGTGCCGGTGCTACTGCTGGTGCTCCTGTGGTGTTGCTACTGATACTGCTACTGCTGCTACTGGTGGTGTGAGGGTGTATGGCGCTACTGCTGGCTACTGGGGCTGTACTGCTAGCTGCTACTACTGCTGCTACTGCTACTGCTACTGCTGCTGCTGCTACTGCTAATCTTAATACTACCGCTACTGTTGACACCAAAGCTATCGATCAGCACCAAGGAAGCGGCAGCGGGAGCAGCGAGAGCGGTGGGAACAGTGGGAGCGGTGGAAGAGGGAGCGGGCACGAAGGTGGTGGCTACTGTGTTCGTAAAACTAGCCTTGCGCCGGAAGAACCCGCGGCTGAATCCTGGACGGAGAATGAGTTACGCGACGCACGCGTCGAGGAAGAAGCTAGGAATTGCGGTGCCAGCAGCAGCAACAGTAGAGGTTTGGGCGGAAGGCGGGGGTGGAAGCGGGGGCGAGGCGGAGGCGGGGGTGTGAGTGGGGGGGAGGCAGAGACTGGGGTTGGGGGTGGGGGTGGGGTGGGCATGGTCATGGTATGGTGGAGGTTGATGGTAGTGGCGGCGGTGGTAGGCTCGTTAACTCCCAAAACAAAGGCGTTACTCATGACCGCCCACCGCGCGATGCTGCTGCGGCAGTACGAGAGCAGATGTTGTTGGTGCGCGACGAGGCTTGCGAGGCGTCGTTGGGGGGGGGGGGCGACGATGACGGGACGGTGGTGGTATGCTGCGATATATCAGAACAAAAATGTTGCTTGGTGCGAACATATTCCATAAAGGGATTCGTGACCGCAGTGTTCGCTATGAAAAGATACACGTTCGCCTTGGCTGGTCGCTCACCTGGGAACATTTTTGTCATTTTATTGCGAGGGAATATACAGTACAGGACACCTAATAATAAACAGGAAATCTGGTCCAGGTTGGATTTCTTATTCGAGAGAGGGTGCTTTCTACACTAATTTCAATATAACGACTCCCGAATTTCTTATTTTCCTCTAAATCTCAGCCTGGCTTTCTTGTTAGCCTGTTTCTTATTAGGTGTCCTGTACTGTACTGTCGTAATATGAACTAAAACGCGGTGTGTAAACATAGGGGAATACACTTTTTTCGGGTTCATCGTGGGTTCTGATTGCTCTTCTTACTACGTTAGCCCACCCCGTAATTGGGTTTTTCCTCGTCTCGTTTGTTCGTGGATAATCGAAGCAGGATGATCACGTGTGTTCGTGTTTATCGAACAAGAAAATATCAGTATCTCGTTTGTGTTTAGCGAAGAAGCATTTACCTCGTTCGTTGTGTTTATCGAGGGACAATTGTCTCGTTCACCTATATTTTTCGAAAAAAACATTATCTCGTCCCGTTCGTGTTTTTTCGAAGAAGCATTACGTAGCTCGTTCGTTCGTGTCTATGTATCAAAGAAGGATTTATGCCTTATTCGTGTCTATCGAAGAAGAAACACCGTCTCGCTCGCCCGTGTTCATCGAGAAAAGCCTTGTGTCGTTCGCGTTTATTGAAGAAGCATTATCTTGTCCGTTCGTGATTATTCGAAGAAGCATTACGAGTAGCTCGTCCGTTCGTGTCTATCAAAGAAGCATTACACCCTACTATTCGTGCTTTTCGAAGAAACATCGTCTTGCTCGACCGTATTCATCGAAAATCTATGAAAGCATTATGTCGTGCGTGCTTATCGAAGAATAAGCATATTCTTTTCCCTCTTACTTGTTCTCATGGAATAGAACAATCTTTGTCTCGCTTGTCTCGGTTACATGTATAGAAGAAACAGCAGTTCTCTACTGTAGTTCGTATATATTGATCGAAGAAACAATCGCGCGTAGTTATCGAAGAAACGTTGTCTTGTTCGCGGGTATCGAAGAAACATAAATATCTTGGTGTTCTTGCTTATCGAAGAAGCATGATGCTGTCCTTTCGGATTTATGGGAGAACAAATCCTTGTCTTCGTTTGTTTTCTTTGTCGAAAAATCGCTAGGTATGTTTTGACGCTTTGCTATTCATTATTTCGGCGAATACCAAGCGGCTAATTGAAGTAATTGATTGATGCGCCCAAGAGACTACTGTAGTTGAAGTACTGCGTGGTTCGTGACCACATAATTCGTATCAATCTGCCCCGAAATATAAATACCGTTTTATTGATAATTAACGAGAAAAGGTGTTTATCTTTACGGACACAGTGGTACTTCTCTTGGATAAATAATCAGGACGGATTAATGGGTGTACTGATGATGTAGTTGGGTAAAAAATAGCCGTTTCATGTGAAGACAACACACCACCACTAGAGTAGGAGAACGGGAAGCGTACCGGGCGGGGGTATAGCAGCGTTGGAATATCGTATGGGGGATTTTCGATATCGTCTCCCAGTAATGATAATTAAAAAAACAAATCATACTACTACTACTACTACTACTACTACTACTACTACTACTACTACTACGACTACTACTACTCTCTATTCAAGACATTAATTAATTAATTTTTATTTAAGACATTAATTAATTAATTTTTAATGTAACCCCATTGCCGTGGGTGAATTTTTTTTTTTAACGACTTGAGATAGTGCGAGATAAATTAATTAATACTACAGAACAGTAATAATATTATTATTAACAGTTCAAGCGAGGTTCAAGCTGGTTCGAGACATTAATTATTTTCCAGCTTCTAAAATAAAAAACAACGGGATTTTCTAAATGCCTTTATAATATAAGGTTTATTTAGTCTCTGTTTCGGCTGAGAAAAACTCGGATATTTTCTTGACCGCAGTTAGTTATAATTATGAAAAAAAAAAAAAAAACACACACACACACCCACGAGTAGAGCCCAGTACTAGTTGGTACTCTTCCTTTCTATCTCAATCCTTCCCAGCCTCCTCTGCACCTCTAGTGCAACCACTCACTGCAACTTCCCAACATGATGACCCTATTCCCCATCCCCTATCAATCACGTCAGCGATTCAGTACCTCTCCACAAACTCCAGATTTCCTTCGTTTAATCTTCCACACTGTTTTTTTTTAAGCAGTTATTTGAAAGTCTTTTTACTTTATTTATGGTAGTGTTTTTTTTTACCGCGTTTGATTTTTGTTTTTGCCGCCGGCGAAACGCCCAGCCTCAAGCAAGCCACGGCCACGGCCACGCGCGCGCTTGCGGCGGTGCCTTCGTACATGTCACCCCCCCCCCGTTCCGTGGTTCTGCTCGGTAAGTTCGGCGAGGAACCCCGCGTCCACAACAGTCGTAGTTCACAAACAGCGGAGTCCACACGTGCATTTCCGGAAGAGCAACGGAAGACAAAGGGCAACAACTCATTGTGCCCGGTCGAGAAGACCATTGTATTTCATAGGTAAATGCATACAAGTATATGGATAAACGTACTGTAGTACAGCAGTGTTAGTTAGGTACACCACATTTCCTTTCCTGTCGATGTTCAATGTCGTATTTCACAAACAGCGAAGTTAGCACGTGCAGTTCACGGAAGAGCAACAAAACAGAACACACAAAGGGCAAAAATTCAGCGTGCTCGGTCGAGAAGACCATCGCATTTCATAGATAAATACATACAAGTATATAGATAAACGTAGTACAGTGTTAGTTAGGTACACCAAGTTTCCTTTCCTGTCAATGTTCAATGTTATAGTGTACTAAACAGCACGCCGCAATAATAAGGCAGCTTGCTTCAGGCGAGTGGAGTGCACCCGTCAATGCTGTAAATGTAACAGCCCGTTGCAGTAATACGTATTGCCAAGCGAGTGCTTGTCCAGTGTGCCTCCAACCACGGCGTGTGTTAAGTTAGCATGGCGAGCCAAGCGACGCCGAGGCCACACACAACAATCCTCCACAATCAACACGAGGTGATTTTATCACCACGAACGAGTCATTTTTTTCATTAATTTTAAAGTTACTTCCTTGTTTTCGAGTCACTTGTAGCAGGCGCACGTACGATCCCAACTCTTGATCGTTCGCACCAGCAGCACACCTGTTAGACACACGGAGCCATCCTGCGCTACATGTACGTGTACGTCAGGCACCGACATTCTGGCTCAATATGAGAAGAGAAAAGCAAGCAATCACACCCACACTTCCAGAAAGAAGTGGAAGAAAAATGACTACCCCCCCCCCCTCCCCAAAGAAGCCTGTCCGACGTGCTCCGTCCCGTCATCGTAGGGATGCGGGGGTCTACGGTCATACGACTACGACCATGCATGACATGCGGCTACGAGTGAGTACACCCGCCGCCCCAAGAAGCACAAGAAGAAACACCACCTTGAAAAAGCGGAAGAAATAACCCTACCCCCCCCACCAGCAAGCTCAAGAACCCCCCCCTCCCCCACGCGCGAGAAAGCACCATCACCAAAAACAAGGAAGCAAACAACTCGGGGCAGAAAAAAACGGGCAGGATTCCTCCCATCCCTCTTCCCCGTCCCTCCATCCCATGCCGTATGCCACATGCGCCATATTGGGTGCCAAACAAGCACCAGACACCACCGACCAATCAAACCAGGGACAGACGCTGAACCGTTTCGTAGTAACGCTATAAGGTACCAGAGGAAAACGCCTCCTCCCCGCTGTTGTCTGAAAGGTTTGCTTGTTGTCTTGTCTTGTCTCCGTCCTATGCGGGAGGTTATTTATTATAATCGTACACCCATCTTGTTGGGGGGGGGGGGAGGGGGGGAGCTACGTACGTATATAACGTACCGTGCAATACGGTCCGAACCCAAGAAAAGAGAGAAAAGAGCACAGAACAACAAAGAGCAAAACATGACAACGCGGAACACAAGAAGAACTGCACACGACGAAATGCTGCCGGATCAAGGTAAAACGAGCCAGCAGCAACACTACGCACGACGCATTCAGCCCAGACTCAAGAGACCCGTCATCCACCGACTCAACCCACCCACACCCACGCCAGCATCTACGCACTAACGCCTCCACCCACTCCCCCTTACACCCCCTCCCTACGCACGAACACCCCCACCCATACACCCACTCCCACCCACCCACGCCACAGGGAAGAGAGTCGAGCCCACCCACCCCATACACCCACCCACCCATCCAGACACGGTGGAACATAGCAAATCGGACAACGGTAAGCTTTATTATAAGCCACCAGCCTTGCTTGGGTCGCTCGCGCTTGCTTGGCGCGCTACCTTACCTATTTATGTACCACCCCCCCACCACCCATCACCGATCGCGAGCGTCTAGTTGGTAACTACGATCTCTTTTTTTTAAGTCAAGCAAAAGAGATGCTCAGGAGGTGAGTTGACACCGAATCGGGTTGAATTCAGCATAGTTTACGATTACACCAAAAATCTGTATTTAATTCCCCCTTCGCTTGCCAGCCCGACTACATCCTTACCCTACATGGTACACGCAATACACACCCACCAAAAGACACTTACGTAAAAAAAAGCCAGCAAGCATTATTCATTGTGAAAGCACTTTTCTTTTACCCCCTCCCCTCCCTCCCTCCACACTGATAAATCAACTTGCTAATTCAATCAATCCAGTCAGTCGGGGAAGGTCGAGTCTCGCCATGAACCGGAGGAGGATTGGATCGCAACCCCCATACATGAAGCAAGCAGGAAGGGAACACTTTTTTTGTGACGACAGAAAAAATGCCCCCGACACAGTGAGAACAGAAAGAAAGGTACCCGGCACACGTTCGTTCGCATCCCACCAACAATTATCGACCAGACCAGTATTCACCATCAAAAATGGGCGTACAGACCAAAGGGTTGCTAGTAAATATATACTACGTAGAAACCCTACCAACCCAGACCAGAAGGGAATGTGTTTTTTGGCTGGCTCTCCGCTATCCTACCAGACCAGACCATATTTTTTTCCCCTCTTTTTTTCCAACTTTTACACGAAACACACAAGGCAATTTGCTCGTACCCGAGGGGAGCACGCCCAGGGGGAGCATCGCTACGACACTTAATAGTAAGAACAAGGACTACTACTGAAGCACTAACACGCTAGACATCAAGAAATATCTGTAAATACTTCCACACCACTTTCACATGAAACCAAGTTTTTCCCACCCTCCTGCCACAAAACAAACCCCGAGCCCCTGAGCTCAAAACCCCCTACAGCAAACAATCAAACCCGCACGCACAACCCTCCCTAAGCCCTGAAGGGTTTCCGCTCGTCAACCAAGGTTGATTACGATGACAAAGGTTCACGACGTGCACTCTGACTACAATTGAGAGGTGACGATATTTTCTATCTTCCTCGCTTGTACGATACTTCTTACCCAAAGGTCTCAAAAAAAAGAAAAAAACGAAACAAAAGTCTGATTCGAAGGAAGAACAGCGCCTCTAGAGAGAGAAAGGGAAGAGGTTTTCAAAAAGCCCCCCCCCCCCCCCCCCCCTGCCTGATTCGAAGGAATCGACAACGCCTGCCTAGGGGGCGCCTGGTCTCCCTCCCCTGGTTCTAAAGGAAGAAAAAGGCCTCGCAGGTCTCGAAAGAGGGGGTAAGCAACAAACAGTCCCCTAGTGTTTCGAAGGAAGAGTAAAATGCCTACTTATTATGGTATGGTAGGGGCTGCCTGCTTAAGGCTGGGCCCAGTAGTTCGTTCCCGTGGGCATGACCTCGAAAGAGTCGGAGCAGGCGAAGACGCTGTCGTCTCCAAAGAGGCCGACGCGGATCTTGTACATGCCCGCCGAGGTGGTGGACGGCACGACCACGTTGTAGTCGCCCTCTGTGAATCAAAGCAGCAACATTCATTCAACATGAGCAGCAGCAGCAGTAGCAGCAGCAGCAGCAGTAGCAGCAGC
Organism: Saccharina japonica; assembly: GCA_008828725.1. Lineage (NCBI taxonomy): Eukaryota > Phaeophyceae > Laminariales > Laminariaceae > Saccharina > Saccharina japonica. The sequence goes on along the minus strand of MEHQ01002462.1, from coordinate 195,979 downwards.
AGCAGCAGCAGCAGTAGCAGCAGCAGCAGCAGCAGCAGCAGCAGCAGCAGCAGCAGCAGCAGCAGCAGCAGCAGAAACAAAACAAACAGCGGCGAGGAAAGGAAGAAAAGTCAGCGGGGGGTGGGCGGCAGGTTTTGTTGGCCACAGCAGCAGCAGCAGCAGCAGCAGCAGCAGCAGTAGGGTTTTGACTTCAAGCGTACCGCTGTCATCCCTTACCACCCGTTTGGTTATAAAGATAGCACACCCCCTCTCGGCGTCTCGGGCGATTTTCAAAGCTGGTTTTCTCGATGTCGGGGGGAGAGAAGTGTAACTGCCAAGCAACGCGTCTATGGAAAGGTCTCTCGTCTACCATGTGTTTTACTGAAAAATGAAATTGAGTGGAGGATCACACCCTCTGTGTACTTATTTATTTACACAGGAACTTGGAACGTAAGCCTTGTCAACCCAACCCGGCAGCACTTTATGTAAAGCTCTCAAGTGTCACGACAAAACTACAGCCCAAAAACAACCTAAACCCAAACAAACGCACGCACTGCTTGCTAGCTGGCAGCTCTCTACATATATTAAAAAAAAAAACTCACGGGTGTCGCGGCATCCGGTGGTCGGCTTGTCGCAGAGAGCGTCGGACCACGTTCCGCAGTCGCCTCCGCCCGCCTCCATGTAACCCTCGGCCTTGTAAAGGTCGAACACGAAGCGGCCGGTCCTGTCTCCGAAGCCGTTGTCGTAGTCGAACTGAGGAGGATCGTTTTGTTTTGTTTGTTGGAAAATGAAAAAGAGAGCCACAGGCGTTTTAGTTTCGTTTTTTTTTTTTGTGGAATGGACGAATAAGGAAGAAGGAGTCGTCAGCAAGGCAGGCGCAGGGAGGCGGCGTCAGGCAAGGGTTTTCCATTGAAATTGTGGCGTTTTTTTGTTGCGGTTGACGCTAGGCAGTGTGTGCGTTCATTACACGCAGTGCGGTACTGCAGTAGTAGGTATTATTGATTGACCGAGGCGTAACAGCCAACAAGGTGAATCCAAAGGCCCACACATAGTTCACAGTAACCCACTCCCCGGTTCAGTGACTGTTCAGTGACTGTCCACTTACAACAAAAATGGCGTTGTTTGTTGGTACTTTTAATTTTTTCCTATTTTTTCATGGGTTGGTTGGTGGGATTGCTATCAGAAACAAAGGAGGAGGCCCAACCAATTTGACTCCAACCCAAAATTCTTCGCAAACAGCCCAACCAAATTGGCTCCAACCCGAATTACTTCCCCGCAAAACAGCCTAAATAATATTGCTTCAAAATCAGCAGTGGCTCACCTCGATCGTGTAGGCGTCTCCCGCCACGGCCACCGAGTTGCTGTTGGGCTCAACGACCACCACCGTGGGGCCTCCCATCTCGCCCGGGCCAGGTGCATCCTCGGAAGCCACGAGGTAGAATTCGCTCGAACAGCGGGCGTTCTCGGTTCCGACCTCGCTGATGCGAACACGGTAGCCGTCCCCGGAGACTCCCCCGAGAGGCTCGGGCATGACGACGTCGCAGCCGTCTGCCGAGGTGGCGCACGCGTCCTTCCCCTCGCCCGAGAGATCGGCGATGTAGAAACCGCAGTCCTCGTCCTGGTGGGTGGGTGGGTGAGACAGATAGATAAGACGAGGTAGGACAGATCGGCCGACATACAGAAAAGGAGGAAACAAACGGGACCAAAAGGGAGAAGCTTTTAAACTGAAGTTCCTGTGAAACGTAACTGGAACACAAATATTTGGCTGCTCGATTGTTGGCCGTGATCACATCGGTGGGTCGGGAGTATTTTTCGTTGAAAAAATCGCAATCGATTAGTAGTTACGAGTTATTTATGGGTATACACAGCAGCATGATCGATACCTGGCACGTGCCGGTATGCAACAGTCAGTAGTCGTACGCCAAGACATGTTAATGATACTGTAGCAGCATTCAGTACGATGATACCCAGGAGGACGGTCGGCCGCGCACGATGTCTCGTCTGGAGTATTATATTACACGGCCGCGCTTTGTTGCCTTGAATTGAGTTAAATTGTGACTTACGTCGTCGAAGCAGTAGGAGTACGATCCGCAGTAGTGGAGGTCGATCTCATAGATGGAGTCCGCGTCGGCACCCGTCCAGTCCACAATGTACGGCCTGATAACGAGCAGGTAGGTACGAGAGGCAGCGTAGACAGCGCCAGCAGCAGTGTAAGGTTTAAGGACATGTTATAACGACTGCACATTATCTAACTGATGTATCCATTTACAGTAGTATTATTAGTGTAGTTAGTATAGTAGTAACAGTCTAGACTTCCGTTTCAGTTTTGAGTGTCTTTCACGATGATACGTGTTCTTACTCGTACTCGTGTACAATCTGATCACCCGGCGTATGGCCAAGGAATGCGTGAAATGATTTGCCGTTCACTTTTGATTCTCGACTACTGCTGTACGCACTGCTGCTGTTGCACTGGTACAACGTTGACAAAGTATGATATCGGAAGACACGAACATGACTCGGATTTGGACGTACAGCTCTGAAGCACGCAACTACCGTATACTGTAACTGAACACTGCACTATTATGCGAGCTGCACTATTATGCGAGCTACGTGCACACTGCAGTCAGTCGGAGGGTATGTATATACTGCCATACCGGTATGTATGATATGTACGAAGCAGTTTATCATGGAAGAATGGTGCGGTACGTCGGTGCGGGCACCTACAGTAGTTACTTGCGTAGTCGAGTCGAAGTCGAATGCCGTCGTATACTACTGCTGCCATGTGTGTGTGTTCTTCACATTAAACCTTCCTTTTTCTACGTATACAAACAGACAGTAAGTGGTGAAAATTGAGAACATCTACGATTATTACTACTCGTAGAGGGCTATGCAATCCAGACCCGATCGTCGCCGACTCACATCAGTCAAAGCGGAATATATACACACAACAGCAGCTACCTACAGCAGCAGCACCAACGGGCACTCTACACAGCAGCAGCAAGGAGGGAGCGCTATCATTACGAGAACCGCTACGTCAAGGCTACGTATATCATACATAAAAAAAGCCGAAAACGTCCCAAGATTCCTCCGCATAATATTCGAAACACGCCGCCAGCAAGTCAAACTCTGAACACTACCAGGTACTAACACAAACCGACAAAACTTCTTGTGCAGACTCTCTCGTGCACGCGATGCACTCTTCTCTTGCCATCTACGACACAAGAGCGCTGGGAACCTCACGGCACCCTTAGCTATCTATTTGCGTCTGTCTTACCTGTCGGCAACCACCGTCATGCCCTCGGAAGGAGCGATCACCGTGAGCGCCTCAGACTTGGTGATGATGGCCACGGTGACCAGGCTCACCAGAGCAGCGGAGATTCCTGATCGAGCCATGTTCTTGCTGCTGCTGTCTTGCTTGCGTGGAAGCTTTGAGGTAGGAGATGAGGTGCTGGCTGCTGCTGCTGCTGCTGCTGCTGCTGGCTGGTGGTGGTGGTGGTGGTGGTGGTGCTGCTGCTGCTGATGATTGCTTGCTCTCTGCTTTTCAGATAAAAGTGGACTCGGAAAGAAAGCTTGGCAAAGTGGGTGGTTTGTGGCTTGGCTTGACTGTGTGTCGAAGCTTGCTGGCTTGCTGGCTTGCTGGAGTGTTGGAGATGGAGGGAATGTTTGAGAGTGCGAGTGTGTGCGTGAGGTGTTGGTGCTGGGCTGGCTGAGAGCTGAGAGGCGGACCGAGCTGGGGGAGCAAGTTCCTGCTGCAAGAGAGAATACATACAGTAGATGCAGAGACCCTCTAAAACCGTTTGAACTCGTTGTACACTAAAAAAATGAAACTGAAAAACGGCATGAAACGGTTCCAGTTCCGCCGTTTCTTCTGTGCCGGACCCTTAAATTCAAGTAAAAACTAAATTTTCATAAAAAAAAGTGAGTCAAGAGTTCCGAGTTAATTGCGCCGCGTAACTAATTTTCATTCTATGCTCTATGCATACTCGTATGCTTCACCTACACGCAGCACATCAGCACATAGCACCACAGCACGAAACGGTGTTCAGCAGCAGCAAGCAGTACATACAGAGAGAGGTAAGTAGCGCGTACCCCAGGTTACAGGCCTAGTCGCACTCATCACACCCATCACTTGTATCTCGTATATATATCCTCGATGTGCGGCGGGCTGTGTTGTTTCAAAAGGTTACATATCTACTCGTTCTCTTACACCCCACGTAGTATATACCAGTACGTAGCAGCGTAGTATCTATTTTTGACTGTTCGCGATAAAAATATAACAACAGCGGTAAGCGGTGAGCGCGCCACAACCGCCACCACCCAGAAACTTTCACAAAAGGAAGGCTTTCGTTTTATTGTGAAATCATATTGTGACCCCAAAAACCTTGAGCAACCTTGAGTACAGATACTGCTGTAGGCAGGGTACTATACGGCGTACACCTCCTCTGCGCCATACATATACACTCGTACATAAGTGAAATAGGTCAGGGGTCATGGGGTGCATGCAGATCGTATCTATCTCCTCCGTATCGGAGGCGCGTAGACCAAAACATCTCGTTAGAATATGGGAGAAAAAACGAGCTTAAATTATTCCAGACCGTTTTCCATTTGCACAGCAGCAGCAGCAGCAGCAGTAGTATACCTGATTGTTTTTTGTTTTCCCATACACCACTTGGCTGGCTGGCTGTTTTTTTTTTTTCCATCCCATTTATTATCTTCGCCCTTCCTTTCTCTCCTTCCTAGTCGTAGCTCAGATCCGGGGTCACTAAGTAGGCTCTTCTCCCCCCCCCCCCCCCCTACCCGTACGGTTCTTGCCTTGCACTTTTATCGAGAGAAGATTTCAGCACTTACCTTCTTCCCTCGTCAACTCTCGTCGAATTGGGCTTACCCACGCTCTACACACACATAAAACGGATCTTTACCTATTATTGTTGTGGGACACAGAGGAAGTATACGTACGTACGTAAGATATAAAAACAGCGGCAATAATTAGTGTTGCACAGAGTGCTCGCGGCTGAGCGCGCCCCGCAAAAATTGAGCCTGGGGTGATCGCGCTCTTTCTTACACCTGTCCTGGTCGTGTGGACCTATATGTTATACTGTAACTGCGACGATAAGTTTTCGTTTTTTTTTCTGCCGGGCCTTGAGAAGATACAATATCGAGAGTTTCCAGTTATTTTGCGCCACGCATAGCATGTATATTTTCAACTGTTTGCCTCCACAGAAGCATTCCCTGCCGCTCCCCGGTGCCGATCCTCAGAATTTCAGTTCTTGACGGATACTTAACTCGAGAAAAATTGGCATCTACCAAGTATATGCATTATTTCCAGGGTTCTTTACGGTGCGGTTTTTCCTATCGGTTCGGTGCGGTTCGGTGCGGTTAACCGCACCGAACCGCACCGTAGGATTTTTTCCCTCTTGAAAACCGCACCGCACCGCACCGTAGGTTTTGCGATTTCGGAAAACCGCACCGAACCGCACCGTAGGAAACAAAATATAACCGAACCGCACCGTAGGGTTCACGATCATCTGAAAACCGCACCGAACCGCACCGTAGCATTACCGATTTTGAAAACCGCACCGAACCGCACCGTAGGATGCATGAAAAAACCGA
>MEHQ01002462.1:168464-179477 GCA_008828725.1 Saccharina japonica | reverse complement strand
CTTACTGCACTGAGTGTAGTATCTCTGTGTCGTAGTTTTGTGACCACAGAACTGGTACCTTTTTAGGATGAAGAATCGGCACGGACACTGGGTGTGCTGGATGTCGACGGGTAGAAAGGAAGGTTTAATGTGAAGAACACACACACACACATCTCGACCCAACAACCGAAGCTGAGAAACGTTGCACACCTAGATCGGACAGATCATGATCTGTATGATCTGTATGATCTGTACGATCTGTATGGTCTGTATTTTCTGTTTGATTTGTATGATATGTTTGATCTGTATGATCTGTTATGATCTACATGACATGTATGCTCTGTATGATATTTATGATATGTATTATATGTATGATTTGTATTGTCTGTATGATCTGTATGGTCTGTATGACCTGTATGACCTGTATGGTCTGTATGGTCTGGCTCAAGTTGACGGGTGGGAGCCGTATAGCCTGGATGATTTTATAGGACATGTTTTCTGGTTGGAACTATACTATATGTTTTCTGCGCAACAGCTCTTAACGGCAGGGTAGGATCTAGATGACCTAGGTCATGATCTATCTGTACATGATTTGTCCGACATGTTAATCGTTGATGCAAGCTAATTCAATATGGTACGCAATCTCATGCTGCAAGGTATCTAACGGATTAAAATACCGAAAAAACACGCATCTGATTGAACGCTATTGGGCATATATTCAGTTCAGGAGCCTCGTCAGCTCGTATCAGTCATATGTTTTTTACTCAAAGGGGCAACCCCCCATCGGCGCCCGAGAACATGAACGGGTTGTTTTTGTCAATGATAATGATGGCTGTGCCACGCACGGATGGTTTTGTCGATGCTAGCTGTATCACGTTTATTAATAGTGAGTGCTCTAGACGGCCGGGTCACAAACGGCTCTTCCTGTGGAACATATCTGGGTTCGGTGAATGAGTGCTGTGTGTGAAGCCGTCCTCGCGCGCTCCCGCCCACAAGCGACCGTTTCACTTATATTTTGGGGAAGCATTTTAGAATACACACGCAATCGAGCAGCGGCAAACGGAGGGCATCATAACCAGAACCAGCGTGAACCAGAAAATGAACTTTCTCTGGAACGTGCTTTGGAACATTCTTTGGAACGTTCTCTGGCGGATGATGCGCGACAAGCAGTGGGGGGGGGGGGATGTTGAAGAGAGCCGTGTTACGGTTTAAGAGGTCCATGCTACGGTTTAAGAAAGTTGTGCTCCGGTTTAAGAGAGCCGTGCTACCGTTTAAGAGACCTGTGTTACGGTTTAAGAGAGCCGTGCTACGGTTTAAAAGAGCCGTGCTCCGGTTTAAGAGAGCCGTGCTCCGGTTTAAGAAAACCGTGCTCCGGTTTAAGAGAGCCGTGCTACCGTTTAAGAGACCTGTGTTATGGTTTAAGAAAGTTGTGCTACGGTTTAAAAGAGCCGTGCTCCGGTTTAAGAGAGCCGTGCTCCGGTTTAAAAGAGCCGTGCTCCGGTTTAAGAGAGCCGTGCTCCGGTTTAAGAGACACGTGCTCCGGTTTAAGAGAGCCGTGCTACGGTTTAAGAGACCTGTGTTACGGTTTAAGAGAGCCGTGCTATGGTTAAAGAGACCTGTGTTACCTGTGTTACGGTTTAAGAGAGCCGTGCTATGGTTTAAGAGAGCCGTGCTCCGGTTGAAGAGAGCCGTGCTCCGGTTTAAAAGAGCCGTGCTCCGGTTTAAGAGAGCCGTGCTACCGTTTAAGAGACCTGTGTTACGGTTTAAGAGAGCCGTGCTACGGTTTAAAAGAGCTGTGCTCCGGTTTAAGAGAGCCGTGCTCCGGTTTAAGAGAGCCGTGCTACGATTAAAGAAATCACTGCTACGGTCTAAGAGAGCCTTGCTACGGTCTAAGATACCCGTGCTATGATCTAAGAGAGCCGTGCTCCGGTTTAAGAGAGGCGTTGCCCTTTTTAGGCCAATCAGTTCCAACGGACGGGAGCAGAAGCCTGCTGCGGTAAGGGTGCACTTTGTTTTTCGTAAGGCTCCTCGCTTGATTATAATGTACGATACTATTAGTAATATATAGTAATGTCACCCAAACCTGACCCTGTGAATAATGGTACACGCTTCATTCATTCACTCACCCCATGAACAATCCAATGGATTTTTGTCAAGATACGAATGTGATTCCAACGATAAGGGTATGCCTTATAAGGCATGCGCCTTATTGGGTAGATCTTCATCTGAGGAGCCTATTAATAGCCACTACCCTTTTTGGTCATAAAGCGAAACCTCTATATTGTAGCACGCATCTCGATAGATGTTTCGTTTATTTATTTGGCCCATGGGAGCGTGTTCCAGGCTTAGCTCACTAGTACGGTACCCTTTTTGTTATTGTCTCAAAAGTCTGTTTTTTGGGGGCAAGGTTTGCATAGAACTCGACCCTCAAGCGGAATAGGAGTCTCAAGAACAATCGGTTCTACTAGCGCTACCGTAGCGATAGGGGTACAGGGTACAGGGTACAGCAGCAACACCTTTTGGTCAACGTGTTTATGACTACTATTAATATTGAAAATAGGCTGCTCGGTCGAGGAGCTACCCAATAAGGCATATACCTTATAAGGCATACTATATCACACAACAAGGCATGCTATCTCGCGCAATAAGGCATGTATTATCACCCAACAAACCATATGCCTTATAAGGTGTGCCTTATCGTTGGCATACAGTTAGGACTCGTGTTACGGCAGCGGGGGGGGGGGGGGGGGGGGTGCTGTTCCTTAGTCCACGGTATGGATAGATAGATAAGCCGGAAGCCTTCGCTCAGAAGGCACGTCGGTGCTGGAGGGACTCCTTGTCGATATATATATCAGGACGAGATCAAGCAGATCGAGGAGTGAGTCGGTGTGCAGACACGACGACATGAAATGAAACGCCTCTCGATACTGCTGTTTGTAACGCCAATTGGCAAATGCCTACCAATATGTGGAGCTCCCTACATCTTTGCGCAAAGCAATATACTGCTGAAACATATGCAATGCTGCTGCACACGAGTATACCTAACAGGGGCGTACTCATTTGTTGCTTGCCTTAGCCATTTGACCATTGACCACGCATCCCTTTCGAGACGGAGCAGGGGGGGGGGGGGGTATCCTGTCGGCACGAGATATTGGAGCGGTAGTCGTATGACCATAACGACTCGCGTCCCTACAATGCCGAGGAGCGGAGCACGTTGTGTTTTCACCAACCAGGCAGACATTGCTTGCACCAAGCGCGAAGCGCCGTGAGGTATTGGGCGAGTCGCATGGAGGGTGAGCTGCATCCTGCTAAGAACCGCCTGTGAGGCGGACTTGCATATGGACGACAGTCTCCAATGAATTTATTTAATTTCTGGTGTGGCCACTTCCAGAGACAGCAATGGGTATCACTACGTATGTATCTGCCTCGTGGATGCCTTACCATATACACACTCCGTGATACGATAATTCCCCTTGTGCGGAGATGAGGTTATCAACCCCGCACAAATGATCTAGCAAGACCGCCAGCGTGGGTGACCGCCAAAACAAAAAACGGTACCCTGGTTGTCGAGCTCACGCAGTGAGAGGCGTGTTTTACAGCGTCGTTGCCAACCGACGCCAACCCAACCTATGTAAAATATTTATAGGTGGAGCAAGGGGGGGGGGGGGGGGTACTCATGTCGTGACGGCCGTAGTCGTATGACCATAGACCCTCGCATCCCTACAATGCCAGGACGGAGCACGTTGAATTTTCACCAACCAGGCACACATTGCGTGCACCAGGGGGGGGGTATGATACCAGTATTTTAGCTACCGCGTTTAGGCCACTCGGCCGAGTGAGTGGCGCTGTACTCTCACTCACGCGTGCTACGATAGAGGTCCCAGTGACACTTTTTGGCTGAAATAGTTTCTGAATGACGGGGTTTCCTAACCCGAAACCGTCGGACTTTAGTGTTGATTATAGAGATTATAGAAGGTGGCCGACTGTGATGATAGTCGAGAGGTAAGCGCTTGGATTGCTGTGAGGCAAGTCCGTTTGCGAGCTTCGCTCAGTAGAAGAAAGATATCGATGATAAGATGGCGCTCTCAGGCCGATTAAAAGAAGGAAGAAAAGGAGAGTGAGAGGATGGGGGTGCCATCATCGGTCAGCTCTCAGCAAGACGCACGCCCTACGGCTAATCCCGGGCCATTGCACTGCCCGAGCTACATCAACGTTCCCAGTATCGATACTTAGCAGCGTTCCCAGCATCGATACAGATGGTGCGTGCTCGAGATTGTTCTCGGTACGTACTCGTGATCGTTCTCGGTCCGTGCTCGTGAACGTTACTTATTGCTATTGAGCCGATAACCGACGAACGGCTACCAGGAGAATTTTCTTGGAGCGTTCTTCTTACGCGCATTTTGAGTACCAAACAATACCACTCTTATATCAAGTATATCCTGTTGTGGTACGTAGTACGTGGATAGATCGTGCTACTGCGCTCTGACTTATAGACGACTATGTTACCGACCAGCGACTCGGTAGGCTACTGGCTACTGCTGTAGCGAAGTACCTATCACTAACACGACCCCTCGATGGAGGTGACATCGTCAAATATGCTAAAATACGACATCGAATGAAATCATTCCTTAACGAACTTACTTACTTGCGTGAGCAAACTTTATACTGAGTTGAATTCTCCGTAAACTCGAAGATCTCCACAACCAATTATGTCGGATTACGTAATTATGTCCTTACGGCGAGCCGTTTTGGTGGTAAGTAATAGGACTGGGCCGGCGAAACTACGCTACGCCCCCAGTCCCCAATAAACAAAAATCGTCAAAATCTCTAGGAAACGTCCGCATATTTTGCTTCCCAGCAGCCACAGTTGAGCTTGCGCTGTGATCCTGCGACCGGCTGCGAGGATGGCAGTGGGTCACGAGTCACGAAGTAGTTATGAGGGGCCCGGTAGCCGGTGGTGTATGTCTCGATAAATTCACGACTCACGACTACAAGCGACAAGCATGGCGGCCTCCGTTGTTTTGGTGTCATACTGACGGACTGATGGAGGCTTACAGCTTACAGCAGCAGTCCGACGGCGCTACAGCACGAACCTATATAACGTGTTCTCCGATTCATAAGCAAAGTCCGTTATGGGGCACAGGCAATAACGTTTGAACAGAAAGGCGCACAATGATATATGTAGTTAGATTCTTCGGACATATCACGTCACAGAGATGCTCATAAAAATAAAAAAATAAAATCCGAGTTTCTATTCTTAAGAATATGTGGGTCAAATATTACCATAGTATGGCCGATTTCGGCCAATTTGTACCGTTTACGGCCGAATTTTGACTACATAGTTTTGCCTGTTTTAATAGCCGGACACATGATGACATGCTTTCAGACGAGGCGTGGGTATCGTATATCAGTGATGAAGCGGAAACAAAACGCAAATGTATCGATTTTCATCCTTTTTTAACCAATTTCCATGGTTTCAATTTTCTTCTCTGTTTTCTGAAAAAGGGCTAAATACGGCCTTTTTTTGGCCGACTGCTTTTTTTCGGCCACTGGCCCATGCAGGAGGCTGCGCCAAAAAACAACAACATGGTTTTAACTATACAAATGACAAAAATATTTGAAAACAGTCACTGCCAAAGCATCGGACACGCCTAAGGGCTTGTGTAAACATAATCGACTTTACTTTCGTATGAGTTGGAGGAAGTAGGTTGTAAATTCTAGGCCCTGACCCATTTGGTGGGCATAGCGATTGACATAATTGGCTCTATGTACCATAAGCAAAGCCATAAGCTGGAGTGGGCACGTGCCATTAGGATTGTGGGCACAAGGGGTGACAAAACAAGAGAAAATAGGCCATAGGCGGCCTATGCCACCCCTATTTTTGGCGTTGGGTTCGTTGAAAGCCCGGGCTAGATGCCCAGTCGGCATCGGGAACTTCGCTGAATACTTCAACAGCATCGAATCGGTTGACTTATTTGCATACGATTCAGCATTTCAGCAGTTCGTTTATGTTCACACACCCCGCTTATTATACCCTAAAACACTGTGGAAAAATGGCCAAACCCTGGTGCCATAGTTCGCTCTTTTGCGCAACACCGACCAAAAAAACGTGGACGGTCCCCAAAAAGGTGGCTTATGGCTACCAAAACCTAAACCAAAACTGTGGAAAAATGGCCAAACCCTGGTGCCATAGTTGGCTTGTTTGGACTCGTGCCATTCCGAAAAAGTGGGCACGAAAAAAAAAACACACACACCAAATGGGTGAGGGCCTAGTAAATTCACATAAATTGCGGAGAAAAATAACTAAATAAAGGTCTGCACAATGTGGGACGTGCGTTTTGGTCCTAGCGGGGATGCTTCTTAAACGTCCCCTGTTTTCGCCGTAATTACCCGTAAGCACGCAAAAAAACCATTTTGCCGAAAAACGCGTAAGGATAAGCATCTCCAGCCGTAATCCGACATCATTGTCCACAACAAGGTGTCCTGCTGCAGGGAAGATGTTCTAACCTTGTGATGCAGTGTGTTTCGTTGTATACTTAGGCGATGATATTGGTCATCGGGGTGAGGTATAGGGCTCCTCAAGTGATAAGTGACCACCCTTAAAAGGCAAAAATGGTGCACCTCTACCGTAGCACGCGTCACTCAAATAGTTTGTTTACATTGGCGCAGCCTAAATAACACTCCTCCCATGGCGGTGCTGCATATTGCGAAATCAAAGAGCATAAAATCGGAAGACCGCAGAGGAACAGGGGGGATCGCTTGCTTGGCCGAGCGCGGCTGGCTCTGAGCGGCTGAAAACACAGCAGGACCTAAAATACACAGCAGGACCTAAAATAAAGTTGACTCCCCTACGGTCTCTATAGCACCAGTCTACGCCTCTTAGCGTGTTACAGTATTTGTCGTGACACACCTATATAACCTATATAACCTATATAACCTATATAACCTGATTTTTAATTTTTTAATAACCTATATAACCTATATAACCTATATAGCTAAGCTAAGCCACAGGGATTTTTTTTTATCGGATTCAGTTTTTGTTTTCATAATCCTCATATTTATCAGTTTTTTTGGATGAAATATGCACAGAGCTCCTAAAAAAAGGCTGAGTACCTCTATCGCGGCCTTACCGTAGCAGGCGTCCAAAGGCTACGATACGATACTAAAGGTATAAGGTATACTTTTTTTGGTAAGGTATACCTTTTTTTGGCTGAAACGTTTTCGGAATGACGGGGCTCCTTAACCCTTTTAGGAATTTTAGGACTGCAGTCCCGTTTTGGGGACAAACCACTCTAATTCTAAGTAATTTGTCCCCAAAACGGGACGCCAGTCCTACAAGGGTTAAAAATCGTCGAAATTTCGTTCTTGTGTTGGAATATATTGTTTTTATCTGAGGATTCAGTTTTGTTTTTCTTTCTAAATCCTCACAATGATCAGTTTTTAGGATGGGATGGGCACAAAGCTCCTCACACGGATAAGACTCGCCGCAGAAAAACGTAGGTGGTGCGGCCTTACCGTGCAGGCGTCCAAAGAAGACTGAAGAGATCGTACGGTGCCCCGGACCCGTGGTACTAAAGGTATAGGTATACCTTTTTTTGGCGAAAACGTTTTCCGATGACAGGGGGCACCTTAACCCAAAACAAAACGTCGGAATTTCATTCTTGTGTTGCACTATTTTTCATTTTATACTTCGGCCGTGATGGGACTGATCGTCGGGTATTATATATAAGCACTCTCATTTTCATCCAAAATGGAAGGTTTTGGGTGGACGTGTACGTAGAGCTCCTTAAAGTGACCACACCCTCAGGATAAAGCACGGTGCGACTCTATGTACCGTACGTAGCGTGCGACCTCGCTCACTATTAATAGAGGAACGGCCAACCCTTCGGGCAAAACCCGATCTCCAGGTTAGGATAAAAACACTATAAAAGGCCACCAGGTAAAGATGATAAAAATAAACATCGTGTACGACGAGGCAAGAAAAAAGCTTCGACAGCGCGTTGTTGGCTGTTGTGGCCCTATTACGATGCGCCCCCCGCCGTTCCGCGTCGCACGCTTGTGCCCGGTTATGGTCGCGGCGATGCTCCCCTCCCCCCCCCCCCCCACACACCGTAACACACATACGATCCCCCCCCCTCTCTGTCCCAGGGAGACAGACCCCTCGCCCGCCGTGCCAGAAAAACCTCAGCTCGCAGTTTTTGAACTAAACGTTTCTGGCTGTCGGTTGGCCCTTAACCAAGAAAACGTAATGTGCTTAATAAATATATATATTTTTTGTCCATGCCATTCGACAATGATGTGTTAATAATAGCATGAAAGAGCTTCAACGTTGATAACCTAAAAGCACTCCGAAACAAAGAAAACCACGGAAACAAAAAATACCTCTCTGCGTAAAATCTAGTCCCTTCTGTGTCTTCTTCCGGCTTGGAGCTTTGTCTACTCCATTTGTTGCCCTTGGAGCTTCGTCTACTCCATTCCATTTGTTGTCCTTGGATAGTTGTCTACCCCGTTTTTTCTTTTTTTTTGTAACGTTGAAATGTTGTTCCAGTTGCCCTCTGACCATGAATGTGCAGCGCTTATTCCAACCATGATAGGTACCATCCACACATGAAAGGGCGTATCTATTACGAAGCAGGGACCATAGTAAATACAAGTAAAAGGACCTACCATAAGCACAAAATATTTCTGAATTATTATATAGGATACAGTATAGAAATCGGGGACTTGGTTGTGGCCCGCGTGTGGTTCCAGTGTTATGAGACCGAATATTGAGAAAAACGCCGAAAACACTACTTTAGACCCTAACCCTAACCCTAACCCTAACCCTAACCCCAACCCCGTCCCCGCCCCGACCCTTATGAGCTTTGTCTCGAAAAAATCATGCGTTTTTTTTTATTTTTTAAATGGTCGACCACACTAAAAGGTATATAATAAAATATTCCCCGATTTCCATACTTTATCCTAGATAATAATTCAGTGGTGCGGTAAAAGCTACTGTATATTTCTCTATTTTTACTTAACAATAGTTGGTCCTGCTGTATACATAGTTACTATGGCCCTGCGTAATAGAATCCAATGACGAAGGAACACTCGGACCTAAAACGCTCTTGGTTGTGTGTCCGACACATGCTGCGGTAGAGGTGCTGCACCGTATTTCTAAGGGTGAGCACTTGAGGAGCTCTATACTATTAGTAAGTCAAAAGCTGATTTTGGAGGAAACTAAAAGTGCTATACCAGATATTCTTCTCCCTCTTTCGCGAAATTAATTAATTATTATTACACAACACATACACACTCCTTTACAGCTACTGCGAAGCATTTAATCTACAACACATAACGCGAAATTAATTAATTACTATTACACAACACATACACACTCCTAGTTTATCTGCCACGTTTCTAACTGGACGATTGAAAAATGAGCTCGTTCGGGATTCTCGCAACTGCGACCCTCGAGAAGCGGGAAATCAATATGGTGACGTAACTCTCCGAGAGTAGTCAGAATCATTCCGAGAAGGGCCGGCTCGATTTCCTCGCTTTACGGGGCGAAAACAAACTTGAACAAAACAGTATATGTTTGCAGCCTAAACAAAAAGTCCCGCAAAAAAATAACGGCCTAACCACACCTATTATTAGTGAAAGACCACCGGATCTGTACAGCAGTAATGCTAATCAAGGAGAATAATAGTCGTATAATATATATCCGAGGAACGACTCCATGACCTAAGTAAAAAATGAAAAAAACTGACATGCCGATGATTTGGGGTTAACCCTTTTAGGACTGCAGTCCCGATTTGGGGACAAACCAGTCTAATTCTAAGTAATTTGTCCCCAAAACGGGACTCCAGTCCTAGAAGGGTTAAGAAGTCCCATCGTTCATTGATATTAATAGTCGAGTTGTTAGGATTGTCTTACTATGAGTACGTATAGAGCTCCAGAAGAAAATTAGCTTGCGTCTTTTGCTAGAGTTTTAGATGCGCCTACAACTACTGAGCTGGCACTCAGTCGACGCTGGCTGGCTGGTACAATAAGTAGCCCAGCCAGTGTTTTCAGTGTGCAGCAGTACACCACGGCAACACTCTTTCTGACAAACTGGGGGGGCTAACAAAACATTGGCTAACAAAACATTGGCTTGACTCTTTTTTCCACCAAACATGATGAAAAAACGTGGTTTATGGCGCGATGCACCTGGGAGGCGTGCATTGGCATGATATAGGGGGGTGCACCTGAATTTCCTGAAGGTACCTCGACCCAAAACGTTTGTTTTTAGACAAATTGAAAGGGTCTACCGGTACCTAGCTAGGTGATATTGTGATGGAGTCCATACATATAGATATCAGAACGCATGCGTCCTTATGATTCTTAGGAGAAGTGAGTGAAGTCACACGTCTCAAATGAGGGTGCACATGGTAGATTAGGTAGGGGAACCGGAATAATAGTAGTGTGCTTGGTTTCTTCCCTGTCTACCGCTGGTTCGTGTGCCTGCTTCGTGTACGTACCTGCATCGTCTCCACTGGTGCAGTCTGTATCCTGTAGTTATGCCCTTGATGGAGTAAGAGCGACAGCAACGGAAGGACTGCTAATAATATTAATGGACGGGTATCTCAGCACCGACACACCTGCACCCCTAGGAGACAACTCCTTAAAAAAAACGAATAATTATGCAAAACGACTAAAACAAATGGGGGGTAGTTCCTCGGTTTATGTCAGACAGAAACTAGAACATTGACTTGTCAGAAAGTGCTATATTCGTACCCGTATCGTATGTAGAAAGTATTATATATTGAAAATAGTGTAGGGCATACACCCTGCCTCAAAATACTTGAACATTGCAAGGTACCCCCCCCACCCCCAGGATGCAGCCTTACCTCACCCTTCATCATGCGACTCGACCGAAACACCTAACGGTGCTTCGCGCCTGGTGCAAGCGATATCTACCTGGTCGGTGAAAACGCGACGTGCTCCGTCCCGGCGTTGTAGGGATGCGAGGATCTATGGTCATACGACTACATACTTAAGGTTATGCACCCCCCC
>MEHQ01002462.1:155139-168455 GCA_008828725.1 Saccharina japonica | reverse complement strand
CCCCTCCCCCCGCCCCGACCCCCGGCCGGTAATCGTCGTCCTTTTTTGAACCTCGAATCCAAGCCGTCGTCCTGGAAGGGTCTGACCTGTACTTCAAGTATAACCCTTAGACGTACTGGTATGCTATAGGCCACTCTACTCTACCATAATATATCTCCCGAAAGCTGGTCATGACATAAAGCGTGATGCTCAGAACCTCATGGCCTCGGGTATACAACGACTGATACACTACTGCAAAGCACAAAACAATTGTGTTTTTGAACGAACGAAAGTGGATTCGTAGCGCAAGAACAACTCAACATGGTACTATGTAGGTTTTGTACTGTATTGTATGACGGTTTGCTTGGATACAAAACTGTCAATACAGACTGCTTCGACGCCTGTGCTGAGATAGAGTAATTCACTCTGATTGTACTCTACCCGAATCTCTACTTAGCACTAGCGACTGCATGGTCTACTGGATGTTAGTCATACACTGTTTTGCCAAAACAAGTGTCACCCCCTACCGAAACACGCCTCCTTACCCTTATACCCTTATACACACCACGAGAGAGGTATACAGTTACCGACACCACTTAAGAAAGAGAAAATTCAGAATTACAAGCTATGCATGTATATATGTTTTTGCACGAAACGCAAGAAACCCATTGTGTAACATACTGAAAGTAGAGTAGAAAACACACCCTGCCTAAAAAATATAAAGAATCGGAGCCTTTGGCCGAAAAAAAATGGTGTCTTAAGTGGCTCTGGCCGAAAACAAATGGTGTCTTAAGTGAGGTCGGCGTACCGATTCTCCCTAGCAGGAGCCATTGTTATGGTTGCGTTTGGAGGCGGTAGGCGGTGGGGGCCTGCGGAGCGACCAGCCCAAGGGAATAGTTTCAGAGGTTCGGAACGGCCAACCCCGGAACGGCCAATCCCCAGTGCCACACACGGGAGCGTGAACAGGACACGGTTACGCGGGCAGCGCGCGGGAACGGTTCCATACTTAGGCACACACGGAGCACGGGGTTTGTCTAGGTTCAACAGTGGTCGGGTTTCGGGGGCGCTTAGGGAATGGGGGGGGGGGGGTGTACTTCATTTTCATGCACGGCCGTAGTCATGTGACCATAGACGCTCGCATCCCTACAATGCCGGGACGGAGCACGTCTGGTTTTCGCCGACCAGGCAGATACTGCCTGCGCGAGGCGCCGTGAGGTGTTGCGTGGGTTGCATGGAGGGTGGGCTGCACATCCTGCATGCCAGGTATATACGAAGCATCGCGTTTGAGGTGGGGTTTCTTGCATTGGATGGCAGCTTCGAATGGATTGATTTGTTTTCTGGTGTGACCACTTACTTCCAGAGACAGCAACGGGTGTTCTATGTAACTGCCTCTCGGGTGGGTGCCTTGCCATATATCAGGTGCACATACACACTACGTGACGCGATACTTCCCCTTGTTGTGCAGAGTTAAGGTTATCCACCCCGCACGAATGATCTAATTTCACCGCCGCAGCCGTGGGGAATCGACAAAAAACGGTACGTTGGTATAATAATGTAATAAGAACGGTATGTTTGTATAAGAACGTAAATAAAAATGGTACGTTGGTTGTCTAGCTCACGCAGTGACTGGCGTGTTTCGCAACGCCGTTGCGAACCGACGGCAATCCAGCCTGTAGAAAGTGGGCCGGGCGGCGAGTCGACGAGACTTACGTCTTCGTGTGCTCCGATGCCGGGGTTGCGAATTAAACATGAGTGACATGGTCGCCCCCAAAAATAAGACGCTGGTAGCACTGCTGGCTCCACACGTAGGGAAGGTGGAAGGCTATCACCGGTGGGGGCCTGGCAATCGGTAACAAAGGCTACAGCTAGCTCCAAGATAGTTATCACCGGTTTAGCGCTGCACTCCTGCTGTGAGGACAAAACACTTATTATTTGACCCAGGTTTAGGTTTTATGTACAGCGCAGTGCTACGAGTATTGATAAAAGAGGTAACCCTTTTTTTTCGAAAAGTACTAATAATAAAATAATAAAAGAGTTAACTCTTTTCGAAGCCAGGAATACGTATCATGTAGCGGCAAGAGGCGTAGTCTTGCAGAAAAACCGACGTTGAAGGTTAACGAATGCTCCAAGATATCACCGTTTTTGGTGAGTTACGTACGTAGCCCTTTCGAATTCCAGGCGTCGCCAAGCAGAACAACTGTGAATAGAACAACTACGATTACGGGGGAATACAGTAACCAGGACCAAACATGCTAGTTAAAAACACCGGAATATATAGGTCTTTGTGTAGGTGATGGGTCCTGATTACTATGGTCCTCCTACGCAATAGTAATATTAGTAAGCCTCTCAGAAACTGGCAGGGCCAACTGGTAGGTATACGACATTTTAACACTTCGTACTGTAAAACATAAAAATAAGGGAGCAATGGCCCACGCACGCCATAGAGGGGTGGTGCCTTATTTATGTGTCTGAGCTCCCCACCTCACACGAGGAGCTCAATGTCCCACTCGGGACCAGCTGATTTCAAAAGAAGAGTTTGTTTGCGCAACGCGTTCAGCGTTTGCTTCGTTTACTATGCGCTATTACCGGAGGACCATCGTAAATACTAGTAAATGGGACCTATGATACGGCACACACAAAAAGCAATATATATATATATATATATATTCCCTACGACCCACACAGCACCACCGCAGCAGACGCAGCAGCCGCAGCAGCAGTAGTAGCAGCAGCGGTCACCCCTAGCCTTCATGTGGGGCGGTGTACAGCTGGGATCGCTTTGTGTTGATCGGCGCTCGTATTTATATTTGACAATATTTGGTCCTACTTACTACGGCCCGCCGTAATAACAATTAGTACGTCGTATTGTTAGGGGGGGGCATAGTAACTACAGTAATAGTAGTATGAAACTCCTCAAGTGAAGAAAGCACCTCATAAGTAAAAAAAAATGGTGCTGCACCTCTCTCTCTCTATTATACCTTAACATGCGTCAGGCTGGATGTAGGATCGATTTTTGGCGTTATTTTCTGTTCAATATCGTCGTGAGGGGTACAATTAATTAATTTAGCGAAAGAGGGAGAAAAATATGGGACCTACGGCGAACACAAAAAAAAAAAAAAAACATGTTTCCGTGTCGGCCACGGCTGGAAGAGATTAATCGTGAGGCAAGGCCGTTTGGAGTAAGGGTTCGAGGGGGGGGTGGAGCAGGTAGCTCTACGCGCCCGGGTGCATCATAAGGCAAGACACTGGCTCATCCTAACCGACTGTTCCAACGCCTTCAATACGGTGAAGCGGATGGCAGTGCTTGCCGAGGCGGCCACTTGCGTGCCCGTGCTCACGCCGTTCATCGCAAGATGCTACGGCGAGAGGCCCGCCCCTCCCTGTGTTGTTCCAAATGGATTCGGGGGAGCGGCGAAAGATCGAATGTTCCAGCGGAGTGCAGCAAGGGGACGCCATGGGCCCGGCGCTGTTCTGCATGTCACTGCTGCCAGTACTGAAGCGGGTTCGTGAGGAATTTGAATGCCGGGGTGTTGAAGCCTTTGCCTACCTCGATGGCATCAGCATCGGTATGTCAGAGGTCACACTGAACACTGTGAGGGTCGTGCCCCTTCTCCAGCACGAGCTGTGCGAAACAGGTATTGCCATTAACCCCAGCAAGACGGTCGCTTTGCCTCCAAAAGGGCATGCGCCTACGTCGGAAGATATTGCACTTCTGGGGGGCATCGGTGTTCGCGTTGCGGAAGGAGGTGGGGTAAAGGTGGTTGGCGTGCCCATAGGCAACGATGCATTCGCGGTGAACAGCATCGTGGAGATAGTCCGAGATGGGGGAGCAGAGTAACTCGCGCGCATCCTGCCGCGTATGCCGGACAAACTGTCGGCGAACCTCATCGCCACCAGCTCAATGGTGCAGCGGACCTCCTACATTGAGCGGGTAATGGACCCGGAGCTGTCACTACCCGCGTGTCAGCGGGTAGACACTAGCACAATGTGGATGCTCGAGCGCCTTCTCGAGCTTCCAGGGACAGCGGATGAATCGTCGTTATTTGCGGACGGATGCCAGGCAAACCGGTTGACGCTACAGCTCCACCAGAAAGCGTAGGCGAGCCTATCCACGGGGGCCGGGGGGGTTGAACTGTCGTCGGCTAAATCAAGTAGAATGTCAGCGTCCATCGGGAGCATAGTGGCGACGGTGCTAGAGGCCCTTGCTGACCTCTCCGGTCCATTGGGAGAAAAAGTCCGAAGGGAGCTGCCCAATTCAGACCTCGTTTCGCCGCATATGGAGTAGCGTCAGGGACCTTCGCGACATCCATGGGGTATCGGAGGAGGCAATGGCGAACGTGGTCCCGGAAAGCTGGCGGAACAGGGCGTTCCGCGCGAACGAGGAAGGAGTTTCAGGGCAGTCTGATGTGGAGGTACTGCCGGCACATGACGCCCAAACGATCAGCTCCCACAAGGCGCAGCAAACGCTGGGGCGGCAGGTGAACCGGGTACGGTACCAACGGTACGTTGCTTCTCTGGACCAGCTCCCCGAGGCAGCAGGCCCGTCGGGTCCGAAGGACGTGTTCGGGGGGATCGAAACCAGAGATCTTGCCAAGGCTCGGCAACGGAACCTATCGGGACCAGGCGCTATCGCCTGTTTGAGGGCAAGGCCTGTGGACCCGGCATGAACCATACCGGCTTCGGAGTTCGTGTCTATGAGACGGCGCGTCCTGGGAATGGAGGAGCCCCTAGCGGCGAGGTGCCCCTGCTGCGAAGCAACGGATGCCAACACGCGCCACGCGTGCACATGCCACCGAGCAGGCGCGCAGGTAAACCAGCATCAGCCGCTAGTCCACGCGCTGTCCCGCACCTTCAAGCGGTTGTCCATCCGCCATCAAGCGGAAAGCGGAGCGCCCTTCAACGCCGACAGGAACCTCCGCATGGATATAGTGATTGAGAGGGGAGGCCTCCGAGACGCTACGCCATCAGAGCACCGCAACAAGGTGATACTTTCCGACATCATGCATGCAGACTCCCAAGCGAGGGTCCACATGCGGGCTGGCAGTGCTGATCGAGACGGATCAGCTGCCTCCACTTCCGAGGCGCGAAAACGCAACCACTACGCTCGTGCAGGACGGGTGTCCTTCGACGAGCGCAGCCATAAACTTGTCACCCTCGCTGTGGAAAGCTTTGGACGCCTCAGGAAGGAAGGAAGGAAGGTAGCGACTTCATCGACCAGCTGGCGGCGAGTATCGTCGGAGGAACGTATATACGTGGCTAATAAGCAATCAAATAAAACAGGGTCCTTATGAAGAAAAGGGGTCTGTCAGGAGCACCGATACAAGCTCGCCCTGCTTGATGACCATCAGGCCACCAGGGGGAGAAGGGAGGAGGAGGGAGGATTACTTCCCATGGCGTGGGTGTGGAATGTAGATGCGGAGTAGGACGCACGGCGAATATATATACAGCAGGTACAATGTTTGGGTACAGGGTGGTAGTGCGTATTCAATTGAGTGTACGCAGGGAAGGACAATGTGTTGGATAAGATTGGTTGGTATTCGACGAATTGTGTGAACATGAACCAAACACGTGTGTGAGTGATCAAGAGCTTCACCAGAATGAACCTGCACAGCATATATATATATATATATATAGTCGGGCTCGCCCCATACGGCCTAAACTAATGCTGACGCCGTAGCCGTAAGGCCCCGCCGTGGCATCTCTTCACAATTGGCGTCGTTCCGCATTCATTAAAAAAAAAAAATACAACGTCGATCGTCGCAATTTTGTTACCCGTAGTATATAACATAACCCGAACAAGGACGCACGCATGTTACGGTGGATGTGCACCATGATTTTTTCTGACAGGCTCCCCAAAAATGGTTCTACATCACCCAGAAAGAGCACGCATTTTTCAGGAAAATAAAGCCGCTATGCACGTGGTGCCCGATGAAAGCTTCCCATGGCGTAAGCTAAATATAAGGCGAAAAATACCTCAGCACAAAGAGTGAGATTCCGACGGGTTTTGGGTTAAGGAGCCTTCACTATTACTAGGCCATTCAGAAAACGTTTCAGCCAAAAAAAGGTATACCTCTATGATAGATTAAGGTTATTTAAAAAATTAAAAAAACAATAACAGCTGTGAGCTGGCTCGAGGATTTCGTCGAAGCTCATCTTTGCTAGCTGAGTGTAATACTTCGATCGCGCGTACTTACGGATTTTATATGTCCTCATGTAGGATGTACATCCCGTATAAGGGGGACACAATCTGAGGCTGTAGAATTCAGGAAGTGTGTGTCTATTTGTGGGGGGAGAAATAATTAAAATTAAATTAAAATTAAACTTAAACTTGAACAGTCTGAAATAAACGTACCATGTATCTATCTATTATATATAGTTCGTCTGATGCCCAAAAAACAATACTTTAATCAAGTGATCTTTGATGCCCACTTTATCATAGCAATTTAGAGTAGCGCTGATGGAAAAAAAAAAATCTTCGTACAGCAGTTCGCTTTGATGCCCAATTCCCAAATCAACCACAAATAGAACATATATTCTGCATTCGACGATTGACCTTCGATCTCGACATAGACTCAGTCCACGACTAACAACCTTCGTACCAGGCAAGGCCAGCAAGTGTACATAGCGGCCTCGAAGGTATCATTACGATTCGTAGTCTAGGGGGCGAGCGGTTGCTTGCGGCGTCCGACGGTCTTCGTCGAAAAACCTTAAAACACTCGTTCTTGCGATCGGATAGAGTTTTCGTGTTCTGTTTTGAACTCAGCTGCCAACTGTGTTTTCGTCAGACGCCTGCTCTGCGCCCTCCGCATATCATCGACCGAGGCGTGAGAACTGTGGCACTACGCTCGTAGGGTGGATCGGAGGTCCTCACCAGCGCGATGCGTTCAGAGTTTATGACGCAGTCGTTGGGTTTGTCGATCGATATGTCAAAATGTCAAACTTGAAAAAATGCGATTTTTTTCTTGTATATGATACGTACCTGGTATAAAAAACCAAGTATCCCCGTCGTCGTACGAGTACTTGACGTATATGTACGAGTATGTATGTATGTGCTGTCTGGTACCTGGTATGAACGAACCTGGTATCAACTACGCATCCCCGTCGTACATGCGTACTCGTATGAATACAAGTATGAATACGGGCTCCAGGTTCACAGCTTGAGCCTGTGGCACTTTCCTTCTTGTCTGTGTACGCGTCGAAGAGACGCCAGGTTGTTGATCACACGAGATCTGGTTTGCACGATAAGATACGGAGATCTTATGACAGGTGAATTGGTGATACTTGCATGGGAGATCCTTACGGTGATCTCCGACAAGATGTTACCGGGCGCTTCCGACAAGAAGTATGTATGTGCAGGTATATATCATATGTACGAGTATACGAGTTCATAAGACACTCTCCTCTCGTACCACACTGGTGATGGTACTCGTATAAGTGCTGATGGTGTATCATAGTAGTGTTGAGTTGACGTACAGTAGTATATGTGTTGTTGTTTGGTATCCACGACCCGGCTCCAAGAAGCACTTCGTACGAGTATGTATGTGCAGGTATACGAGTGATATATGAGTACGTAAGACAGCACACAGCACTCTCTCGTACACTGGCGACGGTGACTGTTCACCCTAGCCAAGGCCACAGTCGTTGAGCAAGATTGTTTATATTTAAGCAGGGATGTGTTCATGCACGGATGCTTATACTCGTATGTTGGCCTATATCTAGACTTCGGAAATCCACCGACATTTTAATATTGACAACCGAGGATAGGTTTGCCCCTACACGCTTTGTGCTAAAGCTGTCGACGTTGTTTACTCTTCTTTATTTCCGGAGTTATCAGGTTGACAGTCTTGTGTTTACATGTTCGTTCTTGTTTCTTGCCTTCTCCTCCTGTCTTCTTCATCGTATTTTATCTTATAATTATTATCATCATCTTTGCCATCCGACAATGTGCAGCATGACCTTCAGCGTTGACCACTCATAACATTCCCGAAAGCAGAAACCACGGAAACAAAGGAAACCTATGCGCAAAGTCTAACTGTTTGACAGCTCTTGTATCTTTGGTTGTGTTTATGTCCACATCGTTTCTATTTTCTTCACCATTATTTGTACTCCTATTAACCTTCGCCGTCAATTTGTTTCCTATGTATTCCTATTATATTTATTTCGACCCTCTATCATCTCCATTACTACTTGCTTCAATCTGGCCCTACCGCCGTGGGGGCGGGAGGGCCACTTATTCCCTAGTACTATATATATCACACCATAGATAGGGTACGTAGGGGAGGGTCACTTTTAGGGGCGTCCTTTGTTAGCTTCCGAATTGGAGGGGGCGTGCAGTTTTTCCATCAGATGGCTTTCCATCAGACCCTATACAGCAGCAGTGGTCCCTCGTACATAGTGCTGGTTGCCGCTATTATAGTGCCGGTGTTATTGGCTGGTGTATACCGGCACTATAGAGGGACCACTACTACTGCTGCACCAGGTACTGAAAAAAGAAAAAAGAAAAAACAGCTGTGAGCTCGAGGATTTCGTCGAAGCTCATCTTTGCTAGCTGAGTGTAATACTTCGATCGCGCGTACTTACGGATTTTATGCCCTCATGTAGGATGTATATGGCTGCCTGCTATAGTGCCGGTGAAATCGCTTGGCACCTGTGACAGATGGGATTAACCAGTCAGTGTGGCAGTGTGCGGAGTAGATAGTGCCGGGTTGCCCGCTATTATATAGTGCCGGTGTTGTTGGCTGTCTGAGCATACCGGCACTACAGAGGGACCACTACTACTGGGTACTCGAGACAGAGACCCTCTACTGGTAGGTGCATCTCTAGACGCATGCTACGATAGAGGTGCACCATATTGTTTCTGAGCTTCTCACTTAAGGAGCGTCATACCTCACCGGAACAATGATTTTGGAGGAAAATAGAAGTGCTGCCGGATGAGAAATATCAGGACCGAAGTATATTCTGAAACATTATTCGTCACAAAAATGAGAAGTCGGACGAATTTGGGTTAAGGAGCCCGATCGTTCAGAAACATATTCAGTCGAAAAGTGCTACCTCTATCGTAGCACGCGTCTCCTAGGAAACTGAGACCGGGTTCCTCGGCTTGCAATACTCCACGAACTGATCGACCGAGGTGCGGCGTAAGAATAACACAGAAGAAGACGAAAACGAGGCAAACTGCAGGCAAAAGGCGGACGACCGTGGGTCGTGGAAAGGCGTGCACGTACATATTCAAACAATTAAAAAAAAAAAAAAAAAAAAAACAGCTGTGAGATCGAGGATTTCGTCGAAACTCATCTTTGCTATTACTAGCTGACTGAGTGTAATATTATATCATACCAGTACCTGGTATCATAGAAGCAGATGCCGGAGATTGTTTTTTTACAATTTTGTGATCAATGGCATAAAATATTCGTGTAGGACGGCTGGCTGTGGCGTTGTATCGTATCATATATATACGTACAGCGGTTTCAAGAAATGTTCAAAAATCGATGCAAAAAAGATCAAAAGGAGCGCATGATGAGCGTTCTCTTGCTTTTGTTTCTTGTACGTATACATGTAATTTATTTCCACACAGCATATATTCTTTTACCTACGTACTCGTATAGACTTCATGATGAACGAAACCATTTCTGAAGTATCCTATCATACTTTGCAAGCTTCCCTCTTGGCATAGAAAAAACACAAGCCAACGACAGACTCAGGTCCAGCTCACCACGCTCCCACTTGTGACTGCCTGAATCAGATATCGTTACTACTGGGCCTTCCCCCCCCCCCCCCCCCCCTGCCTATTTCCCGACGAAATTTTGAAATGACTTTTTTTTGTCCAAAAACATAATCCCCGCCTTTTTGAGGTTTTCGATAAAAACAAAAAACAGGAGGAAGGCCTGTGCCGGATCGCAACAAAAACTAAACAAAAAACGAATTTCACCAAAAAAAATGGCAATGAATGGTACACGAGGAGCGGGGGGGGGGGGGGAATCGGGGTTGGAATCAATTAACCAACCCAGTCAAAACCATCGGTGATGATTACTTACTGATATCCAATCATCGTCCATGAGTGACTACTTAATAACCGCTGATGATTATTTACTGCTGCTGCCATCCAATCATCGTTCGCTGATGATTATTTTTAATAACCGTTGATGATTATTTTCGGCTGCTGGAGATGTAAGATATGATACGCGGTTGGATGGATTGGCCATGCAAACCGAGAACAATCAACACATCCATCCACCCATACGTGCAACAGCGAAATATGTATGTAGATTTCACGCACCGTGCCACGGTAAAACACTAAAACAAAAAAAAACTACCAGGTAACAGGTACCCAACAACTGCAGGGGAAGCAGCACGAGCAGATTCCCCCCGGTAACCTCCGGGTAACCTCTCGGGAACCCCACCGGTCAAACCTCCCGGTAACCACTTGGCAACCTAACCTCCTCTCGGTAACCTGCCACCGAGTAACCTCCTCGGAAACCTCCGCGGTAACCTCGGGTAACCTCCTCGGGTAACCTCCTCGGGTAACCTCGTCGGGTAACCTCCTCGGTTAACCTCTTCGGGCAACCTCCTCGGTAACCTCCGCCCTCCTGGTAACCCCGCCGATAACCTCCCGGTAACCTCTTAGTACCCTCTCGGTAACCTTCCCGTACCCTCTCGGTGACCTTCCCGTACCCTCTCGGTAACCTTCCCGTATCCTCTCGGCAACCTTTCGGTAACCTTCCGGTAACATCCCGGTAAGAAACCTTAACCTCCCGGTGACCTCCCGGTAACCTCCCGGTAACCTCCCGGTAACCTCCCGGTAACCTCCCGGTAACCTCCCGGTAACCTCCCGGTAACCTTCCGGTAACCTTCCGGTAACCTTCCGGTAACCTTCCGGTAACCTTCCGGTAACCTTTTTTACCACGTCATGTTATCATACCGCCATCACGCCGTCCGAGGCCAGGCGAGCTATCTTTCGCTTACCGGGTCTATCCTCCACAAAAAATCAGGCTACGCACGTCCCTTCTTAATCTCCCTCCCCTCCTGTACTACAGTAGTAAGTAAACATAAAACTTGTTTGCGAGCAAAACAAGGCAAAACAAATCGCAAAAGCTTCCGCGATGAAACTTGATTGGGGGAGGGGGGCCACCCCCGAAGCCAAATACTTTGTTTGTATTATAGTTCTTGTTGTTCTTTGTTGCTATTCCGGTCGTTGTTGTTGTCCGCATAAGTCTATTATGATACCATCCATCACCGCGCAGTGAATACCCCAACTATTACTACTACTTACTGCTGAACGTGCAAACATCCCATAACATAAGGAAACCCATCTACTATAGAGAGGAACAAGGAGTTATCTAATATATATAAAAAACGCCACAGGTTGGAAAATAACGCCTGCTCCGCTCCTCTCTCTGCGCACGGTATAACTTGCACACGATTGCAGGTATTGGGAGTATCCTCACGCGTTGCCATTCGTGCTTCCAAGGTAAAACTGCAGAGCAAGCAGCAAACGCCCAATAATCCCAACACGGCCTACCCCCCCCCCCCCCCAACCGCCTCCACATATTGAAACCAAACCCGACCCCTCCCCCCCTCTGTCAAAACCGCCTTCACATGATGAAACCGAGCCTGACCCCCACGGCTTAACCACCGTGCCGCCCCCTCTCTTAAAACCGCCTCCACATATTGAAACCGAGTTTGATACCCACGGCTTCGTAACCGTACGGTAAGTGGGAGCGGGAGCGCGATGTGTTCGTTAACCTCGTCCGGCTTGTTTAGCCAGGGGACAAGAAGGAAACGAAACGATCGAGAGGATCTTTTCAGATAGATCATCATCTATCGATCATCTATAGTTCCTCACCTGCCGCTGTGAGAGATTGCCTTTCCGCAGGATCTGTATATAGTACAGATCCAACCCACAGCGAACATGTTGTTAGATCATGCAGATTCTACGGCTCCCACCCGGCAACATGAGCTAGATCCTACAGATCCTACAGATCCTACAGATCATACAGATCATACAGATCAGAGATCTAGCTGCCCTGAAACATCTAGATCATGAGGGAAGCGATCATCTGTCCGATGTGTGTAAACCTAACCTTTCAAGGGTACCCGGGTACCTACCTGATCGGGGGTACCCGGATATGTACCCGAGCTAGGGGTACCCAGGTATGTACCCGAGCTGGGGTACCCGGGTATGTACCCGATCGGGGGTACCCGGGTATGTAGCCGAGCTGGGGGTACCCGGGTATGTACCCGAGCTGGGGTACCCGGGTATGTACCCGAGCTGGGGTACCCGGGTATGTACCCGATCGGGGGTACCCAGGTGAATACCCGAGTAGGGGTACCCGGGTATCTACTCGAGCGGGGGTACCCGGGTGTCTACCCGAGCGGGGGTACCCGGGTATCTACCCGAGCGGGGGTACCCGGGTATCTACCCGAGCACGACCGAAACAGGCAGGTTTGGTACTCGACTACTCTAGAGTACTCAGAGTACATATCCCCACTAAAACACACCGTAACCTTTCACAAGGTCAACCAACGACCAACGACCATCACTGCCCTTGCCCCTCATCCCCCCAAATATATTCCGTTAATCTCGGGGAGAGGGAGCACCAGCGCATCAACCATACCCCCCCCCACCCGGGATTTTGTCCGAAAAAACAAAACAAAAGAAGAAAAAAAAACCGCTGCAGAACGCTTTCTCTTAGAAATATTTCGCTACGTACTGCTTTGCTGTGCTGCTGCAATGTTTTGTGACGTAATAGTAACAAAATAATCCGTCTTCCTTTCCCTTATTACCCGCCTGCCCGCCCGCCCGCCCGCCCGGGCCTTAGCTACAGCTACAAAAAAAGAGCCCAGAAAAAAAAATAATAATGAACAAAACCATTTTCATTCCAGACAATATTATATTTTAGGCGTATATAGGTAGTTATATAGTAGGCAAAGCATGCAATCAAGTGCACGCGCGCGTGATCGCAAATCAGAACAGGCGATCACGAACACAAAAAACACAACAAACAAGCGTCTGGCACCATTCGCTCATCCGTTCCTATCTCCTCCCCCTCTTTCTGGCTCGTTTCCCTCCTTCGTCTGCCACGCACGCCTCCGGAGCTTACCGAAAACCTCACCCACCGACTCTGACCTACCCCACCCCACCACGTACGGCCTGACTAAGCGCTTCGCTCAAAGGGCACGCACGGGCTTCCGACGATCGCGATGCAAAACTACAGGTAACCATTTTTGAACGCACTGCCTGCCGTGAAAAGCATGCAACCTTCATACAAAAGAGGCGCTGACTTGTTGTCCAGATATCGCCCTGACCCCCCCCCCCCCCCCCCCCCCCCCCCCCCCCC
>MEHQ01002462.1:129660-153484 GCA_008828725.1 Saccharina japonica | reverse complement strand
CCCCCCCCCCCCCCTGCTAATGCACCTCCCCCCTCATGTCCTTTCGATCCGCGATCCCCCGCCCGAATATATATCCCAGGCCACGGCCTTGCTTGCGACAACGGTAAGCGCACATCCCAAAAAAAGCAGAAGTCGCGGTCCGTTCCCCACCCCCTCCTCTTCTCTCCTACCCGCCCCGGCTCCCTTCTCCCCTCTCCCCCCCCCCCCCCCCCCCCCCCCCCCCCCCCCCACAGGATCAAATGAACTAGCTTGAAGCGCTTTTTTCGTTTTGACCTTTTCGGTTCAAAGCTGTTTATAACCCTCACGACATATTTCGTCGCCACCCCCTCCCCAACCCTCCCCAATCCCGTCCCAACGTTCTACTACTGTGTCATGGGGATACAGGCGACGAAATGGACCAGACTCTGCCCCCCCCCTTTCATCTCACTTTTTTCTCTCCCCCCCCTCCCAGGGGTGCTTTATATGCCGATTTCGGCCTTTTGCATATCGCAAAGAAAAAATTAAGGCAGGTGGTGGGGGGTCGGGCTGGATCAGGGGCGAATGCCTCCTGGTTTTCCAGCCGGGGCGGCCTCGCCCTGACACACGTCCGTGTCGACCGTGGCATCGAACTTCCACGCGCTGACCGTGCGCTCGATGAAGTCTTTCATGTCGTTGTCGAGCTGCGGTCGGTGTACATTTTCCGGGGGTTGGGTGGGCAGGCGGGCGAGCGGGGGGGGGGGGGGGGATATCTGAATCGCTCCAAAATATCGCTCGCCCGTGTTTTCTTTCTGCCCAGCAGGCACATGTCACGACCCCAGCGGGCGAAACAACCACATCACAGGAGTTGTATATTTACAGTTGGCCAGAGCGTGAAGGGGGAGGGGGGGGCACTCCACCCCACTCCTTTAAAAAAACGCCTGCAAGATAGGCGGTGTGACTAAATGATAATAGCTCACTCAATTCATCCCCGTCGAAGTAAGTCCCAAGAGAACTAACAGATTTATTTTCGTCTCTTTCAGTTTTTTTAAGAGGCATTTCCATCCGTCCAAAAAAACTTTTTTTTTGTAACCTTTAGTTAACCCCTTGAGAAACTATTTGCCACATTTTTGGGGGCAAACTACTTGAAATTAGTGGGGGATATTTTTCGCAAGGGAAACAAAAAAATAGGGGTTGCAGCTCGAAACGTTTTTTTCACGACGAGCAACATAAAAAAAAGAACCCTGGTATTAATAGGAACCAGGTAAATACCTACTCCGGTGAAACCCCGACCCTCGCCCCCCCCCCCCCCCTCCCTACATGGGAAACCTTTCACTACCGCGACAAGCTCGCCTGTCACGCATCGGCACCGACTCTCGGGGCCACAACGATTGAAAAATAATACCGAACTTGATCCACACCTCTCCCCCCAACCCCCCCACCTACCCGAAACCCCACCTTCCCCTGGCCTGGTACACGCGGTATTATCCACCTGACCGAAACCAATAAAAAAAACGTTCATCATGGTGCGCTGGTAAAACACATAAACCTCGAATCTCTCGAGACAAAAAAAACAAAAATAACAAAAAAAAACGGGGGCGAAACGGATCAAGGGGAAAAACTGTTCAACGGCGGGCGGCGCAAAGGGGTCGCTTACTGAATGGCGTTTCCCGAATGGGATCCGAATAGCGTTTCCGAATGGCGATTCCATATGGGACACAAAGCGCTTCCGTGCCGTACCGTTCCGTACCGTTCCGTACCGTTCCGTACCGTTCCGTACCGTTCCGTACCGTTCCGTACCGTTCCGTACCGTTCCGTACCGTTCCGTACCGTTCCNGACCCGCCCGCCACGGCAACGTCCAGCACGAAGAACTGTCCGCCACCGGCGAGCCCGCCGGCGGTGTTGAGGAGCCAGCGCCTCCCACCCTCGACGGCCGCAGGAAGAGCAGGCTTGCCGCTGGCCGGCCTGATAGCCCCCTGAGGCTCTGCCCGCACCCTCGCGCTCGGCGAGCGACGATCTCCACCCGCCCCTCCGACCGCTGTAGCGGGGGGCGGTGCCGCGCGACGCTCAACGCGCCGGCCGGCGCGAGAGCCGGACGGCGGCCTCGATGGAGGCGACGGCCGCGAACGCCGTCGGCAATGCCGGGAAAGTGACGTCCGACTCCAGCCGGGCGGCCTCGGGTGGGCTGCGATGCACGCGCGGACCTCCGGCAATAGAATGTTGGCGGAAGCCTTCGAGGTAGCCCGCCTCGGGTTGGCCGGTCCGGCACACGGCTCACCCGCGCCGCGACGGGCCCAGGCGGCCGGCACCATTGCGCGTGATGCGCCGCGGCTCGCTTCGCCGAGCGGGCGTACGCAGAGCACGTTGGGGTTTTTCCTGGGCGAAGGGAGCGCCGCGCCTTTTCGACCGTAGACCGCAAGGTCAGGGCGTTCTCGTTGCCGGGTGCCACGCTGGCGAAGCACCACAACGTGGCCGGCGCACGTCCCCCGCGGCGAGGCGGATGAAAGGGCGTTGTCGTCGAGCTGGCGGCCGGAGACGAAGCTGTTGAGCTCCGCCGACAGTCACCTCGAAGTGCGGAGGCCAGGTGACGAAACAGGGAGGCTGGTAGGCGTTGGCGTGCCGATGTCGCCGATGGAAGCCGCCGGGCCGGAACTGGCGCCGGTCGGTGCGCCACCGGCCTGTCTTGTTGGCCGGTGATACCTCGGAGCCGCATCGGCGAGCCAGTCCTGCGCATAACTCGCAAATCAACCACGCGATCTTGGCCACAGACGCGTGCGTCGCGCACACCATCTGGGCGCGCGCTAGGCCGCACCATCAGGATAGACCTCGAATAGTTTGTGGTCAGTGCGAAGAACGAGCCCGGTCTCCGCCACCAGCGCCTCGAGCGCCTTCGCCTTCCCCCAGCGAGGTGGTGAGCGCTTGTCCAGATCACGTGGATGCCGCCTGAGGAAGGAATTGAACGGGCTCGCAAAGTGGAAGGTGGTTGGGCGTGTACGATGCGACCGCCCTCGATGCCGTCCTCGCGGCGCGCGCCTCCCGCCTCGCGCCATCCTGGCGGAAAGTCGTCATAGCCTGGTTCGGCGGCGAAATGCCGAGGCTCGCCGCCGAGATTCTGCCCCGCCCGCTCCTGGGTTCGACGACAGCGCGCCCGGCAACCAGCGTGTAGTCCGCCGTCGAGCCGCGACCCGATGCGGTGCACTGCGCCGATAAAGAACGCCCCCTGGCCGCCACCGACCATCCCCGAATCTGATTGTCATGTTCTTTTCTGCCTCAACAGTCATCAGGAAGCGCGGCGCCCGACGGGCCGGGCGCGCGCATCGAGCGGCGCCGTACCTGCTGCGGCCGTACAGTCCGCCTGCCGCCAGCGCAAGGAAGGTGAAGCGGAAAGCCGAGCGGAAATGGCACTCGTTCTCGTGAGACGGTCGCATGATGTCGCCCGCACCATGAGGTCGGCCGCGCGAGGTTGTCGGCGCACGTGCCGCGCCGGAGCGGGCGCCGACGAATCAGAAGATGGCATGTCCGACTTCCCCGAGCCAGGCGAGCGCCAAGGCGGCGCGGCGTGGGTGCCCATGGGCGTCGGCGCTAGTCGAATGCAGCATCGCGCACGAACGGCGTTGGTTCGTCTAGGACTTAGTACTTGTCGAAGTTTGGCCGGGCAGGGCGCTGCTCGCCACGCGGCCCTCGTAGTTTCTCTCGGATCCGGCCGCACCAAAGCTTGCCGACAGAGCGCGCGGCCCCCAACGGCGACCAGTCGAAGCACGCGGAAAGGCCCAGGCGCATCGGGCCAATCGGGCAGAAGCTCGCGCTCGCCTCTGCGCATGGCGAGGTTGTAGCTGACGATGCTGGATGCAGGCGGGCTGGTAATAGCGGCAGACCTCGCGTAAGAGGTCCCGCGGGCGACGAGCCAGGCGGAAAGTCCGACTGGCCTCACGTAGAGCAGCCTTGCGGCGGCAACCGCATGCGTCCGCAGCGCGCGCATCACCTCCTCGACGGGGGTGAAAGGCCGTCGTACATGTGCACGAAAGAGAGGTCGATGATAAGTCGGTAACCCGAGGCGCGCTTTCAGGCTGGCGTCGCAGCGCGGCGGTCATGCCTTTGCGCGTGGTTGCGCGCCGGCATTGGGGTGGTGCTTGTCGCGCGAGGCGGTGTACTTGAAGGCGATGCACGGTTAGCGGCTGGCGCTCGGCGCCGACGGAACTCGCCCACGAACCGCTCCGAGGTGCCGCGGGTGTCAGAGGTGGTCGGCGGTGGTCCGATGGAAGTTGCCGCGGCCTCACACGTATGGGCGTCGAAGATCCGGCGGTTTCTCCCTTGTTCGGCGCCCCAGCCCCCATTCGGTGCGAAGGTCATTGTGCCGGAGGCGCATATTCGGAGACCCGGAGGCCTGTTTCGCGCCGAGGAACGTGTGTCTTCATGGGCCTGCCTGGGAAGGTTTTAATTGCGGCAGTCCCGGCGCGGCGGCCAACGGGGACCGCACGCCCAGCACTGTCCTCTCGATGGATCAGGTCGGGATGGGCTCGATCATCAACAGCGGTCGTCTCCGCCGGACAAAGTGGAGACGAGAAACGATGCCGCCGGCCACGCTCCAGCGAGGATGCGGCGGGCGGCCTCCACACATCGCTCGCGCGGTGTCGAAAGGACGTCGGTGAGTGGCCGCTTTCGGCGGTCCGTCACCACAAACCACTCAGAACAGCCTCGACAACGGTCCGAATGCGGTGGCTCCGGCGCCCCTGGCGAGGCTGACGGCGTCCCGGCCTTCAGGTCGGGCGGGGTCGCCTCGGCGACGAAGGGGCGGCGAATGGCACGTCGCGGCGAGCGGGCTCACCGTCTTCGATTCGCGCAGAGCCGAAGCCGGCGTGCGCACGTTGACCGTGCCCCCTCGCCGCGCGCGCACAGACGAAAGAAGATCACCGGCAGCCTTGCGCCGAATGCATGCGCGACTTGTAGTTGATCTTCTCGTTGGCGGCAGGTCGCGCTCGGCGAGGGAGCGCCGGCCGCCATTTGCCTGCTCCACCACCTGCAGCGCATAGTCGTCGAACATCCGAGACGATGGTTCGCCACGTGATCTGCCAGCGCGCGAGAGGCCACAGCGGCAGGGGGCCCCGGCATAGTTCTCGATGAGGAAATGCCGAAGGTAAGCGCTCCAGCGAGCCGAAAGCGCGCGTGGAGCATACACGCAGGCACGTGCTTCTCGCCGTCGGGGCCGATGTGAGGCGCCGAGCCGGCCCGGGCATGCTTGAAGTCCACGCTGCAAGGTGCGCACGGCCAGGTCACGGCGATGGCGCGGTCAGCACGTACTCCAGCTTTGGGAAACCGTAGAAGCACCCTCGCCGCGCTGTTAATGGCGTCACGGCCGGCCGGTGGCGCTCCAGGACGCCCTTCAGCGAGGGCCCGGCGGCGTACCGCACTCCGCATCGGAGAACGGACGGCGCTTCTCCGGCCGGTCGAAAACTTGATGCGCACGGTTTGTCGAAGCCGAAGTCGGTAGATCGACAGGATTGCTGTCGTTGACGCAAGGCAGCTGCCGCCTCGAATTGGCCTCGTGAATGAGATGGTGGCGTCGATCCCTGTGGTTGAAGGACGCGCACCCGCATCAGCCGCGTGCAGCCGCGCCCCGAGACGGCTCCGTAGCGGTGCACCTTGCCGAACTAAGGCGCACCTTGTGGGCAAGGGTCGGCGTAGGACTTGAGGGCCGTTCTATGAATCACGTCTGCCGAACCGTGCCCAGGGGCAATTCATCGCTTGAATGGCGAAGTGCCGCTCGTCCTTTCGGGCTCCACATGTACATGCCGTCGCGGAATTTTTCGGGCGCGTGACCGGACGCCTGCCCACACGGGAAAGGTCCATGCATCTCGGGCGTGTTGATGGCTCGCTCATAGCCCAGCTTCGCTGCCGACGGCGCATGTATCGATCAGCGACTGGAAGAGCCGGCCACGCCGCCTTCTGGTGCCAGAAGACGGCGCCCGGCGGCCTCCCCTCCTGGAAGATGGAAGAGGTCCATGCTCGCGGGCCGAGCTTACCGGTGAGTCCAGCGCAGCTCCGCCTCCTCTAGGCATGGTGAGGTGCTGGTCGAAGCCCTTCTTGTCGGCGAAGGAGTGCCGTAAGATGCCGCAGTACCAGCACCTCGCGGGCCCGAATGGCGCCGCGCCAGTAGGGAGCCCGCGGAACATTCATCAGACTTGAAGGCTTCCCCGACGTTGCCAAGGTCGAACCATGTGCGGGCCGCGGCAAAGGTCTGAACCACTCGCCCGCTTGATAGAGTCTTGAAACGTCCTGGATCCTCGGGGATGGCGTTTTAGTTTTCGAGAGCGGGGTGGGCGGCGGTGGAGCGCTTGTTTTTTTTTTTCTGAAGCGGAAATGGTACGGGAACGGGGTGGGTAAGGAAAGGAACGGAAAACGGTAGCGGAACGGAAACGGGTACTGAACGGAAGGTACGGAACGGTAAAGCGGTACGGAGAACGGGTACGGCAGGGGGGGAGGGGGACAAGGAGTTAGCGGGCATACACGTTCCGTTTTAACAACTCTTACTGTATGCCGTATGCAGTCTCTTACCACTTCGTCCGCACATACAAGGCCATACGGCCCTTAAATTTCCGGACGGAATGGAGCCAGGTATGATTCAAGGAGGGGAGGGGGGCGTACTCATTTGTTGCTTGCCTTAGTCATTTGACCATTGACCACGCATCCCATTCGAGACCCTTCCATACTTTCTCGACTATGCTATCCCACCGTGTTCCAGCTCTCGCCCTTCGATAAGACGAGCAGCTCTTATCAGCTATATAGCTGGCAACCTCCTCTTTGGCATGTTCTTTGCTTTATATTGCCATTTCAACTTTCGCACGTCTCTACTTGTCCTAAGTGTAAGGAGGAGAGGGGGGAAACACATTTTAGCGCGACAGGTGGTTTCGTCTGACTAACTGGGCAATCCAACAGACAAAAGCGACCCAACCAAACAACCGACCCAACGACGCTACCAAGCAACGCACCTGCACGGCGCTGCGGCTGTAGAAGACTATGACGAAAGTCACCCCCCACCGGCTCACCACCGGCACGC
The DNA here is from genome assembly GCA_008828725.1 of Saccharina japonica. Lineage (NCBI taxonomy): Eukaryota > Phaeophyceae > Laminariales > Laminariaceae > Saccharina > Saccharina japonica. The sequence goes on along the minus strand of MEHQ01002462.1, from coordinate 146,474 downwards.
CGAAGCTAGTTCGGATACCGATATTTCTAGCTCCGTTCAGCCTTAGGAAGTGTGCGTGGCCCATGCTAGCCACGTTCTCCTGTTGAAAAATAAATAAATAAAAAAACGTGGGAACGTTTTTACATGACGTCATCATCGTCGCGCAAAGAGGGAGGGAGGGGGAGGGAAGGAGGGAGGAAGAGGAAGGGGAGGGCCGGGGGACCGTGTCAATAAATCATGTCATCCGTTGCAGGTAGCGGTACGTACGTGATTCTGGCTGCAGTACTACACTGCTGTGCGCATATGCTGAAAGCCTGTCGCGATAAAAATGCAAGGCATGTATATGCCATAGTGGGCAAGGAGGAAAAGAGCCTAGTTTTGTGACCCCGGATCGGAGTTACGACATATAAGGGCCCGAATTAACGAGTATAAAATAAATTCAATTTGGAAAAAATAAAATTCAAATTCGCCTTTCATTGGTCAACACACGCACCAGCACCCAATATTATGCCCCAAGATCCTAATCTTTGGTGCTGGTGCGTGTGTTGACCAATGAAAAGCGGATTTGAATTTTTTTTTTTCCAAATTGAATTTTTTTCTTCTTCGTTAAAACGGGCCCTAAGGGCCCATATTAACGAGTACAAAATTAATTCAATTTGGAAAAAATAAAATTCAAACACGCTTTTCATTGGTCAACACACGCACCAGCACCAAAGATTAGGATCTTGGGGTATAATCTTGGGTGGTGGTGCGGGTTCTGACCAATGAAAAGCGGATTTGATTTTTTTTTTTGGGTTAAGGTGACCCCCCCGTCTAAAACGGGCCCTAAAGAGGGAGAGAGAAAAGAAGGCGAAGACAATAAACGGGTTGGAACAAGAAAAAAAAAAATGCCTCTTTTTACTTGGTGTTTGTAAAACAGGTGGGGGCACTACAAGTTTTCATCGAGAGACACCGTCTGAATTCTCGTTTTGTTTATTTTTTCTCCTGACCTCTAGGTCACCAGGGGTTTTGGGGGTTGGAGTGGCAAACACCAATAAACAACGACCCTTAGGTCGCCAGGGGCTGGATTGGCAAAAACAAAAACAACGAGACAAACCGTACAGGAAGTGGCCATACATCGCGCTGATGTATGATATCATGTTTTTACCCGTATATATCACGTTTAGCATGCCACATATTATATGTTATATGTATGAATATCAAATTGCAACAACACATCCTACGCATCACATCACATGCGTTTACTGATAGTTGCGCTATCAAATAGCCTATCGTATTATTTAAAAAAATCGAGTGTTTGCGTTTTTTTTTCTTCTTACTTTTACGTCTCTAAAAATTCCCCCGAAGGAAGGATTTGCGGTAAAATTTTTAAAAAACGGCAAAAAAGTACTTTAGAGAAGTACGTTTTTGATCAAAAGTTACGGTAACTTTTGGCTCTCAGTTTCATTGGCCTACACATACCGAGCATTCTACCGACGCAGAACGCCACAAATTATGGGACATGTCTCCCATAGGCCCCAACCTTGCTGCTTGCTCTACACAACACAACAACCGGTGGCAGCACAGAGGCTCGAGAGGTGTAGCTAGAGTATGATACGGACGAGCGGTGCTGGATTTTGCTAACGGGGCGCCGGCGGACTGCTGGCGGCCCGCTACGGTACGCTCTCGCCGGCTTGGTGTCGTGGAGGATGCGCTGTTCAGAAGAACTACTCGTACGAGTCGTACTCGTATGGAGACGTACGTCGTTACCGCCTTGCTCTGTAGAGCGCGACAGGATGACAGATCGCCGTGTATCATTTCAATTTCACCACACTGCGGTAGCAGCACTAGCAGCACTAGCAGCAGCGGCGGCGCGCCGCCACGGTCTATATATGTCGGGCCCCGGGCGGGCTTGGAGCGGAGCGTGCGGCGCGGTGTCGCCGTAGGTCGTGGGCAGCAGCAGGAGCAGCACACCACGACAAGAATGAGTTGGACGCAAATAACAGAAAAGCAAAAACGGAAGCTGTTGCTTCTCTCTCGCTGCTCCTCTGCTGTGCTGCTGCTGCTGCTGCTGCTGCTGCTGCCGCTGCTGCTGGGGCTGCCGCTGCTGCTGGGGCTGCCGCTGCTGCTGGGGCTGCCGCCACATAGCTGCAGCCACCGGTGCTGCTGCTTGCGGTCGTGGGATTGCAGCTGCGGCACTGCGGTCATACCCCTGCCGCCGCCACCGTTGCTTGGCTGCCGTTCCTCTCGTACGCTACTTTTTGTTTTCGTTGTTTGTTTGGTTTGCCGCATTGCCTCACCCCACTTCCCTTATTATTTTCAGAGGCGTCGCCTGCAGGATTTTGTTTCCTTCTACATATCGCAAACACACCGAAACCATGAGGGGAAGGGAATTCACTTTTTTGAGCGGAAGGAAAGTATATTTTTTTTTTACTTCAATCGCAAACACTCTAATGAAAAACAACAGCTGTGAGATCGAGGATTTCGTCGAAACTCATCTTTGCTATATATCATACGTAGCTGAGTGTAGTACTTATATTATACCACATGCCAGGTATGGTACACAGCAGTACACAAAGCTATCAACATATATTATCATATCAAAACATCAACAACTCGCACCACACATCATACATATCATGTATATATATGATATCACATACCAACGTACCAGGTATAATGATACAATACATAACAAACCATAATATATCACATCACACACAAATCGCATACCATCCTAAAATATCACATATCGTACATACAGCATCCTAAAATATCACATATCGTACCACATCAGCCATCAAAATATCACGCACACACACACACCACGCCACCACCATCAATGAAATGAACACCGATAACTCTTGTGATACCGACCTCTACCTGCCACTCGCTCTTGTTGCTGCCGTATACCCTGCCCGGCAACCCTTGCCCTTGGCGGAAAGAGAAGTTCGTCGAGTACTCTCCCCACTCTTCCAGCTCCTTCACCTGCAAAATACCGGGAAAAAAAACGAAAAAAAAACACACACACACACACACACACACAAAACGAAAAAGAAAAAGAAAACACAAAGTACGTAAAGTAAAACAGTAAAACAAAAAAACAGGAATATAAGGTACAGCAGCAGTGCGCGGGTGGGGGTCGCGGTTTAAGAGCTACTCGTACGGCATCGGTGTAACCCCTTCAGAACTGGCCCCACATATTTGAGGACAAACTACTTGGAATTAGTGTGGGATTTGGTTTTAGTTCTGAACGGTCCAATAGCTTCGCACGCGTATATACTGCTGCTGTACTTGTACGTACTGCCAGCCCAAAAGCCAGCGGTACATATACAACACTCGTACACACTGCTGCTGTACCACACGCGTACCCATTCCGGCTTGTTTGGCTTTTATTCGGCTCTTATCAGCCTCTTGGGACTTCTGAGCGAAACCTTGTCGACAAGAAAGTGACGGTTACAGTAGTAACGCCCACTGCGCGATAGCGGGGATGATAGAGATTTGCCCCCGCGTTGCTCACAACGGCTGCAATGCAAGGAGTCGTGAGGCACGGGCTCAACATGACCCCCCTATCCGCACGGCTGTGCGGTCCCCTATGGGGTACGACCCTACAAATTAATGAAAGGTTCTTGTAGGGTCATGGTTTTTGTAGGGTCATACCCCATGATAGGTGGGGTCTCACTACTGCTGCTGGATCCTCACGCTGCTTCGTATGATAGAACGATTGATAGCATGAAAATAAAACTGACCATCGCTTTTTTTGGTCCATGTTTCGGGGTCCGTTAAAAGAGAAGTTTGGGTCGAAGAAGCAGAGATCGAACAGGCCTGACACACCCCCCCCCGACTCTTGAAGCCGTGACCCCCACTGGGTCTCAGTATAGTAGCCTTTGGCAGTCTCTCACCATTAACCTATATATATACATCTACCACTTTGTTTGGAAAATATAATGAGGACCGTTGTTCCAGCACCATCCCGTGCTGCTGTATCCACTTAGCAGTTCCACCCACGCGGTGAACCAAACAATGGCTGCCATAAAACAAGTACGACTCTCAAGCAAGCACACAGAATAGAACCAACACGCCTCTCATTATCTCGTACGAACAAACCACGGATTATTCTCGAGAAGTTCGTTTTCTCTAAAAATCCTCTTTTAGTTTTTTGGAATTCTTCACCTGCAAAACCAAAAAACGAAAAACCCCCCCCAACAACTACGAGTACATCACACCTCAGAGGACTTTGTCAGCCTTCCCTCCACCAAATGCAAACCCCCCAGTATATTGGTACCCCTCCCACTCTGTCCGGACATGCAAGGACCGCTACGTATGGTACTACTGTGCAGTAGTGGCCTTTCTATAGTGCCGGTATGCGCCAGCCAACAATACCGGCAGTATACTAGCGGCAACCGGCACTATATACTCGCACACTGCCACACTGGTTAATCCCATATGTGCCAAGCGATTTCACAGGCACTACGTAGCGAGCAACCGGCACTATTCAACCGGCACTATATAGGGACCACTACTAAAGTAATATGTTGTACTGGTACTGGCGGATACAAGCGCGACCTACGTACACACATCGTAGTACCAGGTACCAGGCATCAGGTGATATATAAAGAGAAAAAAACGTACCAGGTATGATTTAGAAATGGAAAAAACAAAAACACATCAGTCAGGGGCGTCCAGAAAAAAGAGAAAACGACACACCACACCCCCAGAGGTCGGAATAGAAAACCGTTGCAACCGTTGTGATCACATGATGAATAAGAAAATGGAAAAAAAAAATATCCTTATTTTCATTTTCTTTTCACTTGGTTTTAGTAACCCCCCCGCCCCTAACGAACAAGAAATTCTGTGAGATGTCGAAAAAAACAAATCGACCACCCTCGCATCAGTCGTGAGATCGAGAATATCGTCAAAACTCATACATACCTGGGACACAAAGTACATATAACTCATATAACAAGGTACATATTTACAAGTTGCGCCCCCCCCCCCCCCCCCCCCCCCCTGCTCACACCGCGCCCTTCCTTCCCCCCCCTCTCCCCCCCCCCCCCCCCCCCCCCCCCATCCCATTTATTATCTCCGCCCTTCCTTTCTCTCCCCTCCCCATGATAGCCGTAACTCAGATCCGGGGTCACAACGTAGGCGCTTCTCCCTCCTCCCCCAGTACGGTTCGTGCCTTGCATTTTTATCGCGAGAAGACTTCAGCCCTTTCTGTCCCTCGTTGACTCGCATCGAATGTATGTACTTCGTATGATGCTCATGTGACCCTAACCCTGATGGAGCGTGTTTGGGCGTGCACAACCAACCTGGATCAAGCTGCAAGTCCATGCGGTAGAAACCAGCCCAAAGCAAAGACACATGTCTACGAGTATGGCCGATACATCCTGTTCCGTTTTTAAGAAGTTTTTGGTTTTGGTTTTGGTTTTGGTTTTGGTTTGGTTTGGTTTGGTTTGTTTTGTGTTTTGTTTTGTTTTTTTCGCGTGTGCATTTGATATTTCGTGCTTTTTATTTCGTTTTTCTCTACTACGGATGGTGTGTGCGTTTTTTTTTTTGCGAAGGCACATATATGGCTGACGTTCGTGAAAGTAGCTGTATGCTTTTTGCGTTTTTGCTGTCTTTCTCGCGTTTCTCGTGTTTTTTTTTTTTTGTATTTTGTATGTTGTATTTTGTTTTCGTTTTTTTGTTTTTTATCCTCCGGCGGATTTGGTTAAAAAAAAACAGCTTAACCTCAACCCTTATAGTGCTGCACTCTAATTCCAATATAAACCTAAATTCGACTCTAATTCCAAGTGTTTCCCTCTCAAAATCGGGAGTGCAGTCCTACTTGAAGGGGTGTAAAGTCCTACTTCAAGGGTTTAAGCTATAGGGTTAGCGATTATTCAGCAAGAAAAACTGACGTTTGTGAAGTAGCCAGCGTGGAAGAGGACGACCTCGCTCCCCTCCTGATCCTGGTTGCACAGCGGCACCCACACGTCCACGGCCTCAAACGGGATCTGCAAATAGAAAGAGGCGAGAGCACGAGAGGGTGAATGAAGGGGGGAGAAGGACGAAGATAAAACGTAGAGGAGAGAAAGAGCGCGGCGAGAGAGAGAGGGAGACGAAAAAAACAGGGAGAGAGAGAAAGAGAAAGATGAATAATATGGAGGGAGGGAGGGAGGGAGGGAGGGGGGGGGGGGGGGGGGGGGAAGGTGGTAAGGGAGAGAAAGCGAGACACAGAGAGAAAAAAGCGAAGCAGAGATGTATATCAAAACAAGGAGAGAAACAGGAAGGGAGAGAGGGAGGGAGTGCGAGAGAGGTTTAGGGAGAGGAAGTTAGGGAGGCCGAAACACAGCCGGTATATCACCAGCGCAAGGAACGCGAGTTAATTCGCAAGAGGCTCACAACAGCTGTACCAGCAGTATATATCTCGCAAAAAAAGCCCCCCCCTATATACGAACTACTCCCTATTGCTTCCACCACTGTCGCTCATCCCCACCAAACATCCCCAACTTTCGCGAAAAAAACGCCCCCCTATATACGAACTACTCCCGACTGCTTCCGCCACCTTCGCTCATCCCCACCAAACATTCCCAACTCTCAAATGCCTCAGTTATACCCCTCCCCCCCCCACACACCCCAACCCCACCACCTACCTGCTCAAGGAAATTGCCGATGAAGTCCTCAAACCTGTGGCTTCCCTCATCGTCATCCTCCCCGGGGCCCCCCTCCCCTCCCCCCCCGCCATCATTCCCGCCTCCTCCGTACCCCCGCCGCTCACCACACCACCGCCCCCCAGCCCCTCTTCCCCCCCCGCTCCCCCCCCACGCCTCCTCCGGGCCTGGGCACACTCGCACGTTACCATTGCCACACCCAGCAGCATTGCCGTTTCCGGGAGGGGCCCCCACGCCACCGCCACGGAGCACCGGCACCGAATGTTCGGCCGTTAGTTGCGAGAGGAGCTGGCTGCCAAGAAGCGCCTGCGCGATTTTCCCCATCGGCGCGTCGCGTGAGGGGACGTTTAGCTGTCCGGGCTGACCGGCAGTGGACGAGCTGGCCGCCGCCCCAGTAAGCGCACCGCAGCGAGCTTGTTGGTGCATCGGGGGGGGGGGTGGAAAGGCGATATCGAGGGAGCGGAGGGGGGGGGGTGGGGGAGTGTTTGGGCGCAGCGGCAGGTGGTAGGACAGTATCGTGGGGAAGGGGGGGGGGGCGGTGGGCCGGTCGGTGGTGCGTCAGGATTGGATGGGGGGGTGGTTGGTTGGTTGGGGGGGGCGAGGGGCGGGTGGTAGGAGGGGGTGGGTGTGGGTGGGTGGGTGGTGGCGAACTTTCCGCACGCTGCAAGCTTCAAGCGTGTATTTTACTTGTGTACGTATAGAATATCATTGCCAAGCGTGTATTTTAGTTGAAACTTGCAACTGCTCGTACGTCGGTTGCAACTTGAATTGTACCTCTTTCCAATTTTCGTTATTTTTTCCAAGACATGAGTTTCACACCTAAGGCATACTTCATATATACAAGTATATACGTTTCATTCACACACGACCGTCGCTCGCACCTGGGAGACGCCGCCTAGAGACGCAGCGGCGTTCTCGGCAAAGGTCGCCTGCTGCCCCTGCTGCCCCTGGTTGGCCGACCAGTGTCCGGGAGGGTTGTTGAGCGGGTCCTGATCCATGTCCTGGCCCACCAGCAGAAGCGAGATTAGCTCCAGCACGAGAAACAAAGAAAAAAAAAAAAAACAGCTATCGCACATACCAGGCACCTTGAATGCAGGGTGAAGCTACCATTACGGGAGACCATAGTAAATACGAAGGACCAAATAGTTCTTGTAAAAATGGGTGTGTTCCGTAGGTCCCCTATTTACTAGTATTTACTATGGCCCCCCCGAGGTGTATGCGCGGATCTGAATCCCAGATACCCCCCACCCCCCCCCCCCTTATTATTGGATACTGGGATAGAAACCGCCGCCGTTGTGATCCCAAAAACAGTAAGTAATGTTTTTTTTTTTTAATATTACCCCCCCCCCCCCAACCCCGTCATATAAATATTGATTTATATTTATAGTTGGGTTGGCGTCTGGAACGACGCTGTAAACACGCCCCTCCTACCACTCGGCTGCTGAGCTAGTACAACCAGGGGGGTTGCCGTTTTTTTTTGTTATTTTTTTTTTTGGCGGTCACCAAAGCTGGCGGTCCGAGTTAGTAATCATTTGCTGCGTCCAGGCGCTGGGAGAAACCTTTTGTCCGCACAAGGGGAATGGTCGTTAATCACGTTAGTAGTTATATTATGGTAGGCGTCCGTGTAGGCCAGTTTACATAGTAAAAACCCATGCTGTCTCCGGAAGTGCGCCACACCAGACAATTAAATTAACTCATTGAAGCTTGTCGTCCATATTGCCAAGCTCCGCCTCAGAGGCGGGTTCTTAGAGGATGCAGCCTCACCTCTCCATGCGACTCGCCCAAATACCTCACGGCGTTTCGCCGCTTGGTGGCAATGCAATGTGCTGGTGCGATGAAAACCCAACGCGCTCCGTTCCCGCATTGTTAGGGATGCGAGCGTTCTATCGGTCATATGACTTACGGCGTGCCAAACATGAGTTTACACCCCCCCCCCCCCCCCCCCCCACCAGCGAACTGCGCTTAGAAACAAATAGAGAAGGCACTGGAGTACACCAGGAAGATGTGAGATGTGGACCGCCGAACGTAAAAAAATGCGCAGCTAGTTGCGTCTGCTAACGAAGATAAGGAGAGTTCCGGTAACTTTTAAGTGGATAGTGGGGAGAGATGATATTATCCGATCGTTATGACCAGTATACGTACCTTGGCGTATCGAGCATCTCAAAAGCATTGCTTCTTGCGAACGCACACATAAATAAAATAATAGGCTAAGCCCGGGTTATAGGCACACGTAGGCAAGATTGGAAGCAGTTCCTAACAGACTCGCACTTGATACTAGAATTAAGAGGATTGCTATCTGATGATATGCTGATTTTGTTACCCAAAAGCTAGAATATGCAGGGAGAAGTATGCGGAACGGGAACGCGAAACTCGTAATAACATGTTGGAAACAGTACAGATGACAGCAGCTAAAAAAAGTACTATTAATAGGTTTGCCCTCAAGTACGACGAGAGTAATTACAGTATTGAGAGTATGAATCTAGGAATTGTACCCACTTAAGACAATAGAGAGCCGTGCGTAAGTTGACAATGGCAATAATAAAGTAAAGAACCATTGCCAAATAGAAGGCTTGCCAGCCATAGTGATAAGCTGATTATGGTGAGAAAGTTAACAAAGGGCGCCAGCTGGAATAGGTGGGAATAGGCCGTTAGCTGGAGAAAGTATGGAAGCGATAAGGAATACAAAAAGAGATGCTGGCACCATAGAGAAATTATAAGCGCAAGATACAAGACAGAAGTAAGAAAGAAATAGAAGCAAGAGAGGCTAGCGCTAGAAAGAAGATAGAAAAGGAGAACACATAGAAGATATACGGAGGGTCGATGAGAGCGGAATAGGATAAAAGGTAATTTGGCATGGCCAATGGACTCACGCAGAAAAAAGCGAAACTGCGATTATCGCTGTAGGGGACCATGACCTGCCAGAAAGAAGGGAAAGAGCAGTATACAGTAGCCGCGGAGAGAGGAGGACGTAGTATGGCACAGATGTGCCCATGTGGCAAAGCCATAGAGAGCAGATTCACTAGTGTGGAGATATGTGAAGGTATTAAGGAGGGGAAATGGGGAGTGTTGCTAGAGGAGCATGAGGAAAATAGACGAGTGCTTGACATAAGTGCAGTTTGGTACACTAATATAGTATGCGAGAAAACGATTCGCTATCTTAGTGAGATAGATGGTGGCCCGCGGTACACTAGGCGGCGAATAAACAGGCAAGGTGATAAGCCATTTGCCCACAAAAAGTTTCTTTTGTAATATTATGGAAACAACGTAATGAGCCGCCTCAAGTGTTGGATGGCTGTCTCTATTATGGAGTTAGGACCCGTTGCTCCGTCTCGAAAGGGGTCTTATGCGTGTCGTCAATGGTCAAATGACTAAGGCCAGCAAACAATCGATGTCAGTACGGATATCATACACCTAACCCCCCCCCCCCCCCCCCCCCCCCACCAGCGAAAAAAAAATAGGGGGTCTCTAAAACCAAGTTGAAATAAGGGAACAAAAAACGGGAAAAAAATGGTTTTCGCTCATTTCGTCCCGTGATCACAGCGATCCGGTTTGTTTTTCATTCTGACCTTCCTACGGGTGTGGTGTCGTTTTCTCTTTTTTTTTTACGCCCCTGGCCCCCCATAATATATCTGTATGTACAGGGCGACTGGTATGATATACCTGGTACTGCAGTCAGTAGGTATCAGGAGATACAGGATAAGGGCGGCCATATGGTGGGTGTTGGAGTGCTGAGAGGTTGTAACATAATTTGAGTATATACTGCACTCGCTCCAGAAGTGAGTCAGATCCGGCCTATAGAGTATTTCATGCCTACTCCTACTGCCACAGCCACAACAGTATCTACCGGCATGCTATGCAAAAGGTATGGCAGGTATACGCATACTGCTAGAGTCTTCAACTTTTTTACTCCTTGCTTGTACATACTTGTACGTAAGCAATTCAAAAACCACAATCAAAATGTAACAGCAACACACAACAAAACGAACAAAGTGCACACAAAACAACACACAAACATTGGATTACACGAACTGCACACGTACATAAATAAAAACGTACGAGCAACATGTACAACGAACAACCAAAAAGTACAAAAAAAAAACATGCACGAGTACACCCAAGACATCACAAAAAATGCCGTACAAACACATCTAAAATGTACAAACCGAAAACGTACAAAAAAACAAAAATACAACCAAAAAAGAGTACAAAAAAACACGTACTACTATTGAGCCTACTGCGCTGTAGTAACAAAAAACAAATGTGCCAAGAACTGCAAAAACTGCAACAACAACGACAACAACAACAACAACAACAACGAAAAACAAAACAAATAAAAACGGTGGCGGGTACCTTTGTCGACGCAGCAACGTCACCAGCCTATTACCTCACCTCGATGGCGACACTGTTCTGGTAGCCCAGAGAAGCAAGGTTATTCTCTAGGGAAGTCCACAGCTCCACTTCACCGAACCTTTCACCCATATGGGGAGATCAATCAAAACACATGGTTCAAAAGTTGATCGGCGACGTTCGTCCGGCGAAAGGCATGAAGCGACAAAAGCGAAACAAAACGATGTTTTTTTTTTTGTTTTTAGAAAAAGCAGGATGTGCGGAATAAGGCATGGGCCACCCAACGGCTTCGCAAGAAGAGCGTTGTTTTTTGTTTTTAGTTTTCGAGTTTTAAAAAGCGTCATTTTCGAGCATTCATTGTTGTACTGTACCGGTATATGAAATGAGCACCAACATAGCAGTACGTTCATCCCAGTTTTCGTTTGTTGGAAATACCCTCTCGGCGGTTTCAAGGAGTAAGAAAAATATACTAAACTCGTTTGTACCGTACCAGACGGTGACGGCTTATAACTACATAACCGCAGAACAAGACTAGACAAGACAAGACAAGACAAGACGAGACAAGAAATTAAGACAGACAGACAGACAGACAAGACAGACAGACCGACAGACCGACAGACCGACAGAGACAGACCGACCGACAGACTGACAGAGACAAACCGACAGATCGACAGACAGGCAGACAGACAGACCGACCGACCGGCATACAGACATACATACCCACAGACAAAACCGACAGACAGGCAGACAGAGACAGACAGACCGACAGAGAGACACGCCGACAGACCGATAGACAGGCAGACAGACAAACAGACCCGCAAACAGACAGACATACCCACAGACAAAACCGACAGATTGACAGACAAGATAGACATACATACACACAACAGACAAAAACCGACAGACAGACAGACCGACATAAATACATACACACAGCAGACAAAACCGACAGACAAGACAGACACAAGATACAATACCGACGGACAAACCTACCGACAGGCCCCACAAAAAATACACACATATCATAGAGCAGCAGCAGCAGCGTATATCAACACATCACCCAACGTATGCCTCCATTTACCCCCCTGCACCCAGCAAACAAAACCGACAGACGAAACCTACACAAATGACAATACCGACGAACAAACCTACCGACAGGCCCCACAAAAAATACACACATACGCAGCAGCAGCAGCAGCAGCAGCAGCAGCAGCAACAGCAGCAACAGCAGCAGCAGCAGCAGCAGCAGCAGCAGCATATGCCAACACATCACCCAACGTACGCCTCCGTTTATATAGCATCAAACGCCTCTGCCCGGCCGAGGGGCCCACCATCTCCCGCGTCTCACCCTTCAATGTCGTCCATGCCCTCTAACGGGGTGCCGTGAGGGCCGTGACCCTGCGCGGGGTTACCCTGTCCATGCTGCTGTTGCTGCTGTTGCTGTTGCTGTTGCTGCTGCTGCTGCTGCTGCTGCTGCTGCTGCTGCTGTCCTCTCGGAGACCCTTGCTGCTAGCAAAATCACCAGGTTTCATTCAAGACGGAAAAAAAAACCAGTATGTATACGTGTTAACCCCTTAACCCTTTCAGAACTGCAGTCCCGTTTTGGGGACAAACCAGTCTAATTCTAAGTAATTTGTCCCCAAAACGGGACTCGAGTCCTATAAGGGTTAAGAACTGGTCCCACGAATTTGGGGACACACTACTTGGAATTAGTGTGGGACGTTTGTTTCAGTTCTGGATGGGTTAACCCCTTAAGAACTGGTCCCACGTATTTGGGGACAAATTACTTGGAATTAGTGTGGGACATTTTTTTTCCCGTTCTGAATGGGTTCAGAGTGTGATTTTTGTCAGATTTTCATGAGGGCCGTCTTTTTTCCTTACAAGGCGAAAAACCCCTCTTCATATAGACCGGGGCCTCCTCACAAAAAAAACCCTCTTTGTATTCTTCTCCCTCTTCCACTAAATTAATTAATTATACCCCCCCATACCACGAACAACCTACTGTACCTTGCAACTATTAAATAATATATTTTCTCCCTCTTTCGCTAAATTAACTAATCCCCACTATCAATAGCTCAAGTACTTAATGCATTAATTTAATCTACCCCCATCCACATTACATTTATCCCTATTATGACATGGAATAGATGTAATCAACCACATCGTTGAACGTTGAGTATGAATATACCCAGTACGTAAGCGAGTGTACTTTGCTTGCTGTATATATACCCGAGGGTGCGTATATGCGAGTACATGCTTCCAACATACCAGGTATTCAATTATTACGGTGGACCATAGTAAACACTAGTAAATAGGACCAAATATTGTGAGTAAAAAGACGTAAATGTATAGGTTTTTGTATGCACCGTAGGTCCTGTTTACTAGTGTTTACTACATTAGCCCACCCTGTAATAGTCTGTCTGTCTCGTACTGTGTACTGTGTACTGCTGTGTATGGTGTATGTGTAATATTCATGTTTTTCACTGATTGCGAGAGCTGTACGCGGCCGATTCCCACTAACTTGGGATCTATGGAAGCGGGCGGGTATGGGCTTTCATGTACAGCAGTATAACGCGTGGGACATGTTTCGTCGCGCGCGGTCTCGAGGTGCTCGCGGCGGTCGACGGACTGCTGCTGTGAAATTTCGTGTTTGTGTTTTGGGTGCGGCAGGATTTCGTGCTTGTCGTTTCGTTTCGTTTCGTTTCGTTCCGCTTCGTTTTTTTTTTTACGCACGCGGCCTGCTGCAAGCAAGTATGAGGCCGCCTCGCCTCGTTTATCTCTCTTACTACGTAGTAATAGTAGAGGGCACCGTAACAACGCATACGGGGGGGGGGGCACACGGTACACACGAGGATGACGACAACCTTCCACCGCTGTACGCGCGTCTGCTGCTCGAAAGTTGGAGGATGGTACAAATGTAGGCGCCACGCAGGCATGGTATGTAATGCGCCATGTTCATGCTCGACACGACACGGGTCGTGCGGCATACCACTATTCGGTAATGTAAGGATCGTTGTGTATTGCCATTAGTAGTTAAACGATCCTTATATTTTCGGACACATAGTGGGATCTCAAACGCTGGTGCGACACCTCTCGAAAGCTGATACGACACCTCTCAAAAGCTGATGCAACACATAAAAAAGGACATGCGACACAATCTCATAAGCAGATGAAACATATCTCAAAAAGCAGATGCGACACATCTCAAAAAGCGGATGCGACACAATCTCAAAAAGCAGATGCGACACATCTCAAAAAGCAGATGCGACATATCTCAAAAAGCACATGCAACACAACTAGAAAAAAAAGCACATTCCTCACAATCTAGAAAAACACATGCGACACAATCTCAAAAAGCACATGTGACACAATCTCAAAGCTCGTGCTACCTACCTACCTACCTACCTACCTACCTACCTACACATCTAAAAAGCTGATGCCACAACGCTATTTCATAGGGCTCATCCGACACATACATCTCAAAAGAGCTTGATGCGATCGCTGCAATGCTAAACTGTTGTACCTGCTCAAGCCAGCTGAACGCGGGAGCCTTGCTGCTGTACCCCTCTGCTGCACCCTGCGATAGTAGAGGACAAAAGCACAGGACAGCCCAAGACACGAAACAGAGCAAAACACCAGTCGCAGCAGAAGCAGAAGCAGCAGTGCACATCGCGAAAACAATTCGAGGCAATCGACATGCGGGCGAGAGACTGGGATCAGAACAAGAGCGATAGGACAACACGGGAACACCATTTTTTCGGCTACATACGTGGGGGATGGCTAAGCACACACGAAGGGAAAAAATGGGGGGGGGGGGGGGGGGGGGGGGGGGGGGGGGGCGACACCCTAAGCTTGCAAATAATCGTTTCGAGGAAAAAAACGATCTCTCAGCTGAGGTGTCTTTTATTTTTTTCAATAAAAACAAAAAAACGGGCAAAAAAAAACAAAGAAAAACAAAAAGGCGGGGAGGGGCGTGTCATTTTTACGACAGCCTCTTAAGTCTCACGCCATCATGTATAGCCCCTTTTCCCCCACGGGAAGAGCAAAGCAACAAAAACGCCTCAATACCAGCTAACTCCTCATTGCTGGCTCCCCGCCCCCACACGCCCCCCAATGAACCCCGCCCGGACGGGCAGAGCAACAAAAACGCCTCAATCTTGGCTAACTCCTCATTTCTTGCTCAAGTCCGCCCCCCCCCCCCCCCCCCCCCCCAACCCGCCGTTCCATATGGATATGGCAAGTTCGCCTCACAGGCGTCCTTAGCGGCAGTATGCATTCTCACCCTTCATGCGACTCACCGAACACTTGCACGGCGCTTCGCCCGCTTAGCAATATCTGCCTCGTCCGTTGAAAACCCGACCATGCTCCGTCCCGGCATTGAAGGGATGCAATCTAGTCATACGACTACGGCCATGATGACGTGCGAGTAACCCCCCCTTATGGCCATGACGACTACGACCATGCACGACATGAGTACGCCCCCGCCCCCCCCTCTCCCTGCCCCCCCCCTCGAAACCCCTCCCCTAAACCTATAACTGGTGCACACATACCTGGCGGGGAGGCTGCCCCATGGCTGAAGGAAACGCTTGGTGCGAAGAGGCACTAAACCCACCGCTTCCCGCGCCGCCGGCACTGCTACCTCTTCCGCTACCACCGCCACCGCTGTTGCTGGCGGCCGAGCCGGGCGGCATCGCCTGCTGCTGCTGCTGCTGCTGAGCGCTCATGCCCGCAGCGCCCGGTCGGCCGGTGTTGGAGGCGGGGAAGCGCTGCATCGCCTGCTGCCCCTGCTGCCACGACTGAAGCTTTTCTCATCATCGTTGTCAAGAAGCGAAAGGTGGGGACGGTGGGGAGGGAGGGAAGGGAAGGGGTTGACTCTCTCTCTCGTTCTATCTCCCTCTGTTGTCTTCCTTTATTTCGCTCCCTCGCTCTCTCTCTCTCGCTCTAGCTATATCTCTCCCCCCTGGTCTGGTCCTATATATATGTTATATTTATAGGTTGGGTTGGCGTCGGTTGGCAACGACGCTGTAAAACACGCCTCTCACTGCGTGAGCTCGACAACAAGGGTACCGTTTTTTTTTGTTTTGTTTTTTGGCGGTCACCCATGCTGGCGGTCTTGTTCGATCATTAATGCGGGGTTGATAACCTCATCTCCGCACAAGGGGAATTATCGTATCACGTAGTGTGTATACGGTAAGGCACCCACGAGGCAGATACGTAGTGATACCCATTGCTATCTCTGGAAGTGGCCACACCAGAAATTAAATCAATTCATTGGAGGCTGTCGTCCATATGCAAGTCCGCCTCATAGGCGGTTCTTAGCAGGATGCAGCTCACCCTCCATGCGACTCGCCCAATACCCCACGGCGCTTCGCGCTTGGTGCAAGCAATGTCTGCCTGGTTGGTGAAAACCCAACGTGCTCCGTCCCGGCATTGTAGGGATGAGGGGGTCTATGGTCATACGACTACGGCCGTGCACGATATGAGTACACCTCCCCCCCCCCCCCCCCCCCCTGGTCTGGTCGTTGGAAACCCTTACGTGCTCCGTCCCTGCATTGTAGGGATGTGAGGGTCTTGCCTATCGTCATACGACTACGGCCATGCATGGCACGAGTACAGCCTCCCCCCCACCCCCTCCCACCCTTCATCATTCCACTCGTCTAACACCTCACGGCGCCTCGCGTTTTGTGCAAGCAACGTCTGCGCCTGGTCGGTGAAACCCCGACGTGCTCAGCCTCGACGGCTACGGCCATGCATGGCATGAGTACACGCGCTTGGTGCAAGCAAATGCCTGCCTGGTCGGTGATCAACCGGCGTTGTCCGTCTCAGCATCGACGGGGGTGTCCCCCCCCCCCC
>MEHQ01002462.1:89608-127500 GCA_008828725.1 Saccharina japonica | reverse complement strand
CCCCCCCCCCCCCCCCGCTTAACCCCCTCCCCTCCCCCCTGGCCCGGCCGTCTCACCTTGCTCAGAGCACCGGACGAAAGCTCCGCCCTTCTGCGGCTGGAGTTCCAATCCCAGGCGTTCTTGAGTTTCTGGTTCACGGTGTGCGCGTGGCCGATGAACCGCTCCCGCCACTCCACCTGGATGCGCTCGCTCAGGATCTGGGTGTTGGCTACCCCGCGGTTTGTCTGGCTCTCCGCCATGAGGAACATCTGGACGTAGGCCGAAAAGGAAGGTGGGGTGTATATAGATACGGAGGCGGGTAGGGGGTTGAGGGAGGGGGGGGGGGGGGGGGTGAGGGGCGACGAAGAAGTACTGTAGTTGAGAGAAGTAGCGTTTGGTATTTGGCCGTGGGCGAAAAGGAAGGTGAGGGGTATATAGATACGGAGGCGGGGAGGGGGGTGAGGGAGGGGGGGGGGGGGGGGGTGAGGGGCGACGAAGAAGTACTGTAGTTGAGAGAAGTAGCGTTTGGTATTTGGCCGTGGGCGAAAAGGAAGGTGAGGGGTATATAGATACGGAGGCGGGGAGGGGGGTGAGGGAGGGGGGGGGGGGGGGGGTGAGGGGCGACGAAGAAGTACTGTAGTTGAGAGAAGTAGCGTTTGGTATTTGGCCGTGGGCGAAAAGGAAGGTGAGGGGTATATAGATACGGAGGCGGGGAGGGGGGTGAGGGAGGGGGGGGGGGGGGGGGTGAGGGGCGACGAAGAAGTACTGTAGTTGAGAGAAGTAGCGTTTGGTATTTGGCCGTGGGCGAAAAGGAAGGTGAGGGGTATATAGATACGGAGGCGGGGAGGGGGGTGAGGGAGGGGGGGGGGGGGGGGGTGAGGGGCGACGAAGAAGTACTGTAGTTGAGAGAAGTAGCGTTTGGTATTTGGCCGTGGGCGAAAAGGAAGGTGAGGGGTATATAGATACGGAGGCGGGGAGGGGGGTGAGGGAGGGGGGGGGGTGTTGGTGAGGGGTGACAAATAAGTCATTTAGAGAAGTAGAGTTTGACATTTGGTCATGCTACGCCGCGGTTTGGCTGGTTCTCCGCCATGAGGGACATGTAGCCGGGGGCGAAAAGGGAGATGAGGCGGGCGCGGGGGGGGGGCGCGGGGGGGTACTCATTTGTCGCTTGTCACAGTCATTTAACCATTGACCACGCATCCCTTTCGAGACGGAGCATTGAAGGAAGTGGTGCTTAAGGCTTGTCCCAGATTTAACAAGGTAGATAAAAAGAGGTGAATAGGGCGGGTACAGTATGTAGGGAAGAGAGCGTACCACCACTAGAGCACGCGCGATGAAGAATGAGAGAGGTACAGTATATAGGGAAGGAGCGCATTACTACTACTACTACTACTACTACTACTACTACTACTACTACCACTACTACTACTACTACTACTACTACTACTACTACTACTACTACTACTACTACTACTACTACTACTACTACTACTACTACTACTACTACTACTACTACTACTACTACTACGACTACTACTACTACCCACCACTACTACTACTACTACTACCACCACCACCACCACGACTACTACCACTACCAGCACTACCACATACCTCCTCTAGGTCACTGAGCCGCTTCTGGGCTTCCCGGTGCTTGGCGACGTGCTCGTCCCCTAAGGGCCTTGCGGGGCATCGCTGGAAATACTTCTTGCCAATCTTGAGCTTCTTCGACAGTCGCCTGCCCAGTACGTTCACGGTGGAGATACACGGCGGCAGCGGTGGCAGTCAAATGTTTCGGGGGTGAGGTATCAACAGCATCCTTCAAAATACCTAAACACAAGAAAAAAAATAACTCAAAAACTTAAAAAAAACTGTAAATGAAAACTGAAACAAAACAACGAAAAAAAATCCCGCATGGTGACGAGAGCAACGGAGGAAGTTGCACAAACCAATAAGAAACGCTAACGTACGGTACGAGTAAAAACAATTACGTACTGAAAACCCAAAAAATACTGCAGGAAGAAACAAAAAACCCCAACTATTAATAGACTCACGATGGCGAGCAGTTGAGGATGTTGCACAAGAAGTTGCCGAGCTTGGTGCCTTCGCTGAGAGGCATGGTCCCCGCTTCGAAGTCGGCCACGATGCGCTGCGCGTACATGGTCTCGTACGAATGCCACCTCCCGGTCCTGCTTGGGCGCAAACCGTTCAACGAGATCGAGAGGAAAGCAGCAACAAAGTAAAAGCAAAAAAAAAAAAAAAACTGTTTAGTTCCCGAGGTTATATTACGAATAGTTTTGCCTTTTAGTAGTTCCTGGGGGTTAATTTTGCTTACTAGTACGAAGTTTCCGAGGTTAAAAAATTGTTTATTAACAGTTCCTGAGAAATGGTTTTGCTTAGTTTCTGATACATCCCAAAAAGGCACCAGAGCATTGCCTTGCTTGCGCACAAAAAACGCTCTCTCCCCCCCTAGCCAAATTCACAGCAGAGCCACGAGGCCAACACTGCTTGGCTTTCGCACTAAAACGCTCCGTCTCGAAAGGGATGCGTGGTCAATGGCCAAATGACTAAGGCAAGCAACAAATGAGTACGCCCCCCCCCCCTCACCCACCCCCCTCCCCGCCTCCACAACCACAGCAAAACCGAGAGGCGGAAAAAAAAAACGCGCCTGGGTTGGTGCCGCCCCCCCCTCCACCCTCGCCTCCCCCTACCCCCTCTTCTCCCTCCCAAATAGCCCCGTCCCTCTCCACCTAAACCAACAGCAGAACCCCGAGAAATACCGAAAAACACGCCTGGACTGCCCCCCCCCCGCCCCACCCTAATAATCCCGCACCTCCCCACCAAACCCACAGAGAAAATCAACTTGCCTGGATTGGTGCTCCGCTTCACGGCCCTTGCGCTCGTCGTCACCGAAGAGCATCGCAGCCGAGTACGGCTCGATCGGCAGGATAAACAGACCGTCATCGGGGGCAAAGTCGTGCTCGCAAACCGGACACGTCGTGATGGGCATAGAGTAGATACAGCCTGCCGGAAGGGTAGCGTAGGGAAGCGGGGTGGCGGGGGGAGGGGTGACGGTGGGTGATGGTGCCGTTACATTGTGATATAGCCGTTAGGTGTGTGTTATATACGTACAGCCTGCTGGAGAGGAGGGAAAGGGTGGGGTGGTCTGTGATAGTGTAGTGCCGTTATCGTGTGATATAGCCGTTAGGTGTGTGTTCTATACGTACAGCCTGCTGGAGAGGAGGGGAGGGGTGACGTGGTCTGTGATAGTGCCGTAATATTGTGATATAGCCGTTAGGTGTTATGTATATACGTACAGCCTGCCGGATAGGGGGGGGGTGGTCGGTGATAGTGCCGTTTTATATACAGTCGTGTTACAGCCGTTAGGTTGTGCCATAGATATATAGCCGTTGAACTGTGTTAAACCCACCTATCATACTGCGGCGAAACAAATCCTACGCTCGTATACGTTAATAATGAGTCTCAAGTAGTTGTCGCCAAAAAAGGAGGATGAGGAGAACACTACTGTAGCGTGGATAAAGCCTACTGTACCTGCCGGACGGCCGGACGGGAAGGGGGGAGATCCGTTATCGTGCCGTTATATAACTGTGTTACAGCCGTTAGGTTGCGTTATATAGCCGTTGGGTTGTGTTATCCCTGTACTGCGGCGAAATACATCCCACACTACGTAGTCTCAAGTGTCCGAAACATGTGGATGAGGAAACACGTCGTGATGGGAAAAATAGAGTAGATACCGGCAGCGGGAGGAAGGGAGAGGAGGGGGGTATACTCATGTCATGCATGGCCGTAGTCGTGAGTGACCATAGACGAGGTCAGCGGGAGGGGGGGCGTGCTCATTTGTTGCTTGCCTTAGTCATTGGACCACAGAACCAACACCCACCACCCACCTTCGTCTGGCAGAAATGCAAGAACAAGAAATTACGAAGAATAACTAAGAACAACGATTCAGGAACACCGACGAAGCAACAAGCAACGAATAACAAATAAAACAAAAAGCGTCACCCCTGGCCGCCAATTTGGAGCAACCCCCCCCTCCCCGGGCGCGCCCCGCCCTCTCGTCTGCGTCTGAGCCTAAACTGCTCCGCTGCACTTACTCTGCTGCTGCTGCACTTACTCTGTTGCTGCTGCTGTAGAGACAGCCTGAAATAATATCAATTTTACTAATCCGTGGCGCACTGATGTGACACCTACACTACGATTACAAGCCGCTAAACAGCAGAGTAGCAACACGTCATAATCGGTAACGATGTCACTACATATCAAGTATTTTACCGAGCAAGTAACCAGGCAAGTCTCACCGACCAGCCCCACCGAGTTTATAGTTATTATATATAATACTTCTATAATACATATTATAGTATAGAAGGAGGGGACAACCCTTGACTATCGTATATACTTGAGTGTAAGAGGGGCACTCCACTTCGTTTACATATATTAAAACATCTTATTACATATCCTGATTACAGCAGTACACGGTAAGGGGTGTGTTATATTATTATCTTCATTGCAGTACACTATATTTTTTATCTTGGTGACAGTGTACGGTAGGGAGGGGGGGGGTTTTTTTTTGGGGGGGGGTCAAAACCCCCCCCCCCCCCCCCGCCCCCGCGGTGTTTTATGCTCTTCAAGGCGCCACGAATACACGGGCTCCAAAAAAGGGTTACATTTATAACGTTGGTATTATAGCACTTTTACTGCCGCACTGCAACCAACGTTACGGCAGACGCGTGCTACGATAGAGGTTTCGTAGCACATTTGCACATTTTCGCTTTTTCGTTTTCGGAAATGACGGGGGGGCTCCTTAACCCATTTAGGACTGCAGTCCCGATGTGGGGACAAAACACTTGGAATTAGACTGAAAGAGTTAGTTCTAGACAGTGCAGTTCTAAAAGGGTTACGTACTGAAAAACCGTCGAAATTTCGTTTTTGTGTCGCCCTATTTTTCGTTTTATATGTAAGGCCGCGGAATTGTTCGTCGGGCACATTTGTTTTCCTCAAAAAACCGTTTTGGAGTGAGGCATTGGGCTCCTATACTATAATCAAGTGACCACGCCACCCTCAGACAAATCACGGTGCACCACACATACAAACACGAAACCTAAATTTGACTCGAATGATTCCAAGCGTCTTTGATCTCACAATGGGACTGCAGCCCGCAAAACGTGTCTACACGGGTTACCAAGGCATTCTCAAGTTACTAAACTGCACATATTAATAGTATGCATACGTATTACTTGCAAGTATCAAACAACACCGTATTCTTCATGTGTACGTACGTCAGGCACTGCAACGCATGCATTTCGTGATGTCGCGACTTTTATAACGAAAAAAAAACGGAGTTCGTACATACATTATATATATATACGTATACCAGGTATATGTCATACCTCCGGCCTCTCGCCTGGATGTGTCCTGGTGAAAAAAAAGAAGAAGGCAGATCGACACCGGGAAAGCTTGCACATATCATACCTACCCCACCCTGGATGGATGGAAATATAACCCCCCTTTGGACTACGATGTCAGTATCAAACGGTGACTATATTTATGGCCACAGCACGTAGTCGTATGCGATTTTCACCGCCGGCTACAGTAGAAATATACTACTTCTGGCCGGAAATATCATCCCCGTGTGGACTCTAATGTCAATACTAAATGTTGCTTATATTATCAGCCAGTCAATATCAAACGAGGATTATGTTTCCGGGCAAAATAGTGGTATGTGCGATGGTGCATAGTAGGTGCCGTCGCCTAGACAGGGTCGACGCCTGCCTACCCACGGAGAAAGCCGGACTCGGCACACCGAGAAGGGAGGGCAGATACCGATCGTCGACGAGAGCGGAGGGGGGGAGGGGGAGGGGGGCGCACTCATTTCTTGCTTGTCTTATAGTCATTTGACCATTGACCACGCATTCCTTTCGAGACGGAGCACCACCCCTACTCGTACTCCTCACAGGGACACCTCCAACAGTTGGGGCGCTCATTACGTTGTTTCCATATAGTACATTAAAAACTTTTTGCTAATCCTATCCCCTTACTGTTTCGCCGCCTGTGGCCACCATCTATCTCCTAGGATAGCGATCGTTTTCTCGCGGGGGGGGGGGGTGTAAAACATTTTCATGCATAGCCGTAGTCGTATGACCATAGACCCTCGCATCCCCACAATGCCGGGACGGAACATGTCGGGTTTTCACCAACCAGGCAGACAATGCTAGCACCAAGCGCGAAGCGCCGTGAGGTGTTGGGCGAGTCGCATGAAGGGTGAGCTGCATCCTACTAAGAACCGCTTGGAAGGCGGGGACTTGCATATGGATGACAGCTTCAATGAGGTAATGTAATTTGAACCCTTCCGGCGCGATAAAATTCTGTTTTTTGACGATCAGAACGGGGGAGAGAGAAAACGCATTTTTTGGGGGGGAGGATTGTTTTTTTTTTAGTTGCACGCAAGAAGAAGAGAAAATTACGGTATGTTTTGGCGACCAAAACGGGGAAGAAACCGGTTTTTGATGGCTGTTTTTGCTATGCCACGCAAGACAAGAGGGCAAACTACTGGGCAGGGGCGACAGTTATACCTCATGCGAGAGGTGGAGCGAGGAGTTGAGCGAATCGGGGGAGGGGGGGGGTGTCCTCATGTCATGCATGGCCCTAGTCGTATGTTATGGCCATAGACCCTCGCATCCCTATAATGCCGAGACGGAGCACGTCGGGTTTTCACCGACCAGGCAGACATTGCTTGCACCAAGCGCGAAGCGCCGTGAGGTGTCGGGTGAGTCGCATGATGAAGGGTGCGAGCTGCATCCTACTGAGAACCGCCTGTGAGGCGGATTTTCTTGCATATGGATGACAGCTTCGAATGAAGAAATTTTTGGGGGGGCGCAGAAGAGGGGAGGAGAGGGAGGGGAGGGGAGGGGGGGGGGGGGGGGGGGGGGGGGGGGGGGGGGGGGGGGGGGGGGGTGGAGACCGGAGGACACGCCGGGAGCAGCAGCACCAGCGCCAAGATGACATCGGCGTCGCGCACGAGACCCAACTATGTCAAGACTACTCAGGAGGCAGCACTTTTCACCGCTTGACAGGCAGCAACTTTGACGCGACATGCCTTGACTGACACCAAAACTACTAGGATACCAGGGTAGGTTTGAGTGTGGAACAACTTGCTCCTGCACCCTTGATAAGCGCACGTGCTGGTGTGTTGCCTTGCTCGACATGTCTGCTGACAATCTTCGACGACAGCAGGAGCTTTCCACATTCCCCTCAGGGGGGGGGGGGGGGGTGTACTCATGTTGTGCACGGCCGTAGTCATATGACCATAGACCCTCGCATCCCTACAATGCCGGGACGGAGCGCGTTGGGTTTTCACCAACCAGGCAGACATTGCTTGCACCAAGCGCGAAACGCCGTGAGGTATTGGGCGAGTCGCATGGAGGGTGAGCTGCATCCTGCTAAGAACCGCCTCTGAGGCGGACTTGCATATGGACGACAGCTTCAATGAGTTAATTTAATTTCTGGTGTGGCCAAGGGGGAGGTTTGGTCTGGGCAGCTGCTGCAGCTGCCGCCTGGGTACGTCAATTTGGATGGTTGAGATTCGCACATGGCAGTTTGCATGCCATTTTTTATTTATTTTTTGGTACATCAACCTCAAAATGAGACCCCGAGACAGCGACCATGCTTATTGCTTGAGACCATAGTAAATAGGCCCTACGGTACATACAAAAACCTACCAATATTTACCGATTTTTATTAACAATAGTTGGTCCCCTTTTTCTATGGTCCCCTCCGTAATATGATAACTTTCGTGTTGATCACGCGTCTATAGAGAGCAAGCAGCGTAAGCACCCGGCACTGCTGAGGGTAGGGCCATGCTACGCTCATGCCGTACATACGACACCCTGCACTGTAGCTCGGGCCGCCAAAATATGTTGTCCCCTATGCACAGCTATCGCCCTCCCTTGTAATCCTCGCTCTTAATCGTCATTTTTTCCCTCCTGAGGCCCAAGGTTAAAAAGTCGTCGTGGACCTGGCTTGTCATCCTTTTGGGTATCCCCACTGAAGGCCTTGTATTTCTTTTAGTTTTTTCTTATCCTGCCGGTATAATATATACCTGGTACGTGCAGGGACTCCTTGTGTTTTCTTTCACGACCACGGGCCAGATTTGTGTTCATCATGGCGATGGGCCAATGTCGGGTCATCATCAACATCAACTCGTGCTCAGCATTTAGGCGGGGGACATCATCAGACCGACGATCAATCTACGACCTACCAGGTAGACAGGAGTTAATCGATCCGACCAGATCAGGTACTGCTGTAAGCAACTCAACCATCCCTGAACCGAAAAAAGACAAAAAAAAACCCGACAACAACAACAACCTCTTCACTTCTCCATCACAGAACTTAGAACTTGCACGCAGCACGCATGTCTTTGGACGGGACAAACGTCGTCGGTGGAACCACCACATACAGTAGCAGCAGCAGCAGACTTGACTAATATTGACACCAAAAGCTGATGCTTCCCTGGGGTCACTATCGGCCGTCCTTGCCGGGACCGAGGACGCGTCCCCTCGAGACGACGCCCTCCCCAACAAGACCACGTGGGGGGACGGGGTGTACTTCATATTCATGCATGGCCGTAGTCGAATGACCATAGACCCTCGCATCCCTACAATGCCGGGACGGAGCATGTCGGGTTTTCACAGACCAGGCAGACATTGCTAGCACCAAGCGCGAAGCGCCGTGAGGTGTTCGGCGAGTCGCATGGAGGGTGAGCTGCACCCTGCTCGTAAGAACCGCCTGTGAGGCGGACTTGCATATGGACGACAGCCTCCCGTGTGAGGGGGAGGGGGGGGGGTCATCATCGATCAGATGAAGATGGCGGTGGAGAATTTCGCAAGGCAAAGTATGGAGACCTGTATACCTTGTATATACCAGGTACCTGGTATATGGTAGGCCAGAATAGAACACCCGATCAGGCGAATTTCACATGTAATTTTCTCGACGAAACAGACCAGAGACAAGCAGGCGCAAGCACCGAGGGATGTTTGATATGGTATGAGTCAAATAGAGATGTCTTGGGGGCGATGTATTGTCCCAAAAAACTGCCACTTTCGTTCTGCGTGTCCCTTCGGTTATAGGATATATATATACACATATAAGATATACATACACATATATATATCGAAAAATTAAAAAAAAAAAAAAAAAAAAACACACACACACAGCTGTGAGATCGAGGACTTTATCGAAGCTCATGTTTGCAAGCTGAGTGGGATACTTCGATCGCGCGAACTACGGGTTTTGAGGGGAACCAAATCTGACATATGTGGAACTCAAGGGAGGTATATACCAGGCGACAGCGTGGCGGTAGGGATATATATATATATTATATATATATATACCAGAGGCGACAGCGTGGGGGCAGAGAGGCCGCCATCCCAGCTACCAGGTACTCGTGAGCCTCTTCTTTCGCATCACCCTCACGGGCACAGCCGGTACCAGCAAAGACCGTCTTCATCATCCGCGAAATGGTGCGCGTATATAGGATAGGCCTGGACAGATTCATGCTCCTGGCGCCCACCGGGGAAAAAAAATCGTCCCAGTGGAGGTGTTATCTTATTTTAATATAGAATACTAATACGAAGCGTCACCCGTGTGGTACGGTGAATCGAGAGCTGTAGCAAAACACTCCATTCCACTCCCTCGCGGGGATAGTTGTCTTCGGTGGGCTTTGGGCGCTGCCTGGCCTCGCCATTGCCACAGGCAGCCGCGGCCGGCCCCCCACCACGGGCCGTATATGCATATTTTACCGGTACGATAATTTTGCAGCATGAATATACTACTGCGGTCAGACTAAGCTCTTCCCATCACCTCCGCCCAGGTCAACACGAAAAAATACTCGAAGCATTCGAGAATCAAACGCCCAAAAGTCTTGACTTTCGTACCATATCATACCACATTATACCAATCGTACAAGACCGTATCGTATAATATGATATATACGATGCGATGAGCCTGCCCTGTATACGTGTACACAAAACCACAAAACCACACTCCGGTAACTCGTAGCTTGAAACTACAGTTCGCACAACTCGAAACGCAAGTTCGTAACTCGGAACTCAACTCTCCTTGAATTATGTACACCGAAGTATCAACACGGAGCTTGCAAATATGCACGAGTTCCGACGAAATTTTCCATCTCTCAGCTGAGTCTTTTTTTCCCGTTTTATTTCCTTTTATAAATACGGCAGTACAGCAGTAGTAATAGTATTAATAGTATCAATAATAGTTCGTCCCTGTATGGTGCCGGTATGCGCCAACCAACAATACCGGTACCATCATAGCAGCAACAGGCACTACTCCGCACACTGCTGTCACACTGGTTAGCATCCCATTTGTCTGTCTGTACCAAGCAATTTCACCGGCACTATAGAGGGCAGACGGCACTACAGAGGAGCCATTGCTGCACCGGGTAAATAGACGCCATTCGAAGCAGGCACTCGTACAGCGTGCTGAAGGTACCTTGATGACGATTCGATGTATCCCGGTAATTTGGGCTGAGGGTACTAACGTTATCGTACGGCTGAGTATTGAGTATAATAGTGGAGGGGGGGGGGGGGGGGTCTGGAGTCGGGAAGAGCATGTCCAAAGTACAACAACGCCGACGTTACGACATATATACCAGGTACCAGGTATGCAGAACGATACGACGATGACACCAAATGAGACACATCCAGGTCCCATTTCGATATTCGGGTAACCACTAAACAACGTCGAAACGTACAAAGCAGAAAACTAGACAATTCAAACATTGAAAAACGAACACGAAGTACAAGCAGTGCTGCTGTACCATATACCGGAATACGAAGCATAGGTTTTGCTCATCGTATGAATATGCATGAGGACATATCATATAAAGCCCTCAAGTACGCGCGCTCGAAGTATGACACTCAGCTTGCTCGCAAAGATGAGTTTCGACCAAATCCTCGATCTCACAGCTGTTTTTGTTTTTTAATTTATAAATATATGTAGCGTGAAAATAGATTCTCAAATCATATTTTATAATTTAAAACTGGTCGGATACCTATTATAGTACTACTGCAGTACCTGGCATGATACCAATTACACAGCAGTACAGCAGCCAATTCGTCAGCGCACCACTGCCAGAGAGGTACACGAGTAGTGAGTTTCGTAAAAGCACAAGTAAGTGTCGGTACAAATACCAAAAACTCGGTAGGTAGGGGCGGTCGAAAACTGAAACTAGTCATCACAAACACGCGACCTGTGAATTTTGTTTTTTTGACCAAATGGGCTCCTCAGTTCATTTTTGGGCACATACATTTGCCTGTGTCTATTCTTCGCACCAAACCGTTCTTATTTATATATATACTGCTGTGTACCACCCGTCGACATGCAGCGCACCCAGTGTTCGTGCTGATGGATTCTTCATCTTGGCTGTAGATCCTATAATAGAGAGATGCACAGCTCTCTGTGGTCTACTGCTGTTGTAGAACACAAGTAAGTACACGCTTGCGTGATGCAATGTTGCATGATATACCTCGTCGGTTGAGACGGTCGTTCGGTTGCAACGTCACCAAGCATGACTACTACAGGCATGCTGTGAACTATTGTGTCTATCTATCAGAACCGGTTTGTCCAGCACGTTGGCATACATACATGGTATTTGCTCTCTGGCTAACACTCTCTTTTCTTTCCTGCAT
Organism: Saccharina japonica; assembly: GCA_008828725.1. Classification (NCBI taxonomy): domain Eukaryota; class Phaeophyceae; order Laminariales; family Laminariaceae; genus Saccharina; species Saccharina japonica. Next base: position 115,795 of record MEHQ01002462.1, on the reverse strand, counting down.
TCGCCATGTACATATGATACGATACGTGTACTTTCTACGAGTAGTCTCTTTATCTCGTAGTTTTTGTGACCACAGACAGAGCTTGTATCTATATACCTCTACGAGTAGGTAGGATGAAGAATCGGGACGGACATTTGGAGTTGCCGGGTGCCAAAAGGTAGAAAGAACGAACACGCACACCCCTCGACATCCAGCACATCCAGTGCGTGCCCGGGATGATTTTTCATCTTGTAGATAGATCTACAGTACAAAAATATTTCCCGGGACGATTTTTTCATCCCACGTCTACGTACGTACAGTACGACGATACTTCGAAGTGCATGTCTTCCCCTCGGAACTCAAGAGGACACATCAAGATCTCAAGTCTCGCAAGTGTTGATAATATACGTCACGCCGATGCAGCAGCAGCACTGGTATATGCTTGCACCACCCAAAAGACGTCGTACCAAGTCGGAACACACGAAAAAACGAAAAAAATGAAATAGTACTTCTGTCCGGAGAGGCAGGGGGCCGTTTGAGTGATTTTTAGAACTGCAGTCACGTTTTGGGGACAAATTACTTAGAATTAGAGTGGTTTGTCCCCAAAACGGGACTGCAGTTCTACAAGGGTTAGCATGCAAACCGCCTTTACAATTCCGGACAGAACATCCCAAGGATCCTTGTACATCCTTATATATCCGGACAAAGTGACAATACATGTGTCAATCAGTTGTTTACTATTACGGGACACCATAGTAACTACTAGTAAACAGGACCTACGGTAAACACAAAAACCTATATATTTCCCTATTTTTACTCACAATATTTGGTCCTATTTACTTTTTTTTTTTTTTTTTCTACGTATCCCATTTATTATCTTCGCACTTCCGTCTCTCCCTCCCTAGTCGTAACTCAGATCCGGGGTCACAAAGTAGGCTCCTCTCCCTCCTCCCCCACTACGGTTTACTATGGCCCTCCGTAACAGACGAAATCAAGCGGACTACGTGTGATACAACACGATGTATATATACACTCCAGCGGGAAGTTATCATACAAGATACCATACATACGAAGTACACACAATTTTGAAGAAACCCAGAGAGAAGACCCGTTTTTTACAATTTGTAGTAAAAAAAAAAAAAAGCCAAGCTCAAGCAGAGCCACCAAGTAGCATCACACAACCAACCGTAGTGCTGGACGTCGTATCTCAAGTTCCGATAACATCGGAAATCCGTGTCGGTCACGTATAAAATATCAAATCGGAAATACATGCCGCTATTTTCGATAAACATTCGATGCCCGATACTGCACCCGATATCCGACAAATTGCAGCATGCTTGCCTGCCAGAGAGGTTGGGGTACAAAACGCGAACGAACCCCTACAGCAGTAGGGGTCCATTGGAATAACGTAACCCCCCACCAGCCGAATCGCCCTACTATGTGCAGGACTGGTCGGCACAAAACTATGTGCAGGATGCGGGACTTATTGGTCGAGGCTGGCCTTTCGGCTGCCCGGAGATTGTTTTTGGAAAAGCGAGACCGAAACACGCGACGGAGACGCGTGACTGCCCCTGCCGACCCCGAACCCCCCAAAGGGTAGGGGTAGGGGTAGGGGTTCGGGTTAGGTCTGGGCCGGTGCGTGCAAGGTTAAAATCGACCAAGACACGTCCTGCACAAAAGTCTTGAGCCGACCAGTCCTGCACATGAATAGCGAAAGCCCTACCAGCAGCCTACCAGGGATACATCGAAAATAGGGTGTTTCCGAATAATTTGGTTGGATTGGGTTGGGCTTCTTGTAGTCTGTTTCCTGTATATACGTACATATAACAAAAAAAATCCCAACCCACGAAATATAATTTGCTGCGGGGAAAAGTGACCAAAGTCACGTTTTTAAGGAGAGAGGATTATTGGAGAAAGGAAACCTTACGAGAATATTCCGTGGTTTGTTCGTGAACAAAAAAAAATCAGTCATGTTGGTTCTATTCTGTGTGCTTGTTTTGAGAATTGAACTTATTGAGGTTGTGTAACTCTGTGAGTTGGACAGCAAACGAAGCAAGTTTTGATTGGCTACGTAGCGCCTCCGTTTTCACCTGTTCAACCAATCAGCTTCTCGCGTTTGTCGGTTTCACACAATTTTACTCGTATAGCTCAACCAGATTGGATTATAGTAAGCACCCTAATATCATACTTCGTACTTGACCTCTTCAGAACTGAAACAAAATGTCCCACACTAATTCCAAGTAGTTTGTCTCCAAATTGTGGGACCAGTTCTTAAGGGGTTGAGAGACTACCGGTACAGGGGCCCGTGGGCGATCATACCCCAATTCAAAGGGGGTCCGTGAATCCAATGGACCCCTAGGGCCTCGTAAACCTGCCCGGATCCCTCTACGTACCAGGTTAAAGTAGGAGTCTACTATTAATACTACAGATACAGGGGTCCATGGTCGCACGGTCTGTGCATCCAATAGACCCCTACGGGGTCTGTACATCTATCTGGCCCCTTTCGGAGTCTCTGTGTATTGGGTTGTCCTTGTTTGAAGGAAGGATTTTTTTTAGGGTTTGTATCACTATGTTTTGTGCGTAAAATGCAACCAAAATACTACGTAGCGTGTACGTTTTGCCTCCGGCGGCGTCTTCAGCGGGACGCCCCCCCGGGGATATCTCCGGGAGAGGCCCTGCCGGGACGCCTCCCACCGAGAGCGTGGGGATGACAGCGCGATACTCAATAGATGGCAAAGGGCAGGCCAGCCCGAGAGCAGCAAGCAGCATTTGCCGTTATTAGCTCGCTTCACCGTGGGCTCCGACTTGACATCCATTCTCTTCAAGTCGCACGGATGCTGGGAAGTTGGCCTTAAGCTAGATAAAACATGCGAGGAGAAGAATGGGAATCAGTCTGTTGGGTTTCATTTTGGGAGGATGACTGCGAATCTATCTATTTGTTGCTACGTACATACCAGGTGTTATATGTTGTATGTACCACCCTAGGCGTAATTAAAAGGACCGCTTGGGCTTCATAGTGATGTCTGAACGGTTCTTATATTCACGCCCAAGTAGTACATAGGTATAATATGATATGTACATCGGTTGTCAGTACTATATAGTATTATACGAGTGTCGGTTTACTGCGTTGTAACGCGGCAAATGGCCAGGCAGAGGGAATCGGCAAATAGTCAGGATTGGGCACGTATCGGCAAGTGGCCAGGAAGACGTATCGGCAAAATGGTCTGGGAAGAGGCATATGAGCTGCCTGCGCTGCCACGAAGATAGTCCCCTCTTCTGCAGGGGCGGTTTGTCTTCGCGCAGCAAGCCGAGAGCTGACCAATCAACACGACATACATGCCGTAGTGGTCCCTCTACAGGGCCGGTGAAATCTCTTGGCACAGATGGGATTAACCAGTGTGTCAGTGTGCGGAGTAAATAGTGCCGGTTGCCGCAATAGTGCCGGTATTGTTGGCTGCCGCATACCGACACTAAAGAAGGACTTACTACTGACTGCACCAGGTACCGTGTATGATTTCATATACTACTGCTATTGTAGTGGGTGTTTCTCTCACGTTGCCTCATCGCCAAAATCTAGTAGCAGTCCGTGCTCACAAGCCAGGCTCCAACAATTCCGAAGTGGGAGACCAACCTCTGGGGGGGGGGGAAATGTATGACATGTTGATGACATTGTTCTCCAGGGACTTGCAGTCGGGGTAAGCAAAAATCGACGCAAGTCGACGAGGGAAGAACGTGGCGAACCCTTCCCGCGATAAATAGGCAAGGCGCGTGCCGAAGTGAAGGAGGGGGGGGTGTACTCGACATTCATGCATGGCCGTAGTCGTATGACCATAGACCCTCTCGCATCCCTACAATGCCGGGGCGGAGCACGTCGGGTTTTCACCGACCAGGCAGACATTGCTATTGGCACCAAGCGCGAAGCGCCGTGAGGTGTTCGGCGAGTCGCATGAAGGGTGAGACCTGCATCCTCTACTAAGAACCGCTTGTGAGGCGGACTTTCTTACATACGGATGACAGCCGCCAACACGTTAATTCATTTTCCGGTGATCTGAGTTACGACTAGGGAGGGAGCAGGAGAAAGAAAGGGCGAAGACAAAAAAAAAAAAAAAGGATGGAAAAAAAAAGAAAGGAACACAAAAAAAAAAAAAAAAAAGTCTTGCTTGTGGCCATGATCATCGATCGACGAATAATGAACCTCACTACAGGGCTGCGAGTCTGAGCGAAGCGAGGAACATTGATAGAATCGTCGATCGGCATCAGCCGGTACCGCATATGCCGATATTTATAAATATACCGCATAACACACGGGTGATACGACAACACCACCCCCCCCCAGCGAGATGAATTCCAGAGCCGTTTGTCTCCAAAAGCAGGGTGGCGCACCCTATTATTAGTACAAAATGGCGGCTTTGGTACGATCTCGTCGGGAGCTTTCCACAGATGTGACGCTCGGCGGTTGCTCACCCTCGCCGGTGTCAAGGAAACCAGCTTTCAAAACATTTCGTCCCAATAAGGGCGTGTTTATCTTGATTACAGTACTACGGTGCCATTTTGTTTTGGTTTCCTATTATTACCGAGGACCATAGTAACTAGGACCCAATATTGTGTTATTAATAGTAAAAATAGTAAAATATATAGGTTTTTGTGTGTATCGTGCGTAACTATTTACTGTGTACCTGGTATGTTCCCTAATACCTACAGGTAAACCACTGCTCGTCTATTCCAGCTGTATGACGGTAAAATATCTGTAGACTCCTTGTGAATGTTTTCGTCGCCACGGTCAATTTTTACTAGATTATTGATTATTGTGGCATTGATCTTGATGTGAGATCGACAAAACTATTAATAATCAATATTAACGCTGCTGCTGTACCGCCGTACAGTCCAAACCTGAAAGTTGCACATTGACACGTGTCACGCACTTCTACAAACCTGCCAACCCCCTCAAATACACACCTTGGTATATATACTACTGTAGACTGTATAATATACTTCGTATATACATAGTACATTATACATTCATGATGCCGCAACCCAGCAGCAAGTAATCCGAGGAGATGAGAAAAAAAAAAGAAAACACAACACCGGGGTGGGGGGGTACAGCAGTACCAAAAGGGAAACGGAAACATCGGCCTCCCTCTTTTGTTTACCAGGTACGAGAGAGGAGTGGTGTTGTCAGGCCTGTTTGATCTCTCTTTTATATCCAAACTTCCCTTAAACCGGAATGGGTACATATACATATATGTATACATCACAGCGCAATAGTCGCGTGGCGTATCACCCGGGGTGATAAGATTTTCGGAAATGAGGAAGGTGCAACCGCCGAGAGATGCAAGTCTGTATATACAGTTTTTGCAAACAAAATATATATGTATATATCTCGCCCAGAGCCACCATTGTGTACTATGAATAGCGTTTTGCCCCTTCAGGCGTACTTTGGAGAAAATCGTCTCCGAAATTCTTGCCTCCGCGTGTGCTTTCTTTTATCACCCGTGCGTTAAATGCTGGTACTACCGTACTATACCAATATGTACAGAAATAGAAGCACATTTTTATTGAATATCAATGTACAAACGGTGCTTATATTTTTGGACAGAGTGGTATACTGCAATGCTCTGGCTCGTTGGCCCGTACTGCTTGGTAGCGCAGCGCGCCCCTCAGGCAGTTTCGCCCGTATCATACAAGCGTGCAGCGGAGTCGGTTTGACCAATCACCGCCAGCCGAGGACCCGAGGACCTCACCGCGACCGTCCTGGCTTACGAAGAGCCTTGTGGGGTCTTTGCAGAAACACAAAATATCAAAATATACGATACGAGGCGCAAGGTACATTATACTGGTGCACTATTATTGTATCACCTGTTACACCACCCACCAAGTGCTTGTCCGCTGTGTTACTTACGTTAAACTTGAACCTATTTCCAGGTAACCCAAGGTTGCACCTGAAAAAAAAAATCCGACAGCCCGCTGTAATATCCATTTTCATCGAGACTCAGGCAGGGGAGGGGTAAAAACTAAAACCAAGTTGTTGTTGTTTTTTACTTTTTGTAGTAAATTCGTCCACAGAAATCCTCTCTACCCCAATCGCCTGATTTTCATTACATAGTATGTATGATAACATGCCTCATTCTCTCTTACGAACGAACCACGGAATATTCTCGGAAATTTCCCTTTTCTTCAAGAATTATCTCCATCATATACTTTTCAAGAGGGTGGTGTCCTTTATTAATATCTGGCACGTAGTCTTTTTGTCGTGCGTGCGCCCCTGGGGTAAACCTGTGGTTACTATTTCTGACGTGTAGCTTTATTACGGGCAAGGGCCATAGTAAACACTAGTAAATAGAACCTACGGTACACCCAAAAACCTACATATTTACTTTTTTGAACACCAATATTTGGTCCTATTAATATTTAGGGCAGCGGCCAAAAACAGGTACACCTGGTCCGCTCGGGGCCAAAAACAGGTACAACGACTTTTGGACCAATGGCAGGGCACGTGGAGTGCGTTTTTGACTTGATTTTAAGTATGTACCTGTTTTTGGCCGCAAATGGACCAGGTATACCTTTTTTTGGCCGTTTCCCTAATATTTATTATGGTCCTCCGTAATAGTAAGCATCCACACCAGCAGGTGCTTCGTACATTCGCATTTACGTACCGGACTTCACCATTGAAAACAAACTCCAAGCAGCAGCCTACCGCTCCTACTGTAGGCGGAAATGTAAGGACCGTTTACACACTGATATGAAGACCAAGCGGTCCTTATATACCCCTCTAGGGTGGGAGTGGTTACAAGTGTCCTCAGACGGTTTTGATCGTCACAAAAAAAAAAACGAATGATGCATCATAGCACACAAGTGCACAAGTGCACAACCGTCGATGCATGGCGGGCCATCAATCCATCAATCAGTCAACCACCAGCTTCCAAAAAGCCAAAAGCACCATCCGCCACAACGACGGGCTCACCAAAATTACCCCGAAGCTGGGGACATCCACCCATCCCATCCACCTACATACTTCGTATGAACACATATCCAATGATACACATCTCGTACCCGGTACGTTGACATTTCACTTGCTTTACCCGTTCATTAGCGTTTACTTTACTTTGGTTTTTCTCCGTCTCACAGCCAGTCTGTGATCACAGAAATGATATCTCTCTACGAGGGGGAGAACTATTCACACATCGTCCGGTAAGATCTTCCAGGGGTCGGGCTGTTCGTTGTTTGCGTTTGCGTTTGCGGGCTAGGAAGCACTTCCTAGTGGGATCAAGGTACGCGCGTAGACCCAACCCAACCCCCAACCCTAACCCTAACCCTGACCCCAAACCGGACCCAAAACGGGCGAGAAACGCGGCTGCACCGCTTTCGACGTTTTTTTTGTTGTTCCGAACCTGCGGACCACGATATACCTCCATACATCATTAGTGACTGTAAAATTCCCGGAAATATCCTGCCGGATGAAAAGTAAATATTACTGACGAGGGGTGTACTTCATTTTCATGCATGGCCGCAGTCGTATGTCGTACGTAGGTCGTAGGAATAGGAATCAGCAGACACTGGGCGTACTGATTGATGTAGTTGGATAGAAAGAACGGGTTTAATGTGAAGACAACACACACATACGACGGTGTACGTAGTGGTATCGACATATTGACCCCCCGATTGCCACATTGAACATTGAGCTGTGGGCGGCTACGGTTGGCAGTTAGCCCACCATCCACTAGTGCAAGCGTTTGTGGCGGCGATTGTTTGCGTGCGTACGCAACGTGCGTGCTACCTCTGGTGCATTTTTCGAAGAAAACTATTTCAGGTTTTGATATTTGATAATTTTCATTAGTATAATATTCTCGCTGGTATATGGTGTGCTAGGTACCCAGAGGTATAATCCTCTTACATGCACACATCAGTCTAACCAAATATGTCGGTTGACAGACTTTGAACCCCTTGACAGACAATGATCCACCGAACACCTTTACAGATAGCCTTGGCAAGAAAAAAGCAGGGGAGATTTAAGAAAATCCTCGGTTTTCAAATACGCTTTACAAACTCACTGAAAACTTCGATGTTTTTCATGTTTTTGTACACAACACTGCAGGTCTTTCGAGGGGTGGACAAAGGGTGATAGTGGATCTTTAAAATGGGGGTTTTGTCTTGGTAGTAGTATGTTGACCCTCAGATCGAACCCTAATCCTAACCCTAACCCGAACCCTATGCCAGTGGTCAGTGCTTGCTTGGCCAATCAGAGTGCCTAATTAGCTACCTTAGGAAGATCCACTAACGGTGTTTGTCCACTACTGGGTCTTTCTGCCTTTCTTCTTGAAAAACGAGGGGTTTCCACATGAGTTCTGGAGGCATTATTGTACCGGTGATAGGGGATGTTCTGGCTTGACAACACCAAAGGCCTTGACAAACAACCTTGACGCTTGACAAACTTGACACTCGACCGTCAATCGACATATTTGAGGCTAACTGACATCCAGGTCGCAGGTAGCAAGTGTAAGGTATAATCCTTACATGCAGCACTCTTAACAGGTAACGATCTGGTGGACTGCCTTTATTCCTTCCATCGAGACGCTTGTTTTTGTGTTCAAGTTTTGTTTTATTAGACCACGGCGAGATTTTAGGGAAAGGAACCAAATGTCAGAAGATCATCATCATAATCATCATCCATCGCCACTGGTGGGGAGGAAGTTCGGGCGATCCAACCAGAGCCCGCGAAAACGTGAAACCATCAAAGAGGCGTTGGTATATTTTTATATTTCTGAGAGCGACTCTTCTTCCTTTCACTGAAAGCGCGAGTTGGTTACACTCTTGACCCATTCAGAACTAAAAAAACAAAATCCACACTAATTCCAAGTTAATTGTCCCGAAAAACGTAGGACCGGTTCTCAAGGGACATACTCGAATGCACATCCTTGATATATATATACATGGAGCATGCAGCTGCACTCTCACTGATACCGGGAAGGAATACCTCAGGGCGAAAACCAAAAACCAAAAACAATACTCGTACCAGGTATATGCATACAGTTGAAGTATACCAGGTATATACCGGCGCTGGTTTGTATGATAAGCCCGCCGCTGCTGTGGCATGTTGTCGCCACTCTTTGTGGCGGGAAGTTATACATACGAAGGGGGATCCAACCTGCGGGTGAAAACATGAAAACACAAGTAGGCTTTATTATTATTACTATTTATGTATTTCGTCCAATTGCTAAAATGTGAGTCCTTCGTTGTCTTCTTTCTCCGCGTCTCTTTGCAAGCGTTAGATTGTGAGTTGGGGAAACTCTACATAACCTCTACTGATGTGTATGAACATCGACGAACAATGGGAAGGACTCATGACAGCTTGATGGACCCTATAAATAATACCGCATGAAACTTAAGATAAGACACCCTCAGAACGATTTTCCGAAAAAAAAATCTGAAAAAAGCTGGTTTTGTCTCTTGACGGGGAGAGTGCAAACGCCGGGCGACGCGTGTATGGGAACATCTCGATGAGATATCTATGAGATGTCGATATCTCTATGAGATGTCGATATCTCTATGAGATGTCGATATATCTATGAGATCTCGGTATCTCTAAGAGATCTCGATATCCAGATGAGATCTCGATGAAATCTCGATGAGATATATCTGTGAGATCTCGGTATCTCTATGAGCTCTCGGTTCTCTATGAGATCTCGATGGGATCTTCCCAAAGCCGCCATTTTCGTTTTGTATGCCCTCTGACGAAAAAACATCCCAAAAAGCCACCATTCTCTTTTTTTTGTGCGCCCCTCTGGTGTATGTTTTGGAGAAAATCGGCCCCGAAATTCGTCCCTGGGTGTGTTTTTTTCTTGCGCTATACGGTATGTACTGGCGACAAAAACCAACACATGCCATACATGTACAAACATACCGCGGGTACAAAAAAAAACAAAAAACTGTGACGTACAGATCTTCCAGAAAAAGTTGTCGAGGGCAGAAACTCATCAGGGTTGAGCTGGAAATAGAGCAAGTAGAAATTACGACGAAAAACAAAACTTAGGCATTGTTACACTGCTGTAGTGTATCTCTGCGTCATGATTTCGTGACCTCAGAGCTCGTGTCTCTCCAGGATGAAGAATCGGCACGGACTCTGATGGGTGTGCTACCGTAGATGTCGACGGGTAGAAATTGCAGTTTGATGTGAAGAGCACACGAACAGGGAGTGAACGGACCCCCCCCCCCCCCGACATCCCTCTGCTATTGAGACCCACAGGCAGAGGGGGGGGGAGGGGTACAAAGTACAACCAACGACAAAAACGGGGAAAAACTACCTATTAGCCGGGGTTTTGGCAAGTTATCCCACACTATATTAATAGCGTGGTGTGTATTATTTCCAAGCAGTTTGTGCCCCGAAAGGCGGGCACAAATAGTACTCTGCCTGCGCACCTCCACCCTGCTCCCGCTTTGACACCCTGATCGAAGCACTGATCACTGGCATAGGGTTAGGGTTCGGGATAGGGTTGGGTGGGTCGGCGCACGGCCACAACCCCTGGCACCCTGATATAATCCGCCAAAATCGAGGGTTTCCACCACATGGCTACAGCAGAGAACAAAATACACTTTGGCTATAATACTAAAAAACGCAAACTGGTATATACCAAAGGGTGTGCAGAGTGCAATTTGCGTATACGACGACGTACGAGTATACCCGGTGTGCGCATAATAGGGGTTGCCAGCTCTGAAGGCGTTTCTATGATTTTTTACGTAGTGTTGTATGTCGTTGTCTATTTTGGTGGTGTACCCTCCACACGCCCGACAGATCGCGATCTATCTATATCTGTCCATCTATCTATCTACAGTAGATCTGATTGATTTGATCACCTGGATCCTAACCTGCCGTTGTGATATCTTGTGCAGGATCTGTATCGTAGTATCAGATCCAACCCACGATGTACATGAGCCAAGAACGTCATGCTGGGTGCGTCGCGGAGACGGCAAAGGAGTGTCTGTCGTCTGCACACCCCACAACGGTACAAAGGCTTTCATCCAACATTTGCACAAGGCATCATATCATACTGCTGTAGTTATACTGTACAAAACACCCGACGCGATTTGCCAGAGCTGCATCGTACGAGCGTAGCTGTTTTTGTTTTTTGGCGCATAACGACCCAGGCACACCCACACAAGTCGTAGTTGTATATAGCAGTAGTACACCACATCTCATGGGCCTCGGCCGGAGCCGGCCCGTCAAAACACGTGGGCCGCCTCATGGGCACACGGTGGGACGTCGTATTAACAGTAGCAGTAGGAGGCAGCGGCCCGGGCCGGCCCGTAAAAAAAATGTGGATCTCCTCATGGGCCGGACGGAGCGGCCCATACAGAGCCTACATCTCATGGGCCGCGACCCGGCCCGACCTATCAAATTCTCAGAGGTTGGGCCGCGGCCCGGCCCATCAAATTCTCAGAGGTTTGGCCGCAGCAAGGCCCGGTCCATCAATTTTTCAGAGGATGGGCCGCCGCCCGACCCAGTCCATCACATTTTCAAAAATTCACGGCCCGGCCCGACTCGGTCTTTAATTTTCTCAAAAGTCTCTGCCCGGCCCGGCCCGGATAAACGGCCCATGACAAACCCTGACATATCTATATGCATATTCATACATATCTAGATCATTAATTGAGGGTCGATATTCTGTCATTCTGTGCGTAGGCGTTGTGTGGTACCTACCCCCAGGTAGACTGTAAAAAAAAAAGAGTGTAAGGTCCTTGTAGGAGGTCATACTGCTGTAGTAACTGCTGTGCAGAGTAGTGTTCTTACTATGTATTACTATTAGTATATACAGCAGTAGGTATGATAGCCTCCAAAAAGTTAGTGCGGAGGTGGGTGGCTGAGGAGCTGCTGCTGCCGTGGCTGTGTGATGTCCGTTGCGTTGTCCAACAACTATTAATACAAGAACAAAACAGGGAAACAGAAACATAAAATAACATAACTCGAAGTCGGAAGCGATGCCGAAAAACACAGAACACCGAAAAACCAAGCCGCTTGGACAGCGGGCATACCGGTCGCCCCGGTGGGCTATGTACGAGTAGTGGCTACGTACGTAGTGGTATATACCCTCGAATGCTGCTAGAGTTGATTTCGTGAGTTCGAATCCCACGCGGGTCAGACTTTTGAGTTTAGTTGCAAAAAAAAACACGAAAAAACACGAAAAAAAAAAACTGCTGAGAACGCCTCGTAGCAGCGTGAGTAGTATTAATATTTAATAGTAGTATTATAGGTGCTATTCGATGCGAGTTGACGAGGGACAGAAAGTGCTCAAGTCTTCTCGCTAGAAAAATTCAAGGCACGAGCCGTAGTGGAGAGGAAGGAGAACCGCCTACTTTGTGACCCCGGATTTTAGCCATACGACCAGTAAATATGTATTATACGAGTACAGGTTCTTATTTTTTGGTTCGGCTCGTGTCGCTGTGTTCTCGTACCCGATACGTTACGCATCTCACTTGCTTTACCCATTAATTTGCGTATATTTTGTTTTGGTTTTTCTCTGTTTCACAGTCTGTGACCACAGAATTTGTCTGTGACCACAGAATTTGTATCTCTCTAGGATTGGGAATCAGGACAGGCACTGGGTGTACTGATGTGGTTGAGTAGAAAGAACGGGTTTAATGTGAAGACAACAACAACAACAGGTAGGGAGGGGAAAGAAAGAAAGGACAAAGACAATAAATGAGATGGGAAAAAAAAGAAAAAAAGAAAAAAACGCCCCTCCCTCCGCGTCTCTCTGCGCAATTTCTTGTATTTATTACATGATATTATACGTAATAAAATCGTAAAGCATACGTGCGATACATAAATCAGGTACAGCAGAAGTACTATTAATATTTAATACCGGTACTGGTAAGTGGGCATGTGAGCATGGTGTAGAATACGTTTGTTAAATGATAGGATATCATATCCGAAAACAACTCCATCCAACCCCGACGCTCGCAGAGCAATATACACACTAAACAATCGTATATTGTCATTGCGAAAAACAACAAACACCGCATGTACGACTGCGTGCAGTATTGATCTGTGTATCGGCCCTACCGATGTCGTGTTCTATCAAATTATGATATTTACGATTTACGTAATTTTTTAGAGCAGTACCCTGTGTCTTGTGCTTGAGAAAATACGATATACGATACGATGAACGATACGCGTGCCGTCGGTAGTGATACGTAGATACTGTTATTGTAGTGTAACTAAATTATTATTATTTAATACTGCGATGCGACGTATATATACAGCATACAAGAGTATGATACGTAGAACATACGGTAGAAAGAGGCAAGCAACAAGCGACTGAAACATTAAACATTTCGATTTTCGAATATTTACGTATCATGTCATATTATATATGTCATGGAATGTAAGAAAATACGAAAATACCCGTATGATCGGGTACCATTTTTTTTTTTTTTCCACATTCCATTTATTATCTTCGCCCTTCCTTTCTCCCTATAATAGTCGTAGCTCAGATCCGGGGTCACAAAGTAGGCTCCTCTCCCTCCTCCCCCACTACGGTTCTTGCCTTGATTTTTATCGCGAGAAGACTTCAGCCTTCCAAACGCTCGTCGATCTTCATCGAATTTCGCTAACTCACGCTCTCGTGCTTTCCGGTAGTCGAGATATTTTTGCGAGAAAAAGTCCCTACGAGCATGCACTCGGGGGGGGTGGCTCGAACTCGCGATCTTGACGCTAACAGGCTTCGTGGTTACCTGCTAGCCCGCCGGGACAATAGTACCCACCAACTATAAAACATGTTTCCACTCTTCTCATCTTTATTTGATTTTATTTGATTTGACATTCATACGTATTCATACTCATTTCGTTTTTTCTCCCTTTTGGCAAAAAGCGGCCCTCTTGCTTTCGGTTGCAATATATACACACCCGGTTCGTATAAAGGGTAAGCAAGATCGAATTATCACAAACAGAATTTTGCGAAGTTGAGTTTCGAGGAAATTTTACATATCATCAGGCCATGTCTTAATTGAACCTTTCTTTGATAAGCCGAAAACGAACGTTTTCGAGCCGTGAAACCAAGTGTTCAGTTTTTGTAGACCCGACACTGGCAATTTTTCAGGCCGATTTTCCAGTTATATATATACGTGTATCGTTTTCGGGGCGGCCTTCACCCGAAATTAGGTATACCCGAAAATTGTGTCTGGGGATTATAATCGTGACGGGGTTTCCACAGGTCGCCGGGGGACGCAACACGCGTCGCAATAAGCCGATCACAGCAGCTGCTGTAGTATATACAAGCCGCAAATATCAACCGCAAAAAAACACAGGAGGTACCTATATATATACTGCTTGATGTGCCTTGCCGCGCAAAAGGCCTCAGGCATGCATCACTTTTCGAGCCGATTGGGGTCGGATTTGGGATCAGGCGTCGACCGCGAGAGAGCCGTGCCGTTCTCCTCGCAGTTATGATTTGATAGTGGCATTTCTCCACCAGGCAGGCAGGCAGGCAGCAACCACGACCTGTCTGGGGGAGGACGAGGACAGCCGACGTCGTCGTCTGGGAGACAGCTGCGGAATGACTACGTACTATTATAACCTTTTTGGGAAACCCCTTACCAGGCAAGAACTGGTCCCACGCATTTGGGGATAAACTACTTGGAGTTAGGGTAGAGTGTTGACCCCTTAAGAACTGGACCCACGAATTTGGAGAGAAACTACTAACCGTTGGGACTTAACCCTTGCAGAACTGGTCCCCATGTATTTGAGGACAAATGGGGGAAAACTACATGGAATTAGTGTGGGATGTTTTTTTTTCAGTTTTGAATGGGTTAAGCGGGGAAAAATAGGCAACAAATAAAAATAAATGTGACGATTATGGCGACGGCCACTGACTGCGGCGTGATTGGGGGATATGATGACATAAAATGAATTGGTGTCGGAGACACAACAATGCAAGCAAAGAGTCCGCACGGCACGGGCGCGACACGATGGTCCTTCCTTCCTACCCCCGTGTACTTCTGGGCCCTCACGCTGCTCGTAGACTGCTGATGACACCAAATGCATCATTGTTTTCGTCCCTATGATATCCCTTACATGCCCTACATACACCCCTTAAAAGAGAGGGGTCCCCAAGGGGATAATAATATACAACACAGCGGAAAAGCGAGAGGAAAAAGACCAACTTCTGAAGAACAACCCTCCCATTATATGAATACGAGTGTGAAGAATACACGTCGTTTTCAACTTCTCAAGACAAACCTCCCAGTATATGAATACGAGCGTGAAGAGTACATGTCCTTTTCTCCCTCGTCCCGACTACGCATACCAGGTACTAGTGTATATGATATATACAAGATACAAGGTTTTTCTGCGTGGGCTGAGGTGCTCCGGTGCGACGAAATCTGCGACCACCAGTACAAGTAGTCTAGGGAGAACGCGAAAATAACAGGTCGGTATCTAACGTACCTAACACTTAGGTAAGGCATCGGGGTCCGTATCTAACGTAAATAAGTGGTTAGGTAAGGTACATACCCGGGTAAAATACCCGGCGGGTATATACCTAAGTACGCACCTTGCCTAAGATTCCCTTGGAAAATATATTTGGAGGCGTTTTCGGTGCGTCCAGGGACAAAAGCGAAAATACATTTGGAGGCGCTTTCGGTGCGACGAAATCCACGACCACCAGTAGTCCAGGGAGAAAGCGAAAATATTTCGGGGGCGATTTTTTCGCGTACCAAATAAGCCGGTTGTCTTCCTCTCGGTATTCGAACCGGTTACTACCTGTCGTAGGGTCGTATTTGTCACGACTTTCTGTACAAGATCAATCCGAAAAAATCGGGACATGATGAGGTCAAAAAGGTTGTCGACTCGATTCTGTGTGCGTCTACTTTTGAGGCCCCGATAAATCCTGGATATCTTTTTCGGGTTTTACTAAACTGTCCATAAGGGCCCCCGCCCCGTTTTAATCCATGGCGCGATACTTGAAATGATCTTTTGCCATGTGACGCCGGCGCCATTTATCTCCGGTGGACAAAATAACTTCCAAAACTTTGTTGTATTAATAGTAAGTAATAACGAATAGGAACGCCTCCGCGAAAAATGCGCAAGAACACTATCACGGGGGGCCATAGTAAATACTAGTAAATAGGACCCACTGTACACACGAATATGACCTATTTGTACTCACAATATTTGGTCCTATTTACTAGTGTTTACTATGGTACACCGTAATAGGTTTCTATTAAAAATAGTAATAGATACAACAGAAAAGAGCCTCACTTATGGCACACAGACGTATTCCAAGCATTAAACAGGATGCGACAGCCGCAGCAACTGCTGCTGCTGTGTAATATCAGCAGTCAGCAGCAGCAGCAGCAGCAGCAGCAGCAGCAGCGTGCACGACCGGACAACAGTTCCTATTTCTACATCACGGCACAACCCCGGGCTCCAGAATCCAGAAACGCTTGGCACTATGTTATAAATAGGTGAAAACACGCCATCAGATAGGCACAAAAAAACACAAAATGCAGAATAATGCAGAACGCTCTACCGATTCCCCCCTCCCTCCCCCTCATCCCCCTCAAACCGCCGCCCCAGCCCGCCGAAGCAGAGAATAACACATATTTTGGTAAAGTGTGAAATGTACGAGGGAGGAACGGGATGTGTTGGAGGTGGAGATGAGAAAAATAGACGAATGTTGATATGAAGAAGTATACTGTAGGACATAGCGAAAAAACGATCGCTGTCCTATTTAAGGAGCTACAGTCAGTAGTACAGGACACCTAATAAAAAACAGGCTAACAAGAAAGCCAGGCTGAGATTTAGAGTAAAATAAGAAATTCGGGATTCGTTATCTTGAAAATGGTGTAGAAAGCACCCTCCCTCAAATAAGAAATCCAGCCTGGACCAGATTTCCTGTTTCTTATTGGGTAGCCAGTACTCTGTATCATAGATAGTGACCACAAAAGGCAAAACAGGAAGGGCATAAGGTAGGCAAAAGTTTTGATGTAATATATGGACAAAAAACGAATTTGAGCGCCAAAATGCTGGAGATGTTTCTACTATTAATAGGAGTGCCGTCTTGAAAGGGATGCGTGGTCAATGGTCAAATGGCTAAGGTAAGCAACAAATGACTACGCCCCCCCCCCTACTCAAGCGGTAAGTGCCTGGGCGGTGAAAACCCGACGAGCCCCGTACGAGTAGGGATGCGAGGGTCTATGGCCATACCACTACGGCCATGTATGATAATGAAGTACCCCCCCCCCTCGACTCGCCCAACACCTCACAACGCCTCGTGCTTGGTGCGAGCAATGCTGCGGTCGGTGAAAACCCAAGTGCTCCGTCCCGGCATTGTAGGGATGCGAGGGTCTATGGTTCATATGACTACGGCTTCTGCAAGACATGAGTACACCCGCCCCCCCCCTCCCCCCCCCCCCCTCCACCCCCCTCTTAACCCTTCCATACTCCACACACCCTCCCCCCTTACCACCACTACGGCATTGCGAAAAACTCACGTGCGTGGTACTTGTGCCCGCAAGGTCCCCGCAAGTCGGCCCTGCGAACGTTGCACAGATCGCACACCGCCCTCTGGTCCTCCGCGCTCCTCTGCTGCTCTTCGTGGCAGCTTTGGCCGCGATCACCACCCTCTCCAGAGCAGCGGCGCCAAGAGAAGGAGGCTCGGCCTTGACGTGAGTACCGGGGGGGGGCATGCCGTCCCCGGGGTTGGTCGTCGAAACGACTCCTCCTGTCGCCTGCCCGGCGTCCATGGCGCTCGTTCTACGCTTGCGTTGAGACCGGCCATCAGGACCGGCGGGTCGGGGGGGGGGGGGGGGGGTAGGACGGAGGGGGAGGGGGGGAAAGACGGAGGGGGTAGTTGGAGGGACGGGGGGCGGGGCGGGGTTGGGGTTACAGAGCGTTGATTGGCAGGGGGAGGAGCGGGGGGTGGGGGAAGGGGGGGTGCTTGCCTGTTGCAATTGGCATCTTGCTTGCTTGATTTGCGTTGAGTTGCGCGTTGAGTTGAGCCAAAAATGAGTTCGCGCGATGCTATACTATGCATACCTGGTAAGTGAATATCATATCATATGTAGGTGGACTAGATTTTCGGCGATGAGTTGATGCGTATGAGAACAACAGCAACAATACCTGGTACCTGGGTATGTCCCTATTTTTTATGTCCTCGGATGTATAATACGATGGTATCACACGAGTTTGTCGTACATACGTAAAGGTACAAGATAACAGGTACCTGGTAGGAGCGTATTCTAGCGAGATGTCAGTCAGTAAGAGGCAGGTGACGACGTGATGAGACACACCGCACACGACTGATTGAAGAAACACACCAGCTTCATTCAGAACATGGACAGCAGTATATAGCTCATGGACACACAAACAACCACAACAACAGCAGCACGTATCATATGTACGACATGATGGATCATACGCTACGGGTATGATATAACACCAAAGATGAGCACCAGCGAACCATATAATAGCAGTACCTGGTACGTATTACTACGAGTAGTAGAGATAAAAACAGTACCCTTATCATTCTTATAATCGTATCACAAAATATACGGTATATAAGTACGAGCATGGGAACAAACAGACAAGCCAAGACAGAAAGACAGACAGGCAGATACTCGACGAAAACCAAAACTACAGCAGCAGCAGTACGTAGTCAACACGTGACAAAACAAAGGACAAAGAAAGACGAAGACGCAGACGAAAACAAATATTGTGTAACAAACAAACGAACAAAAAAGGCTACCTGGTACATACATAAACATACTCGTATACGTATGAATACTACCGGCGTACAGAAGGCGGAGGAGCTTTCTCGCGCGAAAATCCTTGTGAGTGCGTGATCGATGTTGTCGTCGCTTCTTTGCCGGTTATCACGTCATCACATCTCATCAACATCACGACACAACAAAACACAAAACACAACCAGGAGGAACCAAGCCAAGCAGCCAATCTTTATTTTGTCTCCATGTACGACTGGTACCAGGTACTGCCTGTTGCCTTCTTTTGGGTAAATATATACCAGCAGGTCCAGCAATATAATGAATGCTGCGCCTGTATGCTGTACCAAGGTATATACCAAGTGCGCTCCTATGTACGTATGTATGATACCAGGTACTGTGTTAATAAAAATATTAAATAGGTTACTCGTATACTTAGCATGGGGCGCCTCTGCTCTGTCTTTGTGTTTCGTTATGTTCGCCCGTTCGCGTCGGGACAACAAAGGACAAAGTCCAGCACCAAAAACAAAGCATCAAGCAACCACGCAGGTCGCCACTTTTCCGTCCCCCCTGTTATATTTCACAAATTGTGATCAGAACACGCCTCAATAAGTACGTATAATGATTAAAAAAATCACGAAAATCACAACAAATCTGGAAATTCTGGAAAAAAACTCTCCGAAAAAAAAAATACTACGACTTAGTAACTGCTGTAGATACCTGGTAAATATACGAGTATATCGGATACCTGGTATGTTAGGAATGGGACGCCTGCTCTGTCTTTGTTGGTCTTTCTGTTCACCCGTCCGTGTCGGGACAACAAACAACAAACAGGGCGGAGCATAAAAATATAAAAATAAAGCACGTAACTAAGCAGGTCACCACTTTTTCGACGTAATCGTACGAGTAGTCTAGGAAAGAAAGGAAATAAGTCTCTGCTTTTCTCTCTGCTTCGGGGGAGAAACAAAAAAAAAAATCCCTCCGAGAGGTCGGATATCACTTATATTACAGTACTCGTATATAGTATCACTATAATAAAAACAAACATCACAGCCGGTCGCCCTGGTGGGCTAGCAGGTAACCACGAAGCCCGTTAGCGTCGAGATCGCGAGTTCGAGCCCCGCCGAGTGCATGCTCGTATTATAGGGACTTTCTTGCAAAAAAAATATCTTGTAAAGCGGAAAGCGCGAGAGCGTGAGATAGCAAGATTCGATGAAAATCGCCGAGCGTTGGGAAGGCTGAAGTCTTCTCGCGATAAAAATCAAGGCAAGAACCGTAGTGGGGGAGGAGGAAGGGGAGCCTATTTTGTGACCCCGGATCTGAGTTACGACTAGGGAGGGAGGAAGACGGAAGTGCGAAGATATTAAATGGGATGGTTAAAAATATATATATATATATCACATAGGATATCATACATAAAATATCGATGCAAACATATCATGTCGAACATTAAAAGCTACATATTACTAGTCAAAATATAAATATACTATGCATACATCATACGTATCATACGTTATTGTATATTAATCTGAGTTCGTACTCGTGTTAAATACGAGTGGTTACGCATAGTCTATTAATAGTAATAGAAGAGAACACAGAAACAACGCTGAATGCGGAGAGCAAAAGCCAGCGAAGAGCGGGGCAAACGAAAAAAAAAAAAAAGACTCGGGTGATATTTCATAACCAGGTTCGATTACCCGAGTTATGCCCGCCAGCCAAGTTTAAAATACTTGATATTATTTCTACCCAACACCCAATAAAATCAGCACATTACACCCAGACTCCGTCCTCTGATTCCTAATCCTTGAGCCTACAAAGACAAAACCATTACGACAGCAGAGTGCAGTGGTATCATACTTGTAGACATTACGAGAGGCTGTGAAGAGAATAGAAAAAATCACGTAAATACTGGTTCTTGCTGTTTCTACCCAACGAAATCAGTACCACCCAGCAGTGTTCGTTCTGATTCTCCATCCTGTATTAGAGACTGGACAAAAATAATAAATGCCAAATACTTGCAGACACGAGAGGCTGTGAGAGAAATTATAATTTCACCAGATATACCGCTTTTAGTATCGTTCCGACTATTTTTGGGGGAGGGGGGGGTACTTTATTTTCATGCATGGCCGTAGTCGTATGACCATACAGTAGACGCATCCCCATAATACAATGCCGGGACGGAGCATGTCGGGTTTTCACCCACCAGGCAGACATTGCTACGTAGCACCAAGGGGGGGGGGGGCATCCTCATTTGTTGCTTGCCTTAGTCTTTCGACCATTGACCACGCATCTCTTTCGAGACGGAGGAGGGAGGACAGGAGGGAAGATGGGGGGACATGGGGAGGGGGGGGGGGTCCCTGGTCGCATCCAGGTTCCTGGTCCTTCTACTGGCCAGAGCTACCAGTACCTACGTAGCCCTACTTAGTCACTACAGTAGCTGTATTAGACTATTTTTTTTTTTTTTTATTTTTTTCCATCCCATTCATTATCTTCGCACTTCCGTCTCTCTCCCTCCCTAGTCGTAACTCAGATCCGGGGTCACAAAGTAGGCTCCTCTCCCTCCTCCCCCACTACGGTTCTTGCCTTGGTTTTTATCGCGAGAAGACTTCAGCACTTTCTTCCCTCGTCAACTTTCGTCGAATTTTTGTGGCATTGCATTGTCTACTCTGCTTACTGCACTGAGCGAAGTATCTCTGTGTCGTAGTTTTGTGACCACATAACTAGTACCTTTTTAGGATGAAGAATCGGCACGGACGCTGCCGGGTGTGCTGGATGTCGACGGGTAGAAAGGAAGGTTTAATGTGAAGAACACACACACATAGTCATGAGAACCTTGACCACGCATCCCTGTCACCTTGTATCGGTACGGAATCACCGTTTCTACTCCTATTAATAATAGAGACACCTACCTCCAACTTTGGGCGCTCAATACGTTTTCTCATGTACGATATGGTACTAAATAATACCTGGTACCTGGTATGGTTATTTTTTTTAGGAGGCGGATACCAACTAACCTCCAACCCTTGAACCCCAAAAGACACACTAAACCCAATATGATAAGTGTATGGCCTGCCAATTTTCCCTCTGAACGGCGAAATTCTCCCACCCGTGGCTATTATGTATTTGACCCATTCAGAACTGAAAAACTTATCCCACACTAATCTCAAGTAGTTTGGACCCAAAAACCGGGGGACCGGTTCTTACGGCGTTTCAAGTATTGCTGGTATGATACTCGTGCCAGTATATATCAGAGAACCTGGTACCAAGTATGGCCGGAATTATAATAACCATTTGTAGTCTGACATGAATACCAAAAGGGGATTATTTTCGCGGTCGGAGTGGTATTCGTCCTGTCTGATTGTCAGATCCAATCATCGCAGAAGAAAAAAGTGAGAAAAGTCCAAAACCGGGGAGACGACGAGCAGCGTATTTTTTAGAGTATTTCGTATACCAGGCACGGAATAGTGCCGGTCCCTCTATAGTGCCGGTACGGGGACGCGCCAGCCAACAATACCGGCACCATAGTAGCGACAACCGGCACTATATACTCCGCACACTAATAATATCACACCCCGGTGAACGGTGAATCCCATATTTTTCAGGTGATCTTTTTGCCAAGCGATTTCACCGGCACTAAAGCGGGCAGTCGGCACTACTCAAGCGGCACTATAGGGGCACCACTATTGCATATACAGCGTATTCCTACTCACTCGTACGTATTGCTGTTGTAGGTCTACTACGAGTTGATATGGATGTTTCTAATACGTACTACAGAGCAGTAAATACGTATGATACGCGTATGTATACAAGCAGTATCAACATTAACAGCAGTCTCAAGTCTATTAATAGCGCTGTCATCGCATACCAAAACTACAACACCGCACACTAATTCCAAGCAGTTTGGAGCCAAAAACGAGGGTGTTGGTAGGTTTTAGCGACAAAAGTCGAACTCGTCCAAGGTATCAGTATGGGTATGTACCAGGAGGTAAAGCTGGTGCGAGGCTGATATTATATACCAGGTATACACAGTAGCATATAAATAACGAGACAAAATACGGTTTTTGAAAAAACACGTCAAATTAAGAGGGAATTATTGAAGGGGAAAAAGAGAGCTCTGTCTGGCTCTCGCAATTCTTTGCTAGCAAGAGGCAGCGAAACGAGGACCAGCAGCCTCGCTAGCAACCACACAGCAGCAGCAGCAACAGCAGCAGCAGCAGCAGCGGCAGCAGCGGCAGCAGCAGCAGCAGCGGCAGCAGCAGCAGCAGCGGCAGCAGCGGCAGCAGCGGCAGCGGCACCAGCGGCACCAGCAGCACCAGCAGCAAACAAGCGTTTCGGCTCTGATGTATCCGCGATCGAGGCCCCTTCGCTCCTATCCACTATCTACTGCTGCTGCTGCTGCAGAAGAAGCAGACACCTCCCCTCCCCCCAGCCCTAATACGCGCTATTTTTACGAGTAGTCGGGCGTTGGGTTGGTTCGTCCGATGATGAGCAACGTACGAAGTGTCATACACAGGGAACAAAATAGTTCAACACGGGGCACAAAGAACGCAAAAGACGAAAGCGTACCTTCACTCGTACCTCGCTCGCGTCAGCAAGCGAGGTTGTGAATTCATTATGTACGAAAAAGTACCACAGAGAGAGGTCGTATCTCGATCTACGAAAAAAACACGATATATAGGCTCGTAAACGTATACCAGTTGTAGAGACTGGAGAGGGAGGGAGGGTGGCTGTGCACGAGATATGTGACTACGTGACTACTACTACTATGACTGGTTTGGCATAAACCACGGGCATGCGGCAAACAAGAGGGAGGGAGTGCCGTACGTACAGCAGCAGTCATATTCTCAAATCAAACTCTCGTTTTCTCGTCTACCTTTTTCGTAGGGTGTGGGGGTCGACGCAGAGCAGAGCGCCAGAGAACAAGCGTCTCTTCCCTCTGTTTCCTACTCGGGCGGGACATGACAAATATACGTCACCAAGAGGCCGCTGACTAGACAAAGTGCAAGATTGATTCGCGCCGCACACACGAAGAACCCCGCCCAACAACAACAACAGCAAGCTCCCCCCCTTTACATTCAAAACTCGAGAGGCTTGCTCCGACGCTCGCCAAGCCATTGCATTCATTATCATCCTCGGTACCTGGTCTTCTGCTGCCTGGACCAGCAGCGCTCTCAGCTCAACCATACGAGAGCACTCCTCCGGGGAGGCCATCCCCATGCCCGCGGCGCCCATCTCCCCAGCACCCGGCGAAAGCCCTCCCAAGTCCATCCCAGTATGCATACCGTCCGAGCTCATGGCAGCCTACACTGCTGCTGCTGCTGCTGCTGCTGCCGCTGCTGCTGCTGCTGTCGGAATGACAAAACAGCAGAGCAGACCCAACTATACGGAAGGGCTCCTCCTCGTGGCAGTACCACGTGCAAGCACTACCAGCAGAAGCGATCGAACGCTAAATACAATATACGCGGGCTAGCCCCCCAGTATAGGCCCAGCGAGCAACACTCACTGCCGCCAACAAGAGGTGAACAACAAAATCGAGCTTTTTTTCTTTTCACAAGATGCTGGTACCAAGTGAAATGAACTAAAAAAAATAAGCTCACGAAAAACAAATCCCCTCTATTTTCCTCGAAAAAGCTTTCGCCGACTGCGAGAGAGCTACGACGGCGGGCGAACGAACTGCAAAACGGGGGGCATGTAAGGTGCACACGCGGAAGACTTTCGGTACAACACTAGAGTTAGCGTTCCCAAACCTGAATTCCTGAAGGGGATGTAGTTGTCGGCCTGGCCGCCTCTCTCACATGTGTAGGTAGACACAGCAGACAGGGTGAGACAGACAGAAGGAACGTACAGGCTGAAGGCGGCTCTTTCTAAAAAAGGAAAAATTCTCGATCTGTTTCTTCTGTTATTGTTATTTTATACCACCCCTGTCCTCAAACATAAGGACGTTTCAGTCAGTTTCAGTATCCATACTATATCCCACATGATTCTTATATTTCCGGGCCGTAAATGTCCGAAAAAATAATGTCGTTTTAAATAACATATATTTTCACTTAAACAGCGTTATATTTAAGGACACAATGGTGATGGTATACGTTTTGTCTTATAAATTTGAGCGGATTGTTTGGCCGGTACGAGCGGATATGTTTTCTTTTTATTTACTGCCTGTGCCTGTACAAGAGTATTCATGCCAGATCCGTCCAGCCTGTGGGACTGCTGTGATGACCCATCTATGGAACCGCCTATACTAAATCGTAGATAAAAAACATGAAATTATTAATTTATCTGATGAATGTTTTGCTCTTTCTCTGGGGGGCGAGCGGGGAGCGGAGGGGGGGAGGGAACGGGAAAGCCCACGCACGATCTCCGGTTTACTAATTATTATTTCTTTGATCTCCGGTTTATTTATTGATTCGTCCATTCATTCATGCAGAAGAAGATACACAAAAAAATGAAGACCAAAGGTTTTTGATCGAAAACAGACGACGTATCTTCTTACTCGTACTCAAACGAGAGACGACGGGTATACCCGCGGGTATACGTACTGTAGGTATCAGCTATCATCATACGACGTACAAGCAGCAAGCAGCAGAAGAACAGAAGAAGATAGTGTCATACCAGGTACATACCAGGTATATACAGAGCACGAGAGGTGAGGCACACGAGAGGTACGAGGTATACCAGGTATGATGATAAATACGAGTACTGCTGTGCGGGGTGCCGGTACTATTAAGGTACTCCTCTGTCTTCCTGCGTAGAGTGACGAGCTGAATACGAGCTGACTATTTACGAGAGTACGTACGTATAACTATTGTCATATACGCGTACTTCTGAATGTATGGACCAGAATATACGCACTTGTGCCACATGGATACAAGCACGACAGATAGATGTACAGATCCCGCCATATTTTTCCAATTATTTTTGCAAAAAAAAAAATAGAAATATCATCAACACAAGCTTCGCACAAGCCTAAAAATAAGTAAAAAAAGTACGTATCATATAATATCCTATGTACAATCAGGTACGTACAACCAGGTATTAATACCATCAGCCAGGAACCAGGAACATAGGCATAGTAGGTGACATTTTGGACATTTTACACCTTTTCTGTCTCTTGATATGCACGAGGAGTTTGTACCATAACCTCTGGGTACGCATGATAATACGTGTATGTACGCGTACATTCGTATACGTTTGAGAAGCAAACAAAGGTTAAGGTCGTTCGCATTTCTCGCGAAAGTGTGGCTCCACAGCGATTACCTACGTATGTATTCGTATATACGTACTCGTACAACGATTTTTTAGGCCAATCAATGTGATTTAGTTTGTTATTAATATTAATAGCGATCTATGTATATATACAAATCGCAACCCAAAGAAGATAAGTGAAAAAAGGCAAACCAACTGGGACAATTGCAGTCGACTAAAAGCCAGGCCAGCGAAGGGCGTAAAATGAAAGCCTCCCCCGGCCGGGAGGGGCGGGGAGGGAGGGGGGCGGTT
>MEHQ01002462.1:19755-79440 GCA_008828725.1 Saccharina japonica | reverse complement strand
CCCCCTCCAACCACTTATTATACCGCTACTACTGCGAGTGACGACGTACTGCTGTACGTACTGCTGTCACAAAATACCTGGCAGGTAGGTTTGGTACCTGTGGTATTGGTATTATGAATAGGCGAGTTTTGTTATTATTATTATTGTATTTTCGTAGACTGCCGTCCCCTGCCTGTTCACTATTTACGTCTCTCTTTTGTTTTCGTTTTCTTTTTTTCATCCCATTTGTATTTTGCCTGGTATTATTATTGTTTTTGCCACTTTGTTTCGGGGGGACATACAGCAGTATAATATACTCTCGCAATCACACTACTCTTAGTAATAATAATAGCTGTTGTTACAAGTTGTTAATCTATTTTTCATACGTAACATACGAATACGCGCTGCTCTATTCTCATATTTGTCATTCTTGTTTTTTCTAGAATTATTGGCGGCATTTTGATTGTTTTAGAAGGGCTACGTAGGTTTACTTCGTTGCAATTCGAAAAAAGCACACCACCAGGTACAGTTATTAATAGTAGTACGTACTAGTCGTAGTCCATCCCTGCCGTTGTACTATTAATAGTTGAGGATGACGAGGATGACGAGGATGATGATGATGATGATGATGGTGTTGGTAGTCAGATACGGCAAGAGGGCACAGCCAGGGGGGCTGGGCGCACGCCCCGCTCCGTACATACACCCCCCCCTCTCTTCTCACTCCGGTCTCAGCCCCGAGCCTCGACACGTTGTTAGCAGTCAAAAAGAGAAGAACAACAAACAGCTAATTTAATAAATGTCGGGCGAAGAGTATAATGACGAGTGCATGCATCATCATCATCATCATCATCATCAGTAGACTGCTGCTACTACTACTACTGCTGCTACTACTACTACTGCTGCTGATGATGATGATGTTGTACATAGCTCTATCCTTTCAAGAGAAGAACATATCACCTTGCTCCTCACTGTATTATAGTAGTAGCTCACTGTATTATAGTAGCAGTAGTAGTAGTAGTAGTAGTATCCATTACATACATAGGCATAATATGCTACAGGCACATAAATACATACATAACAGGGCGTTTGTTATCTGTTGCGCTGCTTGGTATAGTTGCGGTGTTGTTATCAATCATTGCGCAACTTTTGGGAATTGCGGCTTAGCGCAACAGGCGCCGGGCGCGTGTCTTTTCGCCGGAAGCGAGAAAAAAAAAAATGACGCACGATTCTACTTTTTTCGCCAATGATCCTGAATGATCCGTACATTTTTTTTTTTTTTCCATCCCGTTTATGATCTTCGCCCTTCCTTCCCCTGCCCGCCCTACGTACGTAGTCGTAACTCAGATTCGGGGTCACATACAGTAGTAGCCCCCAACCCAAGGGATGCGTGGCCAATGGTCAAATGACTGTAAGGCAAGCAACAAATGAGTACCCCCCCCCCCCGCCCCCCCACTATCTCTATTAGGATTAGGAACGGTGCTCCGTCTCGAAAGGGATGCGTGGTCAATGTCTAACGACTAAGGCACGCAACAACTGAGACCCCCCCCCCCCACCCCGCGCACTACGGTTCCATAGAGAAGTATAAACGAAGCTTAAAACCGCACTTACTCGATAAGTCTCAAGTGGTTTTCGGGTACGTACAATCACGCATTTATCGCACATACATACATACATGCTGCCTGCGGGCGGCCCCCACGCGGGGGGGGGGGCTCCGACGGTATTTCAAGGGCCCTCGCGCGCACCACGCCTGCCGCTCGTGTTGTGTTTTTCGCGCGCAAACACGCTTTCTGGCTCCTCCTCCTCCTCCTGTTGCGCTTGGGGCAGAAAAAAAGCGACGCAGCCCCAATTACTGCCACTCTCTGTCCCTGCAAAGCCCTTCCGAGGCAGATGTCATCTGGCTCGGGGGTTAATAAAAGCTGCTTCTCTTCTACGCTTGATTCTATTATACACGAAAGTGAGTAACACCAAGCATGCTCATTAGACAAACCTGCAAGGGTATACTCTGTCTGTGTCTCACCCAGTTTTTATCGCCTACATGCGGACTTTTTTGTAGTACATATTGATATACAAACGATCCTTATATTTAGAGACAACGTGGGAAAGTAATTAAATTAAACCCTGGTCTCGTAATATACATGGATAGATGTCGGGAGACAGGACTTTCAACCCTTGACAGACAGCAGAGTTGCCTTGGCATGCCGTGACTGACACCAAAATACTAGGTTTTAGTGTGGAACCCTTCGGCCCTACACCCTTGACAGCGCATGTTTTGCCTTGCTTGACATGTCTCCCGACATCTTTGGTAATAATATATGGTATTATACATGACAGACACAGGGTGAATGCTACGCGTAACGGTAGAGGTGCACCATGCTGGTTTTTTTTTTCGGAGGGTAGATAGATGGTTACTTGAGAAGCTCTATACCTGACCCAAAAACTGATTTTGGACGGAAGCAAGAGTGCTATGATATGTACCTGACGGACAATAAATACCATGGCCTGACTAAGGGCCCGTTTTAACGAAGAAAAAAAAAATCAATTTGGAAAAAAAAATAAAAAAATCCGCTTTTCATTGGTCAACACGCGCACCAGCACCCCCCATTTTCATTGGTCAACACGCGCACCAGCACCGAAGATTAGGATCTTGGGGGGGGCTGGTGCGTGTGTTGACCAATGAAAAGCGAATTTGAATTTTATTTTTCCCAAATTGAATTTATTTTATACTCGTTAATATGGGCTCTAAGTATACAACGAAACATATTGCAACACAAGAATGGAAAAAAAAATCCGACAATTTTGGGGTTAAGCCAAAAAGTGCTCGTCACAGGCTTCCTTTTGGTTTTTGTTCCCCTTGAGTGTTTTTGTTTCCTCTTCTGCTTTCGGGGAATGTTACGAGTAATGTTTCTGAGTGATCAACGTTGAAGCTCGCGTTCGTGCTGCTGCACGTTATTTCTGGTGGTAAACGCAATAACGATAACAGTGGATGCCTGGTATACTGGTATACTGGTGCTCTGGTATTCTGGTATACTGGTATCATGTACCATGACGTCCGCTCAACGTCGCGTTTTTACTAATATTATTAGTAAGCTTAGGACTTGAGAATATAACGTAAAGAGTGCATATTGAGAAGAAGGAGGGAGCAAGGACAACAAATTAAATGGAGTATTGTGTATTGTGGATAAACTTCGCGGGAAGTTGACATAGAAGGATGTTAGACTTTGCGCATAGATAGGTTTCCTTGGTTTCCGTGGTTTTCTGCTTTCGGGAATGTTATGAGTGATCAACATTGAAGCTCATGCTGCACATTGTCGGATGGCAAAGATGATAATAACAATTGAATATGCACTATTACGGAGGACCATAGTAAATAGGACCAAATTTTGTTAGTAAGAATACGTAGATATATAGGTTTTTGTGTGTACGGAAGGTCCTATTTACTATTGTCCTCCGTAAATAGCACCCTTTACCCAAATATTGTACCTGCTATATAGCTATTCGCCGTGTGTCCTACTCCGCATCTACATCCCACCCCCACGCCATGGGAAGTAACCCTATTCATATGATTTGGAGGCATTCGACGCCGCATGCATGCTACCTTAAGGTTGAGAGGTGCACCGTGTTTTTGTCTCAGGCTTCTCATTCGAGGAGGTCTATACTACATAATAGTAAGTCAAAAAATGATTTTGGAGGGGGAAAAAAAGGTCTTATCATACCCGATGAACCATCCAATCAATGGCCTTAAAAACAAAAACGAAACATATTGCAAGACAAGAATGAAAAAAATCCTGTCAACGAGTTTGGGTTAAGGATGACTCAGTCCTGCCGACGACGCCGTTTGTCAAGGCTTTTGTGAAGGCTGTGATAAGACTGGGTGAGACACAGAGTATCCCCTTGCAGGTTTGTCTATTAAGCATCCTTGGTGTTACTCACTTTCCGTAGAGTCAAGCGTAGAAGAGAAGCAGCTTTTATTAATATCCGAGCCAGATGACATCTGCTTCGGGATGGGCTTCAAGTATGGCCCACAGATATTATAAATACCCCGAATACCGAATACGAATGCCATCCAAGTTATACGAAAACGGACCAATTACCTATGCAGAGGTAATTACCGGCCTTCCTAGCCCATTATTAGTCCGTTGGGCTACTATTATTACGGAGTGCCATAGTAAATAGGACCTACGGTGCACCCAAAAACCTATATATTTACCTATTTTTACTAACAATATTTGGTCCTATTTACTAGTGTTTACTATGGTGTCCCGTAATAATTGAATACCTGGTATAAAGGTTAACCAAATCGCTTACCCCATCTAAGCCTTACCAGGGTATTAACAGAGCGCGATCATTCAGCCAAAGAAAATGCTGCCACCTCTCTCTATCGTAGCATGCGTCATTCCATCAGGCATTGCAGTGATGCTCCAGATACTATGGAAAAGGGGTGCAGGAGTTTTCATCACAGATAGCTAGCTTCTCTTCTGTTCAGGACACCTACCTGCTCTTGTGTTTTTATTGACCCTCTGACGATCAGAGACCACAAGGGGAGAGCTGGGTAGGGAGAGAAAACGTAAAACGGCATGCTTCGAGATATTAAAGCCCTTCCTGCTTCCTCTATTACAGCCCCGCCAGATATACGGGTATATATATAGGTGCCCAGGGAACGTCCCTCTGGTGCTTAGCTATTATTATTCTGCAGCTATCATCGCCTATCCTGACCAAGGGGGGGTAATACCAATCCTCCTGTGGAATTATAAAAACCAATTCTACGGGTTTTCTCTCGCTTAAGGAATATTCTGATGTTCAGAACATTCCTATGGACTTACGAAGCCTCAACGCTATTGCCCATCTTATCTACCAAGGAAACTTCAATACCCGAGAATATTATTCGGATGGCACCGAGGCTTTGGACCTGTACGATTATCTCACAACCATTACATAGCCCTACAGTCAGTATCATTTCATCTACTACTACTGCGAAGCCTCTCTCTGCATGCGCGAGCACCCCCCCCGCGGGCTTGGCGTGCTTTGTCTTACTAACTGCTGTCATAACCTATTATATAGCTCCCAACGTATTTTGGGTCCATATATAGCAGAAATCATTTCCCAACAACCTCTCGGGACCCCTGCGTTTCTGTATCTTCTGACAAAACAACAACATTACGGGGGACCATAGTAAATAGGACCAGATCTTGATCATAAAAATAGGAAAATATGTAGGCTTTCGCGTGTACCGTAGGCCCTATGTACTAGCGTTTACTAGTGTTTACTATTTTTTATTTATTTTTTGTCCATCCCATTTATTATCTTCGCCCTTCCTTTCTCTCTCCTTCCTAGTCGTAACTCAGATCCGGGGTCACATCTGTATAGCAGGCTCTTCTCCCTCCTCGCCCCCACTACGGTGCTTGCCTTGCTTTTTTATCGCGAGAAGATTTCAGCAATTTCTTCCCTCGTCAACTTTCGTCGAATTGTGCTTACCCACGCTATAATATGCGCTCTCGACAGTTGGTGTCATTTTGAGAATAAAAATCTCCATACGAGGAGAATCGAACCCCCGACCTCCAACGCTAACAGGCTTCGTGGCTACCTGTTAGACCACCGGGGCGACCGTTGACTATGGTCCCCCGTAAATAGGACCTGCGGTACATACAAAAACCTATATATTTATCTATTTTTAGTAACAATATTTGGTCCTATTTACTGTGGTCCTCCGTAATTGTAGTAACGACAGTAGCAGTAGCAGTAGCAGTAGTGTAATCATCCCTTCCCCTGGTGGTGCAAAACCTTCCACCTTCGGCTCGCCCATACATGTGCAGGTCTGGTCGTCGGCACAGATTTAGGGGCGAGATAGATGCTGGCGGGTCTTATGGATCGAGGCTGGCCTTTCGGCTGCCCGGAGATTTGTTTTGGAAAGACGCCACCGAAACACGTGGCGGAGACGCGTGACTGCCCCTGCCGACCCCGAGCCCCCCAAAGGGTTGGGTTTCAGGTTCGGGTCCGGGTTAGGTACGACGTATGGGGTTCGGGTTAGGTATGGGCCGACGCGCGCAAGGTTGGATTTGGCCGCAAATGCCCTGCACAAACTTTTGATTTCGACCATTTCTCCTCCTGCACCTGGCGGAAAAAGCGTCCACCTTCCACTTTATACTGTAGTGTTCTTACGAGTAACGACGGCTCGATGTGACCACCTACCTACATACAGTATACTATTACTACTATCAGTATACTGTTAGTACTATCAGTATGCTATTAGTACTACGATCAGTATACTTTTATTAATAGTAAGATAACACACACCCTCGGACAAATTTTCGACGCTCATTTTTCTCCCCAACTTGAGGAGAGGGGGGGGCGTACTCATTTGTTGCTTGCCTCAGGAAATTGACCGTTGTCCATGCATCCCTTTCGAGACGGAGCACGGGGGGGGGGGGGGGGGTAACCTCTGGGGGGGGGGGGTATCTCAGGTGGATTCTGGTGTCTCATCTGATCGTATTACAAAATGGCGTCGACGGCAGGACATGGATGGGTTGTAGTGGTCGTGAGTTCGAATCTCACGACTACCATGAAAACGTTTTTTGAAGAAAAGCGAACTTCCTCATGTCAACAGTCTGACAACACTAGATCCCCATAAATAGGAACCGCGTGCTGGTCACACGCGTCGACCCGTATATACGGTCCGTTCCAAGGGGGGGGAGTGTTATAAGGCTTAGATTGGGTAGGTACTTGGTTAACCTTTTACCAGTATAGCCCAACGGACTAATGCCTTAACACGGGGGGGTACTAATGTGTTGCTTGCCTTGGTCATTTGACCATTGACCAAACACCGCTTTCGAGACAGAGCACAACAGGGGGGGGGGGAGGGAGATGTACTCGTTGTCATGCATGACCACCGTAGTCGTATGACAATAGACCCTCGCACCCCTATGTCTGGTGAGTGGGTGAGACACAGAGTATCTCTCTTTTGTAGGCCTGCCTATCAAGCATGCCCTTGGTGTTACTCACTTTCGTAAAATATCAGAAACAGGAGATACATATACTTATCATCATGAAGGGCATTGTTGCCCTTTCATTTTCATGATTATCCCGAATACGAATGCCATCCAAGCAATACGAAAACGGACCAACTACCTATCAGGACTGAGGTAATTACCGGCCTTCTAAGCCTGTACTATTACACTTACAATGCCGGGACGGAGCACGTCGGGTTTTCACCAACCACAGGCAGGCATTGCTTGCACCAAGCGCGAAGCACCGTGAGGTGTTCGGCGAGTCGCATGAAGAGTGGGGTAAGGCTGCATCCTAGAAATGGTCGCTTGTGAGGCGGTGGACTTCGGCACCTTGGGTGTCCTTTACTGCGCATACACGAAACAGGGGGGAGAGTCGTATATATATACTTCGTATATATATGTACCGGTACAGGAAATCCGTCAAGGACCGTCAAGGGACTCATGACACTTATCACTAGTATATTAAGTCTACACAGGCCCCTTGAAGGACAGCCATCAAGGACAGACGTCAAGGACATCCGTCAAGGATAGCTGTCAAGGAACTCGTCACACTATCACTGGTATATCAAGTCTACACAGGTCCCTTGACGGACAGCCGTCAAGGACATACATTCAAGGACATACGTCAAGGATAGCCGTCAAGGAACTCGTCACACTATCACTAGTATATTGAGTCTACACAGGCTCCTTGACGAACAGCCGTCAAGGATAGACGTCAAGTAACCCATCACACTCACTAGAATGTTAAGTGTACACAGGCTCCTTGACGGACAGCCGTCAAAGATATACGTCAATGGCAGCCGTCAAGGACATCCGTCAAGGAACTAATAACACTATCACTAGTATGTTTAGTCTACACAGGGCCCCTTGACGGGCCGAAAAACTAGACCGTCTAGACCGTCAACCGACATATTCGCTATTAATACCAGTACACATCAAACAGATCACGATCTACCGCAGTAGTAAATCATCTATATACGTACGAATAGAGACCGAAACCTGCAGCTATGAGTTGTGTAGGTGTGTGTACTGTAGTACAGATCCAGTCCAGGAAACAGGTCTCCCTACAGATCATGCAGATTATACCGCCCCCACCCGGCAACATGAGCTAGATCATACAGTTCATACAGATCATACATATCATTTAGATCATACAGATCACACATATCATACAGACCATATAGATCATACAGACCATACAGATCATACATGTCATACAGAGCATATATATCATACAGATCATACAGATCATACAGACCATACAGACCATACAGATCATACAGATCATACAGATCATACAGACCATACAGATCATATAGATCATAAATATTTATGACCTGAAAGATCTAGATCATCAAGCGGGCATCGATGATTTGTCCAACGTGTAATGTATAACCACGTACTACATACCGCAAGTACGTGGCACTGGTTTCGATTATCAAATTTCAGTACTACTGCTGTTTTGTTCATGTCGTCCAGAAGAGAAACAACATAACTGGTTCGTAGGCTAGGGTAATGTGTCCTGCCGACGACGCCAAATGTGAAGAGACGCCATTACTGTCTTACGGCCGCGGTGTCAGCATTATATTAGGCAGCATGGGGCAAGCCCGACTACTACGGCTGTGTGCAGGTTCACTCTGGTTACTCTTGATCACTCACGCACGTGTTTGGTTCATATTATTAGCGGTTCCTTGCCTTGCTGCAGAAGTTCTGAGCAGGAGAGGGCAAGTATTCCTCTTCTCAGAGGAACATATAAATAGTAACGCCTCCACAAGAATAGAGGGGGAAACGGGGATACCATGACAGTTACCACTTGGGTATCTACCTCCACGAGAATAGAGGGGAAACGGGGATACCATGACAGTTACCACTTGGGTATCTACCTCCACAAGAATAGAGGGGAAACGGGGATACCATGACAGGTACCATTTGGGTATCTACCGACACAACAATAAAGGGGAAACGGGGATACCATGACAGTTACCACTTGGGTATCTAGGGTATACATAGAGTGCACGAAAACGCCTAGTACGGGGTGGGCTAATGTAGTAAATAGGACCCACGGTACACACAAAATCCTATGTATTTCCCTATTTTTACTAAAAATATCTTGTCCTTTTTACTTTGGCCCCCCGTAACAACTAACGATACCAAACATGCGCACCTTATCACACGGGGGGTGATAAAATAACACACCCCCTTCGGACGAAATTCAAAGCTGGTGAGAGGGTGTAACACGGTGCACGCCAAGCGACGCATCTATGGAGATATCCCGATGAGATATTTCCAACGATATCTCGATGAGATAATTCCAAAGATATCTCGATGAGATATTTCCAAAGATATCTTGATGAGACATTTCCAAAGATATCTCAATGGTATATTAAAAAAAAATGTATCTCGATGAGATATTTCCAAAGATATCTTGATGAGATATCTCCAAACGTATCTCGATGAGATGTTTCCAAAGATATCTCGATGAGATACTTCCGAAGCCACTACGCACGTCTCTTGGTTGTGCATGCATGCACCCCCCCAAGCTTTGCAAGCTGTGCGTGTGACGCTTCGACCGCGCGTTTTACGGGTTGTATAAGGCATACCAGGTATGTCCTCATGCACGATGCACATCCTGTATATCATAGGAGGAGAACACAATATTGTATACCGTATTATACTCCACACCACACCACACGTTCAATATATTACACATACTCCACAGAAGACATCATCATCGCCTCTTTTACCACTGATATCGTGGAAAAAAATATCTCCGGGTGCAGCGAGACGCTCCTCACGGCTCATCGTGACCGGCGAGCAATTCATAGTACTGATACATATTATACCAGTATGCAATAAGCACTGATACATACCAGTACGCAATACCCAAAACGCAATACGTACTACTATCAATATGGCAGGTTGCGCATATACCAGTACGCAATACCTAATACGCAATACGTTCTACTATCAATATAGCAGGTTGCGCATCATGGCCGCCGACGCTTGCAACTTCGCACCGAACAAGAAGATGAAATGTAATTGCATGTCCACATTTATTTCCACTGGTTGAAAAAACGTACGATTCCTAACACATGCTGCCCCGACAAATACCCGGAAGTGAATGCGTTCCGAACGGTATCGCGGGGCCGGCGGAAATGGAGCAAGTTGCTTCCCTTCCCACCCCCGCCCCGCCCCTCCCCCCTGCCACGTCCTCCCTCTTCCCCCCTCCCACGCCCCCCCCTCTCCCCCTCCCCCGTATAAATGTGCTTCATCCACCCACGGCACGCGTGGCTTTAACCGGGAGAACAAGCGACCGAGCTGCACTATGCCTATTAATAGCTACCCCAGCTGTAGCTAGTCATGCCTATTTGTCTATTTATAGGCAGGCACGCCTATCAATAGGTAATCACGCCTATCAACAGGTAGAGTCACGCCTATCAATAGGTAGTCACGCCTATCAGTAGGTAGAGTCACGCCTATCAATAGGTAGAGTCACGCCTATCAATAGGTAGAGTCACGCCTATCAATAGGTAGAGTCACGCCTATCAATAGGCAGTCACGCCTATCAATAGGTATTCACGCCTGTCAATAGGATAACGCCTACTAATAGGTAGAGTCACGCTTATCAATAGGTAGTCACGCCTATCAGTAGGTAGAGTCACGCCTATCAATAGGTAGAGTCACGCCTATCAATAGGTAGAGTCACGCCTATCAATAGGTAGAGTCACGCCTATCAATAGGCAGTCACGCCTATCAATAGGTATTCACGCCTGTCAATAGGATAACGCCTACTAATAGGTAGAGTCACGCCTATCAATAGGTAGTCACGCCTATTAAGAGGTGCAGCAGTCACGCCTGAGAATAGCTAGACATGCCTACTGATAGGCACAACAGCAGCAGTAGTACTCATGCCCCCGTGGCAAGCTCCGCCAACACCGAGAAGTAGGTGGGGAACGTCTTGGCCGTGCACTCGGGGTCGTTGATGGTCACGGGCACCCCGGCGCAGGCGGCCAGCGAGAAGCACATAGCCTGCCGAAGAGAAGCGAGGCGAGGCGTAGGCGAGGCAGGCGTTGGCGAGGCGATGGTTTGGCGGGGCAGCAGGGGGGAAGAGAGGACCACAAGGGGGGGGGAAATATCAAACCAAATGGTTTTCAGGTGGTTT
Organism: Saccharina japonica; assembly: GCA_008828725.1. Lineage (NCBI taxonomy): Eukaryota > Phaeophyceae > Laminariales > Laminariaceae > Saccharina > Saccharina japonica. Next base: position 68,298 of record MEHQ01002462.1, on the reverse strand, counting down.
CATCCAGGTCCACATAAATACTCCCATAAACTATCCATCAAGGTATCCGCAATACTCTCTGACACTTCCGTACCATATAAGCAGTACATAGTACAGGCGTTTGGATGGGATTTTTCCTACTGCAGAGTGTTCCTAGAGTTGACGAACGAGCAGGTATGTACAGCAGCAGTACCACGAAGGGTGATATGGTGTAATATGTACCATAGGACAGAGCGTGCATCTTAGGGTTACTGTAGTCCAATAGGCTACTGTAGTCCAATAGTCTACTGTTTGTCCAATAGATTTCCTTGTTTGGTTTCCCTTGGTTTTTCTTATTTCGGCGAATATTTGTGAGTTACCAATGTTGAAGTCCAATAGGCTACTGTCGTCCAATAGTCTACTGTTTGTTCAATAGGTTTCCTTGTTCGGTTTCCCTTGGTTTTTCTCTTTCGGCGAATGTTTCTGAGTCATCAACGTTGAAGCTCATGCTTGTCGGATGGACATCGTCGGATGGCAAACGCTACAAGCAAGTATTAACCCATTCATAACTGAAAAAGTTATCCCACGCTAATTCCAAGTAGTTTGTCCCCAAAAACGGGGGACCATTTCTTAAGGGGTTAATAATCATTCATGGAAAACAACTCGTTCACATAAGACTCACCATCCGGTGGTCATCGTAAGTGTCGATCGCCACCCCCGACTTCACCGCCTTCGGAGGGGTGATGACGCAGTAGTCGCGCCCTTCCTCCACCTCCGCTCCCAGCTTTCCGAGCTCAGTCACGATCGCCCTGTGCCGAAAAAAAAAAAAAACGGATGCCGCCAGCAAAAAAAAAAGGAAGAAGAGAAACGACGCCGTTTGAGCTCACGCGCACACATTGTTGTTGTAACATTCCGTCGCGTCGCTTTAATGAATACCAGGTGTATAGTTTTGGGATTAATGAGACCTCTCTACAACCCGGAGGCTTTCTCCAACCCCGGGGACACACTTATTGCGTCCCCGCCTTTTGGTTTCAAGATTGCCATCGGTTTATAAGGGTTCACACCTCGTACAGATCGTCGAGTACCATCTGATGATCTAGATCTTTTAGGGCAGATAGATAGATTTCTCATCTGTATGATCTGTATGGTCTGTATGACCTAGCTCGTCATGCAGTGTGGGAACCGTGTAATCTGCACGATCTAGGACATGTTTCCTGGATTGGATCTGTACTGTACAGACCCTGCACAACACCCCATAACGGCGGGTTTATAGGATCTAGATGATCTACAGTAGATAGATCGTGATCTGTCCGAGGTGTGAAAGGTTTGTATTTAGTACCAGGTAGGGGATATACTCGAGTATGTACCCGGGTACCATACCTGGTTGTTTTGGTCATACTCGAGTATTTACCCGGGTACCGAACCTGGTAGTTTTGGCCGTGCTCGGGTATGTGCCCTGGTACCAAACCTGTTCGTCTTGGTCATGTTTTGGGTATGTACCCTGGTACCAAACCTGTTTGGTTTGGTCATGCTCGGGTATGTACCCGGGTACCAAACTTGGTCGTTTTGGTCATGCTCGGGTATGTACCCTGGTATATACCAAACCTGTTTGTTTTGGTCTTGCTTGGTATATATGTACTTCGTATATTCATATACCCGGGTATCAAACCCGGATGTTTTCGTCATAACTCGGTATATACGTATGTACCCGGGTACATGTCAGAGCATATATACCCACCTAAACAGACGTGTGCCACAATAGGGGTACTACTTGTAGCACTTTTTGGCCAACATATTTCTGACGAACAGGGCATCTCGACTGGGGAATCGCCCAAAAGCGATGGAACTCCGTTTATACCGGCATGTTTTTACAACACTTTTCGTTGAATGTATATATATCTATGCCTTGGGATGGTTCATCGGGTTAAGCGTACACATAATATTTTCCCGAAGTCAGTTTTTGGGCGACTTACTAATAGTATAGAAAAATTAGGCGCTACCCCTGTGAGGCAAACAGCAGTCAAGACTTACTAATAGTATAGAGCTCCTCAAATGAGAAGAGTTAGGCGCTACCCCTGTGAGGCAAACAGTACGAATAACTTACTAATAGTATAGAGCTCGTCAAGTGAGGAGCTTACGTAGAATAATTAGGCGCTATATACCCCTGTAAGGCAAACAGCAGTACTAATGACTTACTAATCGTATCGAGCTCCTCAAGCGAGGAGCCCAACAAAAACTAGGCGCCACCCTTGTAAGGCACACAGCAGTACTAATGAGTTTCTGATAGTATACAGCTCCTCAAGTGAGGAGCCTACGAGGAAAAATTAGGCACCATCCCTGTAAGGCAAACAGTACTAATGACTTACTCATATTAATAGAGCTCCTCAAGCGAGGAGCCCCAGAAAAATAAGGCGTCACCCCTGTAAGGCAAACAGTACTAATGGCTTACTGATGACTTACTAATAGTATAGAGGCTCCTCGAGCGAGGAGCCCTAGAAAAGTTAGGCGTCACCCCTGTAAGGCAAACAGTATTAATGACTTACTATTAGTATAGAGCTCCTCAAGTGAGGAGTCTACGTAAAAAAATTAGGCGCTACATACCCCTGTAAGGCAAACCGTACTAATGCCTAACAAATAGTATAGTTGAGGAGCCCTAGAAAAATTAGGAGCAACCCTTGTAAGGCAAACAGTACACTACTGACATACTAATGACTCACTAATAGTATAGAGACTCCTCAAGCGAGGAGCCTACGTAGAACAATTAGGCGCCACCCCTGTAAGGCAAACAGTGCTAACGACTTACTAATGACTTGCTAATAGTATAGAGGCTCTTCAAAAGAGGAAGGGACACCCCTGCCACGGTATGATAGCGTACGTCAACACTCAAGACCGCCCTTTGCTTTCTACGAATAATAATAAGCAGGGGCTGGTTATTGAGTTATTATTAATAACAGTTTGCTAGCTGCTGGCATAGCATCTTTGCAGCCACCACGGCTTGACTTTCCCCGCAGTCACATAGCAGTACGGGAATACGACAAAAGCGGTGGTTCGTCTTTGTGCCGCAGAAGGAATATATGAACATATAGATACGTGTTGGGGAACGCGCTGTGATGCACTGCTGACTGTACTGCGCTGACTTTATGCACGGCGGTATAATTTTTACCCTATTCTGCGTGCTATTTTCAAAATGATATAGATGCCTCTGTGTTCGTAAGAGCACGTATTGACGAGAAACAAAAAACTTTGGTAATTTAACAAATACGTGGTAAAAATCTTAATTGAACATTATGATTTCGTGAAAAATACGATTTTGGGTTCCCCATCGAGAAATGGCGTTTGTGTTGAAAAATTCGAATAACGCACAACAGGGGTCAACGAACACGCGTGGGCAACCAGCGAGGCGAGCGTCGACCCGCGTCCTTCTCCGGGGCGCCGCGGCCAGCGGCAGATTGTTTCTGCCGGCACTGGTTTGTAGACTGTCGCTCTTGGGGTGTCTTGGGTGACTGGCGCAGCCCTGAAGCCGACGGGGATACAGCGATCGAACTTCTGAGCGAATTCGTGACTTGGTCGGTGCTCGTATAGTTTGGGAGGCAAAGAGGGATGACAAACTACTGCCGTAGTAGGTTTGCGACGGCCTTCGTGATTTGTTTAGGCGCCAGGGGTGGTCTACTCTGTGCTATCATAGGGACTGTCGGACCTCGCGCTGCTGTGGCTGCTCCGGTGGACCTGCTTCTTGGGAATGATGGATCTCGCCTTTCAAGCAGTCGACGACACGGCTATAAGGTTTTTTGTGGCTTTTGCTTCTATTTCACGGAACATGCCACGTCGAGTTGGACAAACTCCCCAAATTGAATAACACGAACGGTAAAATCAGTCCCAACATACTTCATGTGGAACTTTGTTTTTGAATTTCACTCTGAAATGCCTGCTTATAGTGATTCACTTTTCGACCAATCAGATGTAAACTACAGGAAATCAAACGAAAAAAAGATGTTTTCGAAATTCAAAAACAAAAGTTCCTCGTGAACACGGGCCCTAAGACCAGGTATGCCGGTACAAAATGTTTTCAAAACGCAGAAACAATATATACGTATGATACAAGTATCATATCATATCATACAGCGGACAAGCGGGAAAAAAGAAAGAAAAGTACCCCATGGCTTAACAGAATGAATGCATACGTGTTTGAGAACGCGCTGTGCTGCGGTGTGACTCTTTTGCACAGCCAGCAGTACTTTTTTCAAGTCTTATCACGCGTGCTATACATACCCTTGTATGTATATGTCTCCCCCCCCCCTCCCCCCCCCTTTAACAATGATAAAGGATAAAACGTTGTTGTTGTTGTTCTTACTAATTGCCACTAAACATACCTTATAGGTACAAATAAATAATGCACACTATAAAAAACCCAAATCACTCATTAATTAAAAATTCATCCGGGTGCTTTTAAGTTGTACTCCATAACCTGTCCTCACACACCTCTTCTTATATACCATACATGGCTACAAATAGTAGAACCACTCTATCACGTAAACTCGTCGGAACACTATAGTATACCTGGTACGTTTATTTCAGACTGTTTAATTTTAATTTTAATTTAATTTAATTTTTTCTTCCCCCACAAATAGACACACACTTCCTGAATTCTACAGCCTCAGATTGTGTCCCCCTCATACGGGATGTACATCCTACATGAGGACATATAAAATCCGTAAGTACGCGCGATCGAAGTATTACACTCAGCTAGCAAAGATGAGTTTTGACGAAATCCTCGAGCTCACAGCTGTTGTTTTTTTTTAATTTTTTAATATATATAGAGAGAGATACGCTGTGCGATATATATGCCGTGATTATGCTGTATCACACGGGCGATACTAATAGAAAGATAACCCCCCCCCCCCTCGGGGCAAATTACCCATCTGATTATGCTCAACAGACGGGAAGGGTGAAAACGCGGAGCTATCGATGCGTCTATGGAAATATCGCGACGAGAGATATTTCCGATTCCTCCCTTTTCGTTGTTCGTTCCGGAAAAAATCGGCTCGGGGGGGTGTGTTAAATTATCACCCGTGTGATAAGGTACAGCAATGGGTACCCCGACTCGAGAGAGGGCACGCACGCTATTAATAAGAGAAGACAGTACAGGGCACCTAACAAGAAGCAGGCTGATAAGAAAGTCAGGCTGACATTCAGAGGAAAAAATAAGAAATTCGAGAGTCGTTATCTTGGAATCAGCGCAGAAAGCACCCTCTCTCAAAACAAGAAATCCAGCCTGGGCCAGCATGCCTGTTTCTTATTAGGTGTCCTGTACTGCATGTACCTGGTCGGAAAGTTAGGAGAGGGAAACTCGGCTGGACCCGTCCGCCTACACCAAAAGCTATGTACTTCCCACTGTGGACAAGAGAAAACGCTACGGTACGAGTAGTTAAGACAACGTATTTTCGGCCTGTATGCAGCAGTACCACCCCTCCCTTAGGTCGAGCTACCCACTGTAAATCTGCGTGCGTATGCGGTCGTAAAAAACGCAGAAACAATACTGCTGTGTACTCGTACGTACGACGGACAAGCGGGAGAATGAACCCACCCCCTCGTTTTACATGTCTCATATCTAAAAGCGGGCGAAAAAAAAAACGCCAACATTTCGGGGCGGAATAGACGGAGGAACAAGAGGCGCTTCATTGACTCAAAGAGGCTTTTGCTTGCACTCGGTATTTACAGGCCACAATATACTCACGTTAGATGAGTTCTTCACCTGTACCGATCTATTATTATTGTAATAGCTTATGTTGACAGGTGGGAGTCTTGCAATCTGCATGGCCTATCTACGTGGCACCCGTTTTCTGGATTGGATATGTACCACACAGATCCTGCACGACATCTCATAGCGGCAGGTTAGGATCTAGATCATCTATCTGTAGATGATCTATCTGTAGATCATCTATCTGTAGATGATCTATCTGTAGATAATCTATCTGTGGATAATCTATCTGTACATGATATTTCTGTAGATGATATGTCGGCAGATTATTTATCTGTTGATGCTCCATCTGTAGGTTATCTATCTGTACGACGTGTGGAGTTTTCCACGCCGTGCATCCATATCCATACATACTCCACCGGGCAAATACAACGGACAAGCGGGAAACGTATAAAGAAACCACCCCATGGTTGGTTTATTTATTAATTACGAGTCAATTTGACGCGGGAGAAGAAATGCGCATTGTTCGGCGCAGAATAAACGGACGAACAAGCAGCGCTCGACTCAATAACTCACTCCGCGCCGAAGGCCGGCTTTCCGGGCGAATCATCTTATATATGGTATACGTATATATAGACTCCTACTGCTGTAGACACTGAAACCGAACACTGCTGTCGATACTGGCGAGGTGGTCCTTCCTACTCACTTAAGGGGCCCGCGCACTCCACGCAATGCTACGCCGTGCTAAGTTGCGCTCCACTAACTGTGCTGCGCTGTGCTGCGCTGTGCTACGCCGTCCTATTATGTGCTATTATGTGCTAAGCTGTGCTACGCTGTCGTCGTGAACACGCAGAAACAACAACAACGGGTAGAACGGGAAACTAAAACCACGACGTAGTTTTCGTTCGATGCGGAAAGAAAAAGAAAAGAAAAAGAAAAACACGAGGCAGGATAGACGGAGGGACACAAACAAGCTACGCGCGGCTCGACTCAAAAGAGAGGCTTGCTTCACTCGCCGCCATAGGCAGGCGCGTTTTCGCCGCTCCGGTCTTAATTAATAGGCCGGAATACCAACAAAATAGTTATTTTTCCGAAAAGTAGTACGGCGATGAAAACCCGGGGCGACAAAAATAATGGACAGGTTTTCGCATCCCAGATTCGATTGAACTCAGAAATTACCAGGTAGGTTTTGTGTACATATCATACAGGAAAAATTAGGCAGGGGGGTGGCTAAATAACTCTGCAATTATACTATCAATAGTGATATGTAGACGTGTACAAATGAAGTGAAAACGGAGAACGAAAAACAGGGGATTTTGGGGAGTTCGGATCAATTGTCCAACAGAGCAACAGGAGGTTTGGGATTAAAAAAAAATCAAAACCGCTTAACGGAGCCCAGAAAGTAAAAAATCACCTGGAAGACATATTTCTAGGTATGTACCAACACTCACTTCATGCGTTCCGTCTCCTTCACTCTCCAGTTGTACACGTTTCTGATCGCGGTGGGACCCTCGGCAAAGAGGGCAATGACCTATGCACGATACACACAAAACACAGGCGAGAACGGGCGGGGTGCATAGGAAGGCGATTGGTAAGAAGTACCAGGTAGGCAACAGTAGCCTATGGTCGCGATCAATGTTCAGATCGATCGGCGGTTTTTTTAAACATGTAGCGAGGTTTTCGCGAAATGGGTGAGAGGGGTTGGTCGGTGGTTATTATTCTAACTTTTGGCGACGCTTTTACCAAGGCGTTTCACGGCGGTGTGGCACTGAACCACGGTGCGGTTTTCCATTTTTCAGAATTCCTACGGTGGGTGCGGTGCGGATTTTTAGTTTTGGATTACTCTTACGGTGCGGTGCGGTTATGTCAAAATACAACATCGTGCGGTTCGGTTCGGTTCGATTCGGTAAAACCGCACCGTGAAAAGCCTTGGCTTTTACGGATGGGGTGAGAAGTGGGGGGGGGGGGGCAGGGGTCGGTGGTTTAAACTTTTAGCGAGGCTTCTAATGCTTCAAGGAAGCCGAGGTTTCGCTCCTCGAAAGTGCTGATCAACACGTCCATAATCCCCCCAAGAGCATGTTCAGGACGAGAACGGATGGAGTGGGTGGGGGGTGTACTCATTGCCATGCATGGCCGTGGTTGTATTTTTTATCATAGACCCTCGCATCTCTACATACAACGCCGTGCCGGAGTACGCCGGGTTTTCACCGACCACGCAGACATTTGGTTGCACCAAGCAGCGAAGCGCGCCGTGAGGTGTTCGGCGAGTCGCATGAATGGGGCGATGGTACAATAGATGGATCACTTTTGGCGAGGCCTTTTAAAGCTTCAAAGAAAAACCGACCCGACGCTCGAGAGTTCCTATCAACGCGCCCATCATACATATCATACCCCCAAACGAATCCTCAGGACGCCAACAGATGCGGTACGAGTGCTCCGCGGACCCAGACGCGGGCTCGCCTCTGCATAATATCAAAGATGCTACCACCCTGCTGGCCGGCTTATAATCCCCCTTTGGCAGTCACGTTCAGGGTGCAAACGGTTACTATATTTCCGGCCAGGGCAGTTTGCACCCTGAATAATAAATAGGAGACGGTCGTTTGACCCCTGGGCGGACCGCCTCCCTACACTAAAACTAATACCGAATACCAAGTATACTGTAATCAAGACAAAAGATAACACGCACACCCTGGGACGAATTTCGGAGCCGATTTTTCTCCACAACAGACAGGCCTTAAGGGGTACAACACCAAACGAAAATGGTGGCTTTGGAAATATTTCGTCTAGACCTTTTTCCATAGACGCATGCATCGCTGGGCATTTATTTACACTCTCCCCCCCCGTTTTTCTAGGAAACCAGCTTCGAAATCCGTCCGGGGGCGGGGGGGGGGCGTACTCATTTGTTGCTTGCCTTACGAGTAGTCATTTGACCATTTACCACGCACCCCTTTCGAGGCGGAGCAGGGAGTTAACTCATCACCCCTCGTGTGATAGGGAATACTAGGGCCAAAATATGCCTTGGCGCGCGCCCAAAAGGCAGAAGTGTGCAGCAGTGTTGATGACTTCATCCAGCCTTCGACAAACAGAAAGCTTGATAGTCCACACTGCTGAAATCATCAATACGTGTTCATTTTCCCAGAATTTTCCTGAGCCCTCGGGGTTATTAGCGTTAGGGTTTTAATGCCAAGCACATTTCATCAACCATTTGGTGGAAGCTGGGCCAAGAGCTCCATCGACACCAAATATGTCGGTTGGCGATGTAGTTTTAACCCGTCAAGGCCCATTTAGACTAAATACACCGATTTTAGTGTGGGGAGTTCCTTGACGGCTGTCCTTGACGTCTGTCTTTGACGTCTGTCGTTGGCGGCTGTCCTTGACGGCTTTTCATACAGCCCTCCCAAAAAGACCTGTCTCCTATGAATGTAGTATATAGCATATTTGGTGCATATCGACCCGCCAGCGGTTTTGGCACCTTCGGCCGTCGATGAGACCAACACACGTCTCATCGCTCTCCCGTGGGTGCGGCTCGGGGGGCTACACACAGCAGTCCCCAGAGCGAAGACCATTAGCCCATATTTGAGACTGTAGAGGGGGGGAAATAAGCATGTACTTCCTTTTCTTGCCGCACCACACTAAATAGGACCTACGGTACATACAAAAACCTATATATTTTCCTGTTTTTACTGATTGTATTTGGTCCTATTTACTATGGTCCTATGCCTGAAATCCAATACCTATACGTAGTAGGGCTCGTAACAACTCACACCTCGACCAATATATCATCGATTTCTACATCACGATCTAGATCTGCATGACGTAAGCTCATGTTGCCTGCCGGGTGGAGCCGTATCATCTGCATGGTCTAGATCGTGATCTGTCTGTCCGACGTGAGTACAGATCCTGCAAAATATCCCATAACGGCAGGGTAGGATCTATAGATGATCTATTACATCGTGATCTATCTGTCCGACGTGCGTACATATCTTGCACAACATCTCATAACGGCAGGGTAGGATCTATAGACGATCTACAGTAGACTGTGATATTCCTGCCCGACGTGCGTACAGATCCTGCACACCAGCTCATAACGGCAGGGTAGGATCCAGATGATCTAGGTTATCTAGATCGTGATCCATCTCTCCGACGTGCGTACAGATCCTGCTAAAGATAACATAACGGCAGGGTGGGATCTATAGATGATCTAGATGGTGATCTATCTGTCCGACGCGCGTACAGGTCTTGCACAACATCTCATAAACGCAGGGTAGGATCTAGATGGTCTACAGTAGTAGATCGTGATATATCTGTCCGACGTGCGTACAGATCCTGCACAACAGCTCATAACGGCAGGGTAGGATCTAAAGATGATCTACTAAGCTTGTAGATGGTCCAGATCGTGATCTATCTGTCCGACGTGCGTAAGACTTACCGCAAGGGTCATCGCCGCGTCGGGAATTTCCCCGCAGTCGACGTCGACTCCTTTCAAGGGGGTCGCCATGTCCCGTGTGACCGTCATGGCGTTCGACTCCCAGGTGAGAGTGGCGCCCATCTTCTCCAGAACTTCGGCGAACTTGACGTCGCCCTGGTCACATGATAAAAATAAACGAAAAAAACAAAAACAACAAAATATGAACAGAAGAAAACACACACACATATCTAAAATAGTCTGAAACACACACGCACGCACGCAGAAACAAACAAACAACGCACGCACGCGTATTAGTACTTGTGCTGAAGCATGCACTCACGCACACACAACAATGCACACACAAAACAGCAAACACGCGCATATACGTACTGGTACGTATTTATTGTCCACACAATGCACACTCCATCGAAACGCTATCACGTTATTTATGATGAGAGTGCTCAATTCGATACTTTAGCGCATGGGTCGTGCATGCCCGAAATCACGTATGTATACCCGCGTGGCGCGCACACACGCCCCAAGTCCGCAACGCATGCTACTACGGTTTAAGAGAGGGGGTAGCACCTTTTTTTGTTTGCCTTCTGAGGCAATAATTGTTACTGACTACTACCAACTACTATTGCTGACTATTACCGACTATTACTGACTATTACTGACTATCACTGACTATTACTGACTACAAGTATACCCCTCAACTGAGAAGCTCCACCCAGTATATCGTTTGAATGCCATTTTCTTTGTATATATTACTGGTGTAGTTACACCGATTGATAGTAAGCCATGGAATGAACTCGTTGTTAAAAATCGGTTTGTACTTTGTTTTAGTTTGTTTTTTCGAAAACAAAACGCCAGTTTATTGATATCTTCCGATATGCCATATTCATTATTAATAGTTTCCTTCTCTGATCAGGAGGGAAATCTCTACGTACTGTAAACGTGTCACCGTTGCGGCGCAGCACAATCGAACGTCTGTCAGCCTAGCCTTCCCTCCTACGCTACTAGCTAGGGTCCCTGGAAAGCACAATGCGCCGCCTGGAGGACCGTAGGCAGTAGGCTCGAGATCCCCAACGGAAAGTACCGTACAGATGCTACTCGTGCAGCAGTAATATCCTATGCCAGTAGACACGACAGAAAGCAACGAATCATGAGTGTACTGTGAAGTACGTGTACTTAACCCCACCAGTTTAACAAGGGTGAGAGGTATAAGGTGTAAAAGAGCGCCCCTCGAGCGAAGAGCCTCGAGAAAAATGTAGGTGCACTCCTTCCTGTGCACTGCGAGCAGCTACAGCAGTAGCAGCATGCGTCTCCTCTCACCATCATTTTGAGGAAACACACATCTACATGTGTGTTCTTAGGGTTACTATTGATACGGTTAGGGTGCGACATAGTACGAGGGGGCGTCAATTTTACTTTTATTCGTTTGTTTTTCAGCCGCTCAGACCCGCTCGTCCGAGCTACAGCAGTAGCATGCCGTCTCCTCCCACCATCATCTTGAGTACATGTGTGTTCCTCTCCCCACGAGCTAGATACACATATACACAAAAAAAGCAGGGGGATAACGTATATATGTAAGTAATAGTGTGGATGGGGGTTGATGAAATTAACTAATTAACCACTTGAGCTAGTGTGGATTAATTCATTTAGCAAAAGGGGAAGAACAATATATATATATATATATAAGTAGGGGGCGTCAAATTTTAGTTGGTCTTTTTTGTTTTTCAGCCGCTCAGAGCCACTCAGCCTAGTGACCAACTACTCTATTTGCTTCGCAGTCTGAAAGCTCTCGTACCCTTTGGGTTTCGCGATACTGTGTGCATCGCCATGGGCCATGGGATTAGCTTGTTAACGCTTTGCTTGCTTGCGCCAACAAAAGCATTTCCAAGCCCAACTTTTAGTCAAGTTCAGAGCCACTCACTCGTGAGTGGCGTCAACGCGGTTCGTAGTGAAAATAAATGGCGTCATACCCTCTCCCCCCGTTCGTACCACCAGTCCTCGCAACGAAAAGAAAGAAAGCAAACTCTCGCTAGGAAGTCGTGCTGTTGGATACTCGTGTGTAACTGTCAACTCGAACGTATATACTGGTATACTACTGCTGCTGCTGCTGCTGTATGTGAGCGCTGATGAAGGGCACCCAAGAAACAAAAAAAAAAAAAGAGGCATTTCGGGAGATTTTTCGATCGGACTGGTGCGAATCCGAATCTCAAGCTTCTTCACACAAACGCTTAAAAGGGGGCCCCAACCCAACACCTGGTACCTGGTACATTTTAGGCGGCCGAGAACATTATGATTCGCAGCTCGCTTAACCCATACAGAACTGAAGAAAATGTCCCACACTAATTCCAAGTAGTTTGTCCCCAAATACGTGGGACCAGTTCTTAAGGGGTTAACCCATTCAGAAATGAAAAACAGATATCCCACACTACCTACAGGTAGTTCCAAGCAATTTGTCCCAAAATACGTGGGACCAGTTCTTAACCCATTCAGAACTGAAAAAAAATGCCCCACACTAATTACAAGTAGTTTGTCCCCAAATTCGTGGGACCAGTTCTTAAGGGGGTAAGGAGCCTGCCACCGATGGCCTAAGTGTAAACTGGTAACTATTTTCAACGCAAGAATGAAATTCCGACCATTTTGGGCAGAACTGAAAAAAATGTCCCGCACTAATTGCAAGTAGTTTGTCCCCAAAATTCGTGGGACCAGTTCTTGACCCTTGTGGGACTGGAGTCCCGTTTTGGGGACAAATTACTTAGAATTAAAGTGGTTTGTCCCCAAAACGGGACTGCAGTTCTAAAAGGGTTAAGGGGATAAGGGGTTAAGATAGGATATTATGCACGTACGTAGCTCTCGCTATCAGCTCGCGCTGGTGGTGGATACTTGCAACCGTTGCCAGCTACGTACGTCCTGCTGTTGCTGTTGCGTGTGTGCTGGTCGAAGGTATGCATGATGCCTGCTATATACCATAGATGGAAACAAAAACATTCGTTTCGAATACTTTCACTCGGTCGGACGGGTGCGGATCTCAGGCTTCTTCACCGAAAAGCTCAGTAGGGGTCCCAACCAGGATATATATTTGGCGGGCCGAGTAAAGTAGCAGCTCGCTCAAGATAGGGCATGGCTTGCTCTCGCTATTGATAGGAACTCGGGCCGGTTGAGGTATACGGTACTTGAAAACCGTTGCCGACTCGCTGTCGTGTGCGGGTGGAAGGCGTACCTGACAGGAAATAAAAATAAAGATCAGGAGATTAAAAGATCAGGAGATTTTCGGTTGGACAGCGCGGATCTCCCTCCGGCTTCCCCAAAAGCTCAAAAAAAAGGCGCCCCCAACCACTGTGTTACAGGGAGCCGCCGAGTCAATCAACGACTCGCTTCACTTGAACTAATATTTTCGAAGGTATAGCTGTCGCTAGAAACTCGCGCGGCAGGATATTTTCGACACCTTGGACAGATCAAAAGATAGATCATATATATCATAAATATCATTCCCACGAAATGATCTAGATATCTCAGGGCAGACATACAGTAGTCCTGATCTGTACATATGATCTGCTGTAAGTTCATGTTACCTACCGGATGGAAGCCGTACATTCTGCGTGGTTTATCTAGCACATGTTTCCTGGGTTGGATCTGTACTACTTACACAGATCCTGCTCAACAGCCCATATAACGGCAGCTTATGATCCAGATCTACGAACGTAGATGATCTATCTGTAGATGATCTGTCCAAAGCGTGGATATTTTCAACTGTTCGTCAGATTTCGTGCGTTGGTGCGTTGGTTGGTTTGGAAAAATGGGAGACTTCGTGTATGAATCTCGGTCGGCGGTCCTACGAGAACCTCTCGGCCGTAGAATAACCTTCACTCAAAAAACAAAAGGCGTCCCAACCAGCACAATTTAAAGTGGCCGTGTAAATGAGACAAAACTCGCTACACTCGTAATAATACGCAGGAGGATATTTTCAACTGTCGTCAACTTTTTGTGTGTGTGTTGGTGCGTTGGTTGGTTCGGAAAATTCGGAGAAAACGTGTACAGTACATGAATCTCGGTAACTCGGTTAAAAGCCCAAAGGTACTTCTTTTGTTCGGTTATAAATAACAAACCACTGAGATAGAAACTGAAGCAGTTAGTGCTGACTGAGTATATAGCTCAGTGGTTTATCATCTATAAACCCTCGGGTCGTAGAACCAGCTCCCGCCAACTCGAAAGGGGTACAGCAGTACCTTTTTTTCGGCGCGGGGTGGTAACTAGAAACTCGTGTTCGCTGGAGGTACAATATAACTATTACAGGGGGCATACGTAGTAAGAGTCCATCAGAACCCACGATGAACCCAAAAAGGTGAAGATTATTAGAGATCGGGAACCGTTCCAAGAATAATCTGTTGTTTGTCGTCCTAGAGGGAATTAGGCGTTTGGTTCATATTCGTGGCTAAAAGAACGGCAACGAGGCACTGTTTGGTTGATAGTGTGAGTTGGGTACAGCACGGAACAGTGCCGGCAGACTGGTATAACACGCGAGCAGGCAGGGCTGCTGCTTTTGTAGCTGGCCAGCGGTTGCTGGGCTAGGTATTTCGTGATTTCGCATGGAATTACAGTTCCAAGCAACCGCCTTTTTCCCTATGTTTACCTCGTACCATATTTGGTTCTGATTTATACGCTCCCTAAAAAAAGTAAGAACGTGTTTCCTGTTTTCACCTGTACGCTATCCCTGCCGCAGCCACGGACAGTCACCGGGCCCCCCGTGATGGCCGCCCCTCCCAAGAAATATGAGGCCGAAGAGGCGTCACCCTCCACGGCAATCGTACCCGGGGACACGTACTTCTGTCCCGCGGGGATGGTGAACCTCATGTCCCCTTCGTTGGAAACCTTCACGCTATGAGTACGATGCAGGCGTTTTTGCGGGTCGGGTGAGCGGGCGGGCGGGAGGAAGGGGAAATGGTAAGGTTTATACCGGTGCATCACCGGTGTATGACACGTACAGGGAAGGGAGACGAGAGGGTGCTGAGAAAAGCTGGGGATACCGACAGTGATACCGACGGTGGTGCCGATAGCGATACCGACCGTGGTACCGACAGCAATGCCCTTATAGACAGCGACAGCGATACAGATAGCGGTGCCGATAGGGATACCGATGGCGATACCGATACCGACAGTAATACCGATAACGATACCGACAGCAATACCGACAGTGATACCGGTAGCGATAGCGACACCAACAGTGATACCGACAGCGACATCGGCAGTGATACCGACAGCGCTACCGGTAGCGATACCGACAGTGATGCCGACAGCGGTACCGACAGCGATACCGACACACCGACAGCGATGATACCGATAGCTGGAAGCATCATGACAAGCGATCCGCAGGGCACCAATTCGTGCAGGCGCAACCAATAACGCCTCCGCGACCCGGCTCCCTCGACGACAGCGTCCACCACCGCCACTGAGGTCTCTCCGGCTTACAGGGTCGCTATGCCGCAGGAGAACAACAGTTTCGCCGGAATCGGAAAAGTAGACCTAAGGCCACCGTAATAGAGACATTTTTCAATCGTGCATCTACCCGCTTCTCGTCGAAGCCTTCTCGGCGGCCTTGTCCCGTCTCTAGCTCCCCTTCTCTCGTGGACTGCAAAAGTACTGGGTCTGCTGTGTTATGTTCGTCTGCTAGGTGAGAAACCGACGTGCTCCGTCCCGGCATTGTAGGAATGAGAGGGGTGAAGAAATCAAAACGAAAGAAGAAGAAAAAACAAAATCAAAACGAAGTCAGTGGAAAGGCGACAAAAAAAAAGAAAAAAACAACAACAAAACATGACTATCCTCACCCAAACTTCTCCATCAGCTTGATGGTCATGTGCACGTACGGGGCGGACACCAGCTCATCCGTGATCTCGATGACGATTTCGCCCTCCGACAAAGGCGCGGCCATGAGGAGGGCCGAGAGATACTGCGACGATATCTTGCCGCTCACGCGCGTCGTTCCTCCTCGAAGACCCGCCGCCTTGATCGTCACTGGCGGGCACCCCGTGTCAGAGCAAGTTACGTCTACACCGAGCTGGGATGGGGCGCGTGCGAGCGGGGGGGGGGGGGCTTGTTAACTGTTGGCAGCCGGGAGTAGGCCAATATAGTGATGGATACCAAACCGAACCGAATGGAACGGAACCGCAGCGGACCGAATCGGACCATACCGAATCCAACGGTACCGAACCGAACCGAACTGAACCATACCGAACCCAACGGTACCGAACTGAACAAAAACCAAAACCGAACCGAAACAAACCACACCCAACCACACCGAACCAAACCAAACCCAAACCGTATTAGCTTGTGACGATCGACTTGTGTATCAGCACGAAGCTGATGTGTACGTCTAGACTCGCTTGCCGACGACCGGCGAAGACACAGTCTAAATTGAGAGGCAAAACGCAGGTCACCGTGAAGTGAACCTGGTAAGAGCTTCAAGTAAGAGTAAGAGAAGAAGATAGGTGGCGACTCCAGGCCAGTGTTGTAGATTGATTGATTTGCTCAGCTGAAGATGGTGAGCAAAGTGGGAGTGAGCTGGTGTGCGCGGTGAACACGTGCGCGACTCGTAGCTCAAAGACAAAAGGGATGACCCTAGGAATTCAGTCAAACAACAAAAAATAGAAGACCCTGTATCCATTACAGCAGACCCTGTATCTACTACTGCTGTTTTAGGGTACGGACCCTTTGTAGTTTATATGATTACTTCCGGAACAGCTGACACTATGTTACCGGTTACAGAGTTATAGTTCCTCTCAACGTTTACCAGTACCTCCTTAGTACATGTGTTGGATATGATGTAGCTTGTAAACTGCTATTTATCATATATTCAACATATTACTCTCATTGAGATTTACTTGTACGTGTACGTACATACCTACAATAATTATCCTGAGTGGATATCTTTCACCAGTACGTCAGAGTACGTACGTAACTACAGCACGCACCAGTACTTGGTACCAGGTACCAGGTAACATATACCAGACATGATAGAGCGTGTAAACTTGCTATGTATCATATCTTATATCTTACTTGTTGATATCTTCTTATCCAAGTAGCTACGAGTATTCGTATCTACTATAGACTACTTACTCATGTGTACGAGTACAACTTTCTGCCAAATGCTGTATCAACAACCGACACCAGTCTGGAAAGCTGCCTGTTATACATATACATGTGCAATGTATACTAGATAGCTTAAGTGTTATCAAGCAGCAAAAATGATGACTACTGATAAGTATAATCTCTGACAAACCGAACCACACAATACCCAAACCGCACGAAAATGGACCGCACAATACCCGAACCGACAAAAACGGGCCGCGCAAAACCGGACCGATGTAAAATAATTCACCCGACCTGCTTGAGCCCGTCCACCAAGTCGACGATAGGCCTTTCCCGCATTCTGGGAGTCCCATCCATCACGAACTCCCCCTTCCCCGCGCACATGACCGCCGTCAGCGGCCGCATGGCGGTGCCCGCGTTCCCCAGAAACAAGGATGTGGGGTCCGACACCTGGGCGGAGCACAGCACAGACAGCACAACACAGCACAGCACAGCGCATCACAGCACAGCGCAAGCAAAGCGCAAGCAAGGCGGCAGCACAGACAGCACAACACAGCACAGCACAGCGCATCACAGCACAGCACAACCAGCACAGCACAAGCACAAGCGAAGTGCAAGGAAAGCACCGTGTCAGCGAGAGGGAGGACGTCAAGGGGACGGTCAGCCCCATCGTTCTCAAGCGTGCGAGGGAGGGAAAGCGCCCACGGTGGCCGCCAGTGTGCTCGCTCGCTCGCTCACACGTGCCGTATGGAGTTTATCCATCTGTGGGGGGCGTTTTGGTTTATTCCATTCGTAATCAGTGACAGCTCTCATGAACAAATCTGGCATTACTTCGTACGGGAAACCGTTTTTTTTTGTAGCGCGTCGGGCGACGATTGACATTACATTGATTTTTATGACGAATGCCTGCCCGTGGGCATTCCGTGGGAAGTACCATACCACCAACCATTGCGTTGTTAGGGTTATATAGGTTAGGGGTTAGGGTTAAAGGTCCTATAGGTGCTGACTGTAGTGCCTTGGTTGAAAATGCAAACAATTTACGTAGATCACCCGCGCCGGGGCGCTTTTTGGCGGTATTGTACCGATTTTACTGTGGGGGTGATCGGTCAAGGGATCAAACAAGCCGTGGTCCCCTGACACATCTGGTCATAAAGAGCTCCGTCGGCCCGCTACAGAAAATCGTCCTGGTACACCGGTATCATACATACAGTACACACATATACAGTGGGGGTCACGGTTTAAGAGAAGGGTGTGTGTGTCAGGCCTGTTTGACCTCTCTTAAACCCGAATTTCTCTTAAACCGGAACGGGCATTCACAGTTAGGTTTTTAGTATGCCCGTGTCAAGCCATTGACCTCTCTTAAACCCGAATTTCTCTTAAACCGGAACGGGCAATTCAAGTTAGGTTTCTAGTATGCCCGTGCCAAGCCATTGACCTATCTTAAACCCGAATTTCTCTTTAACCGGAACGGGCATTTACCGTTAGTTTTTTAGTATGCCCGTGCCAAGCCATTGGACTCTCTTAAGCCCGAACTTCTCTTAAACCGGAACGGGCAATATAGTTAGCTTTTATTATGCCCGTGCCAAGGCATTGACCTCTCTTAAACCAATACTTCTCTTAAACCGATAGCTCTTAAAACGGGACCCCCACTACTGTATGCATACCTCGAATGGTCCCGCGTTGCCCACGACCTCGACGGTCTTCGCCTCCAGGTCACTCTTCACGGACACCTGGTCAGCCGATACCCGGAGGAGGCAGAACGAGGCAGAGCGTTCAGAACAAGTTTTGTGATCAGCGTGTCGTACCACAGGCGGGCGGCCCCACTTCGGTAGCCATTAGCCTCTTTAGCCCTTGGAGTTGCAACCGCGTTACGGGTACAAGTTACTCAGGGTTAGAGTTAAACGTTCTTAAAGTGGCCATAGGGGTTATAAGTAGGGCTAGGCGCTGGCTGAACCAGTCAGTAGCGATCATACTGTCGTCAAAACCAATCAGCATACTGGATTTCAGTAGTATACTGTCTCTCCTGTCTCCTGCCTCCTGCTGAAACGCAATTGGTGGGTTTCCGTACTATAATCGTATGGCGTGTTTCCTTGGGCGTTCGTTCGATAAAAAATACTGACTATACTGGCCAGGCCAATCAGTAGATTACTACTGCCAGTACATACTGTGTCAGTCCCCAGCCCTAGTTATACGCGTAATAATCCACACCATGTACCGGATCAAAATGCCTGTGATCGTTGATCTATGTTTGACTCCATATAAATCGATGATGAGCCAGTGCCCGACCCTTCTTGCGCCCGTATATACAAATACACAGTAGATTGACAACAGACTTGCCATTGAACGATGCAAGCATTTTCGTTCGTTACATGGGAACAATGCCTCCCGCTTTCCAGCGAGATATATAAGTGGCCGCAAAAGTCCAACCTTGCACTGCAGTAGTAGGTAAACCTCCCAGCGTTTAGTGCGATAACCCTCGTGGTTATGCCTCAATCGGAACAAGGGTTAGACACATTTTTGGCACTTGAAAGCGAATAACAAAAGTGGTGACAAAAAAACGACCTTTGCACCACCGGCCGCAGCTTGCTCGGGCGGGTGCACTCGATATTCATGCATGGTCGTAGTCGTATGACCATAGACCCTCGCATCCCTACAATGCCGGGACGGGGCACGTCGGGTTTTCACCGACCAGGCAGACATTGCTCGCACCAAGCGCGAAGCGCCATGAGGTGTTCGGCGAGTCGCATGAAGGGTGAATGCTACGGGTGTCCGAGCTACAATGAATGAAGCCGCAGCCGTATCTGTGACACGGGTGCAGCATGATCCTACTCGTACTGTTGCGAGCCCACCCTATATACTCGAAGACGGTTGGCTGTAATCATACTGTTACCAAACAATAATTGATTATTGGGGTGGTATGCCTGGGTCTCAAAAGAGTCAAGGTGACTGTCTCGCGCAAAGGTCTTGTCCCGGGGATGGTGACGACTCGCCCTTCTCGACAAGATACACGGGAGCTGTCAGCGTTCGACTTAGAGAGCGAGCGAAAGCAAGTCGCAGACTGAATCAACCCTTGTAGACCTTCGCCCACGTTTTTGTTTTAGGAATAATCACTTGCAACTAGTGTGGGATATTTTTTAAAGCACATTAAGGGATCAGAGGCGCGTGAATCTTGAGGCCGACAAGGGACCGCAAGAGGAAAAAATCAGAAGGTGTCAGCTCGTTTGTTACACGCAGAGAACTAAAAAACGGGAACGCGTATGTATGTAATTGTTGTGGTTGACGATTGATGATCTTACCTTGAGTGTCTCGAGCGCACCTAACATGTACTGGATGTCCTCGGAGTCCAGGAGGTTCTCGACGTTGGTAGTGCCCTGCAAAGAGCACCCGAAAGGCGACGGTCACAGCCGGGTTTGGACAGCACAGCGTCAGTAGGCACACTAATACTACACTTGCAGCCAGCTCGATAGACAGAGAGGCAGGCCGGCAGGGAGACATGCAGACAGACGCACGGCAGCCAGAGTGGAAGACATACAAACAAAGACTGACAGGTAGACAGACAGACAGACAGACCGACAGACAGACAGACAGACAGACAGACAGAGAGACAGAGAGACAGACAGACAGATAAACAGACAGAGACAGAGAGACAGACAGACAGACACGCACACGGTCGTCCTTGCCTTTTGATCGGAGTTTGGCATTCCCGAGCATACAAAAACTCTAAAAATTCCGCGGAGGCTGCTTGAGCAAATACCTTACTGCCAAGTGTACCTGGTAGTGGACGCCAAATGCTGCCAGCATGAAAAACGTGTACCTCTCAAGGAAGGAGCAAAAGTATTCGTACGGATTGCCTCGTATTGTAGCAGGTATTGCACTGCTGTGTAGTGGTGTATTGGTCGTTTTTACGTTTTTACCCCCCAGCTCCACTGCGAGGACCTTGACGCTTATTGACCTCATGGACAAGCCGTAGTAATAAATCCAACCCTTCTCCCTGTCGTTTAGTAGATATAACACAAGGTTCAAATAAGAACACCACCACCATCACCATCAACAACAGCAAGATGTGGAGCTGTGGTTAGCCTAACACCACCACCACCACCACCACCACCACCAGCAACAAGCTGTGGAGCCGTGGTGCGCTACACCCCCGTCCTATCCCCTTCCAAGTACACTCCGAGCTCCGCTCTCTCGGAAAGGCAACGCAAAACCCTCAGCACCATCAGGAAGACGGCGCCACACGCAAGGCTTACCGAAACACTGCCCAACTACTGCTATAATGCCTTCTTCCCGTTTGCACAAACGCCGCCAGAACCGTACGTGTCGAACGCAAAACGGAGCATGGCCCAGAAACGCCCCCGCCTTCAAACCAGGGGTGAGGGGCAGGGGACGGGGGGAAGGGGACGGGGGGGGGGGCGCAGATCGGGGGAGTGTGTCACCTCGGCCAAAGCGCTTAGCAGGAGAACGCGGTTACTCAGGGACTTGCTCCCGGGCAGCTCCACCTCGCCCGAGATGAGGGAGATAGGCTCCACGGTGAGGCTCTCCAAGCGCATCGACGGGGTCGCGGTTGCCGCCCCGGAGTTGGCAGCAGCCGTCACCTGCAACAGCGTACGGTCGGTGTGCATACGATTTTAATAGGCGAGATGTGCTTTCTACCGTACAGAAGAATGAACTCTTTTACTGCTGCAAAAAGTGTTTCACACTTAATCCAAGTGGTTTGTCCCCAAAAGCTTGGGTGCAGGGTGCGGCGCTATGATAACGAGGTTGAGACGTTAAGCGTGGGTGCAAGGTGCGGTTCTAAAGAGGTTGAGAGGCATTTTCCCCCTTTGTGGTATATATTTCGGAGGGGAAAAAGTGCTAAAATGAAGTGACGGCCACAGCAGTAGCATCGGCCACAAGAAGCAGCCTTCAACCATTGCCTGCTGGGGGAGGGGGGACAGGGGATGCGTTCGAAGGGCAACGGAAGGAAAACGTATGACCCGCGCGCAGTGTGATGGTACAGTAGACGCTTGCTGAGGTAGGGGTAGCACCTGATGTTTCTGAGGCTGTGATAATCACGTGGTTATAGCATAGTAGCTAAATTCCTCGCCCGAAAAACTGATTTTGAGATAAGCGAGGAGTGCTATAAGTAGGAGCTCTATTCCGCCCCCAAAAACTGATTTCGAGATAATCGAAGAGTGCTATTAATAGGAGCTCTGTTCCGCACCCAGAAACTGATTTCGAGATAATCGTAAGCGAAGAGAGCATCCCCGAAGAACAATCCCGAAGGCTTCGTACGTATATAAGTCTATCAAGAATAACGTGTTAAAACACCATTACTTAGTAAAAGGTATTCCAACAATATCAAATTGGGTTACGGGGCCCGTTCATATATATATAAGTCTATCAAGAATAACGTGTTAAAACACCATTACTTAGTAAAAGGTATTCCAACAAAATCAAATTGGGTTACGGGGCCCGGTCAGTCAGAAATATTTGCCTCAGAAGGCAAAAAAAGTGCTACCCCTACCCCTATCGTATTATAGCACGCCTCGGTACAGGTACGTACGTACTTGTATTGGCGCAAGCTCTTTCTAGGAGGTTGATATACAAGAGCACACTACTCGTCGCTTTTTCAGGTCGCTCTCCGTGGCAGCCATCAAGTTTAAGGCCGGTGGGTTTGCTGGTAGGGACGGGTTTGAGGCCATGCCACCGGCGCGTTGTCGGGGGCATCTCTCGGTCTGTGTGAATGCTGAGGCAACGTAATCTTCTGTCAAGCCGCACCGGAGGCGGTGGTGCAGCAATCCAGACATGTACTAACTATTGATAGCACAGCAAGCAGCGTGACGGATGTTCAGTCTGCTAAATCTCAGCTGCCTCAAGTACTCCGGGCCCAAGCCCTTCTATGATATGTATACCAGAACTAAGCTTACTATACGTTAACAGGTACCGTACACTACTGTACGTACATAAATACAAAAAATAAAAATAATAATAAGAGAAGGATTAGCTCAAACCTATTGGTAACGGAATGGGCCAAGCTGCAAGCAAGCGAAGGCCCCCACGACTCCCGACGGCGTCTGCCTACAAGTAAGCCTATGGACAACAACGGCAGGTATATAGTTCTGGATACTCAAATGCTTGGGGAAGCTGATGCGTGATGCGTGGTGCGCAGGGTTAGGGTTGTGAACCGAAAACGAAATAAGGCTCGGTCGGTTTTTCGATTGTTCACCGCCGTAACGTCGGTCGGTTTCGTTTTATTTTTTTTACACAATAATAAAAACAAACCGAAACAGAAACTGAACGATTTTCGGTGAAAACTCGAAAATATCGGCCTGTTTCGGTCGTTTTTTTTACATATAAACCGAACATTAAAAAGGCCGGTTTTCGGTCGGGAAAACCCGAACAAAACCGACCGAACAAACCGACTTTCGGTTTTCGGCTCACAACCCAGGTGGTGCGTGTTTCGGCAAGCGCGCGATGACGGTCGGTTTCTCGTTGTCTCGTAATAATGCAACTTATGCCCTCCTGACCTTCCCCGTTTTTCATAGACTACGCGAACGCTTGTATGATACATATCAGGTATATCGGACAGTCCCGAGTATACGTACGGTGTCATGGTTCGGGACTGACCGCGTGGTGCAGCAAGGGTATTATGTACTCGTAAGGTTATCAGATTAGCAGGACGCTGCATTCAGCGGTACGTGCGTATCTGGTATCTGGTCTCAGCAACGTGGGACGAATGAGGTCCTTGGGTAGCACCGAACATTGACTGATGCCGACCGCCTACGATTGTACGCGCAGGGTCTTCCCCCAGGCATCCTCGTCTAGGCGTATGCGCGCGGATCAAACATACCTGGTGTAAAACACCAGTACTGCTGCTGTATGTGGAACATCGAATCTCGCATAAACTCCTGTGGATACCAGCGAAGCAATCGTGGTCTCGATGCACAGCGACCGGTACACCAACAGCTGTTGGAAGATAGGTCTACAGCAGTATATGCCTACAGCAGGTATGGCTAATTGGTGCATGTTACGGTTGCAGCAGGAACTTGCTTCACTTGCTCAGTCCTGGCTATGCCTTGCTTGCAACAGGACTACCATTGACAAAGCATACGCGCTACGAAGCGTGTGCTCGTTTCTGCAGCTGTCTGCCTTCTCACATGGTGCTGCCGTCGCCGCAGAGTGCTGCATCCCCTGGTTGTACGGGCAGTGCTTCGAGGCTGCTGCTGTCTTGGACTAGCAATCAACTGCAGTGAGTTCAACCGTCCCGTTTGCGTTTTCACGACTACAGGAGCAGCTACAAACGCACATCCTGGCTGTAAAAGAGCCAGCAATGACCCCAGCACCACGGCCAGCATTACCCCTGTCCGCTCCATCTCTGCGTGGTGTTTTCGCTGTGGCAACGCGATCCGATTCTGCTCGCCTACGAACCGCACGATCGTAAACCATCCCTAGTATATACAGCCTCCACATCTTTATAAACCCTGTTCTTCAACCTTTTGGGTGGTTCGCGAGTTCACGAGCGTCGCTTCCTCGATCACTCAGCAACGCCCATAGAGACCACAGCAGTACATCAGCATGACGATGGCGACCACTTTCAGGCGTGCTGCGACTATAGTCGCAAGGAAGATGGCGGCACCGGCTCGCGTCTACACGGGCGCGTCCTTGAGAGCACTGAGCTACAACGATGGAGGCGCACCTTGGAGCGGCGGTGCCGGTGGCGGTGGCGGTGGCGGTGGTGGCGGGGGCGGCCGCGTTGGCGGCGGTGGCGAGGGGCGCCGTCCCGGGGGTTACCAAGCTCGGCAAGGGCAGGAGAGGAGGCCGGGGGACTGGTGAGAAGGGTGGGGGTTTGCTTCTGTAGTGAGTGAAGGCTGCGGCTGCGGCACTTTGGTGCTTCTGCCTGCCTCTGTTGTCGGTTGACATGTTATTAATAGCTGTCTTCATGTACCTCATATACCTGGTACCTCCTGATATTGGTACGTACTGAGAACAGAGTGTACGAGTACGTAGCGTACCGACGTAAGATACGACCACCCTTCTCTTAGATACCATCCCGCCACAGGAAACCACCCCCGGTGATAAAAACAACACTCCTCGTACAGCAGGGCAAGTGTACCACCGGGGTGCATTCGATACCACCCCCCTGGCCCGATACACCTCCCAAACATGAAAGTATCACCCTCGGGGGGTCCCACCCAAGAGTACTAACTGCTGTAGATGTATCGATATCTTTCGGCAGAGCATATCAGGGAGAACGACGACAGCATTGAACAGGCGCAGAGCCCTTTCGCCGGGCGGCCCATTGCCGTGGGCAGAACGCGGCTGTGGCCCCGGAGAAGCAAGTCGCCCCTACGCGGTCTGCTGGCGCGTCTCTAGCCACGAGCGAGACCACGATCGCTTCGTTCTTCGTCCGTCCGCAAACCACCCCTGCTGCACCCGCACCTCAAGCTCCGGCAGCAGCGCTAGACTAGCCAGCCACGGCAACACGTGCCACGCCAGCTAGAGCAGCAGCAAGTCCTGCGCCAGCCACAGCAGCAGTGTTTGCAAGCATGATGGGTATTTATTTCTACGCGATGCTAGAGTATCAGCCCCTTGTTATCATCCCCTTTGGTAACCGACTGGAAGCACCGAAAGGTGCCAATCAACGCAGCTTGCGGTATCACCCCCCTTGTTGTCACCCCCCTGGTACGAAGCTGGCTGAAAGCGTCAAATGTGTCGTGGCCTACGATATCTCGCCTATACATAACTCATTTGACTGACCGCCCCCTGCACTAAAAACGGTATAGTAAGGCCGAATCGGCGCGCCCACAAAGACCGGTCTCCTACGTACGTACAATCAGTAAGATCTCTGAACGGAAAAACAAGTACCGTTGGGGGTATAACTGTGAACGCCTAATGTCCCTTACATTTACGTCCAGAGTAGTATACTTACAAGCACTCGTATCAGATCTCTTATGATATGTGTATAGGAATACATCGTCTCTGCTTGTGAACACGAAGCCATGGACGTTACCCTCGCACTCTTTTGTCTCCAAATAAGTTGCCGAGAGTCCTCAAAGTTGGATAGTTGCACACCTGGTTCAGATCATGATCTGCTACTGGCTGGAGTATACGAGCATATATTATTTACTTAAGTTCCTCACTTGCCGTTGTGAGAGTTTGTCCAGGATCTATATATTGCGGAGTGCCATAGTAAATAGGACCAAACATTGTTGGTAAAAATAGGGAAATACTATATACCAAGTATATTTTGTTTGTACCGTAGGTCCTATTTACTAGTGTTTAATATGGTCCCCCGTAATAGCACAGGTGTACAGATCCAACCCAGGAAACATAGTGCTGCTACCGATCCCACCCGGCAACATGGGCTACGTACGTAGATCATATGTACAAAATCGCGGATCATCTGCCTTGAAAAACCTAGAATTATGAAGGCGGGATCGATTATCTTACCGAGGTGTGGAAAGTTGGGTCTCCAAATGCATTACCGGTAATGCTGAAAGGTGCAAAGTTGTTGGCGCCCCCGTGAGCTGTGCTCGGATACTACTCGCTGGTCTCGGAGGCCGCGGCTTACGCGTTAAGGCAGGCAAAGGAAATCGCTGTTGAACCTGGTCGTCAAGGGGATCATGGTATACTGTCGATGCTGGTGGCAAGGAGCGCAGGAAGGGACGCGCTCATGGTATATGCATTCCCGATGGCCTGTGGGCAGGCGTTCTTGACTGAAATTGTCAAGGAGCATATTGTTGAGGTTTCGGCACCTACTAGATATTCCAGCTACGAAGCCTTCTTTGCGTTCGCGTTACGTATAAACTCATCGCAAAAGTCAGGGATCCGCAATCCACAACGTGGTCCTCCACCTAACACCAGGAATTCCCGATGTCCTTACTGCACTCCCTCCTCAAGGAGCTTGATCGTTACTGCTGTGTTGAGATCTCTGTACCTATTTTGAAGCAGCCTTTGGTGTTCCTCGCCACAAATGCCAGGGGTCCTGGTCCACACTACTGGACGCCTTGCGTTTGCGATGTGTGTGTATCGCCAAAGGCTACGTAGCTTGAGTAGATGCCAAGATCTCAAGCACACGCTCCTTGAGGATGCCAGTCAGGGACATCGGGAATTCGCGGATGTCCCGCAGGAAGTCTCGATGTCGAGGGCCAGCCGCGGGGGTTATGCACCCATTCCCGATGTCCCTCGGGAATTCCTGATGTTGGGAGCCAGCCGCGGGAGGTATGTACCCTCGCGTACGCGGATAGCTTCCCCACCTCAGACGGCAGCCCTGGCAGCATATGGAGCCTGGCCTGCGACCACGGACTGCATTTGTGGCGATGAGTTGGTGTGAGGACCTGATACCAGGTATGCACGACCTCTTCCAGCTGCGCCGTTTGCAAGTCCGGCGGTGGTCCACATGAAAGTGATTGTGGTTGAGGACCGTGTGCTCTAACTGCGAGGTGCACTATAGATGAGGCGCCAGGCGCCAGGTTTCTGAATCGTTCAGCGGTCACATTCTGCGTGAAACTCGCCCAACAGCAGTAGTCTGAGAGGCCACAACGAGAGCAATGGCATGGCTGTGCCCAGGATGTTTCACCCTTTTACCACTGCACTGCTGT
This sequence comes from Saccharina japonica, assembly GCA_008828725.1. NCBI lineage: Eukaryota > Phaeophyceae > Laminariales > Laminariaceae > Saccharina > Saccharina japonica. The sequence continues at coordinate 40,556 of MEHQ01002462.1, read as the reverse complement.
GTGTGTTGTTTTCACATCAAACCGTTCTTTCTACCCAACTACATCAGTGCACCCAGTGTCTGTCCTGGTTCCTAATCCTAGAGAGAGGTACAAATTGTGTGGTCACAGGCTGTGAGACAGAGAATAAAAAAACAAAAACAAACGCAAATTAACGTGTAAAAGCAAGTGAAATGTCAACGTACCGGGTACGAGAGCACAACGACGCAAGCCAAACCAGAAAAATCAGAACAGAAAGACACTGTATGGAAACGTAATCACCGGTACTTCGCATGACTCTAATTCCATGTGTTTTGTCCCCACAACGGGAATGCAGTCCTGATAAGCCGCATGCCTAAGCGGGTTAATCGCTCCCAATCACAACCTACCAAAGTGCCAAAACCCTGTTTTGCTGTCTTGAGTGATGCGCCAGGGCACAACGACGATGCCTTCGTTAGGATGGCGGCAGAGGAGTTCCCTGAAGAAGATTTAACGTCTCGGACAGATCATGACCTGTACAGTAGATCATAATCTATACAGTAGATCATGATCTATACAGTAGATCATCTAGTTCCCAATCTGCCTTTATGATATGTTGTGCAGGATCTATATAGCGCAGATCAAACGCAGGCAACATTTGCTAGATCGTGCGAGTTTTACGACTCTCAACGGGCAACACGAGCTAGATCCTACAGATCAGGATTTGTTCTGCCCTGAATGATCTATATACAAGTGGATCATGAAGTGGGAATGATCTATATGATCTGTCCGGGGTGCGGAAGATTTCCTTGAACAGCAGAACGCTGAAGCTCGGAAGGGTCGTGAACCTACGCGAGCGTCACCTCACATGTGCTCAGTGGGTACTTTAGGTCCAGGCTGCGTGGACATTGCTGAAGGTAGTATACATACAGCTGTCGATTGGAACTCGCGCAACAGGATTTACAACTGTCGCCAACTTGTGTGCGTTTGTGGGAGCGCTACGTATGGTGGAGGCGGGCGATCCAGGCAACTCGAAAGGGATCTCTAGTTTTTTTACGCCGTAAAAATTATACACACTCCCATTCGCTCGCCACATTTCCAGTTGTATGTTTTTTTTTTTTTCAAAATGGCCCCCCAGACCTCTTGAATAGCAACGTTCGGGGAAGTCGACGAAGGTGTAAATTATATCATGCTGTATCTTACAACATGCCCGTTGAACAACCCGACAAGAATGCTCATCATATTTTCGGGGAGGATTCGTACTTAACAATGTGGTCCTTGACCTCGTCCAGAAGGCGTACGCTGTTGTCAGCGGCCTCTTCGCCCGCGGCGCCGGTGCACGTCACACGTTTGCGGCGACGAGGCTAAAAACTAAGATGTTGGAGTTGGTGTTCTCCTCCGGCACGGGATGTGCATTCAGCTTGCAAATTGTACGGGATGGTCTCAGGAAGGCTCTCATCGACCCCCCCTCACGTTGCGCCCAATGGTGTATTGAAGATGTTTTTTTTTCGTCATTTTTGGTAAAAACATACCTGGTGCAATTTAAGTGATCCCGTCAACGCAATCCAGACCCAAACCCCAAACTATCCGGTTAGCGAACAAGGGGACATGCCCGCGTAGTATGCACGCACGCGCACGACCATGCCCTTTGAAAAAAAAAAAAAAACGAGCTTCAGCGGACTGTTGAGGGAAATAAAGTCCTCTTCCGTAAACTCCACTGCTGACATTCCAAGACAAGCTGCGTTGTTATGCCCTCGCGTATCACCCAGGAAGCAAAGCAGTGTTGGAAGATTGTACGACTGTTCACGGGCCGGGTCAAACCTCGCGGGTTGGGTCGGTTCGGGTCACCAAATCCGACCCCGACCCGACGCGTGAGATTTTGACGACCTCCTGACCCGACCCGACCCGACCCGGAACCCAAGATATTGAAGGTCTCCTGACCCGCGACCCAAAATGACATGGCTGTTTTTTTAACGTAGGAAAGGGAAACCCATCGCCTATCGTTGCCTGCTGGAAATATTTACTAGTGTGCCGCACCTGCCTGGGCCATTTCTTGACGGCTTGCAACGACCAGGGTTTTGTGTGTGTTTTTACGCGTCCACGAAACCCGTCGGGACTGGGCTTTGGTGTCGATGAAGTTGAGAGCTACGTGTTGTAGGTACAAACGTGGGGGGAAAGTTATGGTAAACTGGCAGGACATAATACGCACGAATAAGATATTTGTGAAAAATTGCACCCCATAAGCCCGATACGAGGAACCCGATATGAAAAGCTTTTTTGCTTTCTAGATGGAAAACCAAAAATAACAAGGTCTCGTGCTTTGCGTTCGCGCTCCTGATTGTTACACTACATGCTGCATACACTCGTGCGCGTGTGAATCGAGTGTGAATCGACCTCCTCGCACTCTGTTTTGCTGCCACGGCAGTAGTATGATAGACGTAAACCATGATTTTTTTGTGACACCTCTACTCTGTCCGGAAATATAAGGAACGTTTGGGCGTTGATACCAATACCCCGACGGTCAGTACATTTTAGCCCAGAACGGTATATCGGTATCAATATCTACTAAAGTGCGTTGTGTAGACTCTGTGCGAGGGTTGCGCGCTCACCAGCAACAAAAACCGCTCTTGAGAAATCACTAAATATCAAATAACGATGCATCTGGCTCAGAAACGTCTGGGCAGCTGGGGCAGCATTGTCTAATCGCGTGTTCTAGAAGTCTACCAGCACCATCCCGTGCTACTGTATCCACTTAATAGTTCCACCTACGCGATGAGCCTAATAATGGCTACCATAAAGTCGTAAATAAGTTAAAAAATCAAACAAGCACACAAAATAGAACCAACACGCCTAATTTTCTTTTACGAACAACCCACGGCATATTTCTCGGAAGGTTCCCTTTCTCTTATAATCCTCTCTTTTTTCTCTCATTTCTTCTTATCCTCCGCCGGATGGGTAAAAACCCAAAGCTTAAGCCCGCCACACTTCCCACGTTCAGCATCGTGTGGTGTGCCGATTCACGCTGTGCCCCCTCGGCAACTAAACTAGCAACACGACCGCACCGTTGATGGGAGGCCAGGAACTTGGAAGACAGTAGTGACGGAGCATTCATGGTCGCATGCATGCATGTCCGTGTGTACAATGGTGTAGCAGCACGCACCGGGTTTGAACAGGGCTTTACTTACGGCTGTGAGATGTTGTGATCTTGGGGTGGGAGTTCTAACCGTTTCACAGGCGATTGTGGTGCAGGGAATACGCCAACCGGTAGCGGTACCTCTCTGGCTTATTGGTTGTTGGTTTTTTTTTCGGCCAGTTCTTTGCTGATCCTTTGGACGGCATTCCTATTTCCGGTGGACCGGGAGGGAGAGCGCACGTCGTTTCGTTTGGTCGGGCCTTCGCGCGTACATGGCGAACCCTGGTGCTGTCCCAAACACTTGCGCGTGGCACGCACACTGCACGCTATCTTCGTGTCTCCCTACCCTATACCGGTGGTCAATCTTCGTATCGAGCTCGAAGAAGCACGCTTCGTGACACTTGAACATTAGGCCGTAATTCGTAGTGTCACACGTTTTGTTTTTGGTCTCGGATCGAACGTCGCGTCATTTTTTCTTTCGTTTTTTTCATGTTTTTGTTGCATTCACGATTCGTGACAGACTAGTACCACAGATCTTTCAAATCGTTTTACTGAACCTGGTAATTGCACCCTCTAGGGAAGGGGAGCGTCTGTTTGTAACCCCTAGCTGAAAATGCCGAGAAGCAACCCCTATCTGAAATAGCCAAGAAGCAAACCCTGACTGAAAAGGCTGAAAAGCACCCCCTAACCCTAACCCTAACCCTAACCCAAACCGTATACTCTACCTCCTACCCCTGCCTAAAACCCCGAATCATGCTCTTGGAAAGCTGCATATGGCACAATAACCCTGAGATTTAATACAACACGTCACCTGTGAAACCGATAGATTGAGTGATTGGTACTCACGTTGGAATCTGCAGCTATGCTCTATTTTTTTTTTTTTGTCCATCCCATTTATTTTCTTCGCACTTCCGTCTTTCTCCCTCCCTAGTCGTAACTCAGATCCGGGGTCACAAAGTAGGCTCCGCTCCCTCCTCTCCCACTACGGTTCTTGCCTTGGTTTTTATCGCGAAAATATTTCAGCACTTTCTTCCCTCGTCAACTTTCGTCGAATTTTGCTTACCCACGCTATAATATGCGCTCTCGACCGTCGGTGTCATTTGAGAATAAAAACCTCCATGGGGAGAATCGAACCCTCGACATCCGGGCCTACAGGCTTCGTGGCTACCAGTTAGACCACCGGGGCGATGCGGTGCCTATTATAGCTATACCAAGAACCTACCGGTGCCGTTGTTCGTGCTCGAAGAGGCGTGTCTGCTCACAAAAACAATACTCCGGTTGGGTTACGTACATATGAGTATGCTTTACTGGGCGATATTATGAGCAATACAAATATTCGAGCATAAGTGGTAGTACAAATACTTGAGTTTTTTTTTTTCAACAAAAGAAAACAGTAAGAACACAATTCGAGAAAACGTTCTCGTTTTTTTTTTTCTTTTTGCTTCAGGAAATTGTGACAGCTTCTTTATGGTTTGCTAGGAACAAATAGTCCTCTCATTCTTAAGCTGTTTTCCTCTCTTCCTTCTTCCCTTCTGCCACCGCCCGGGCGTCGCTCAAACACAGGGACTGCGCGGAGTGCGGCAACCACGTGTTCGCCTCGCGGTCGGCATGTCCGCGGTGCCAAGCAGAAAAGCCCCACATGGCAGGCGGCAGCTCTGATCAAGGGGGCGGGGGTGGATACATGGACGCGGGGGTGGGGGTTGGGGGGGGTACATGGGGACGCGGGGGTGGGTGCGGCGGCGGCGGGCCGGGGCGAGGGCGGGACATGGGGCGCGGCTGGAGGGTGGTGGGGGCGGGGCGCAGGGGCGTAGTACCAGAGGCAACCGATCGAGCAGAGGGCCGGGGACTGGAATTGTCCCTCCTGCGATTTCCACAACTTCGCGAGCCGCTACCAGTGTTTTCGGTGCCAGGAGTCCAAGCCCGACGACGTAAAGACCGTCAGCGCGGATGAGGTCGGCGGGTGGAGAGACGGGAGAAACGAGCCGTCATCCTAATCTATGTACACTGCGGGGGGGAGGGGGGGGGGGGGGGGCGGGCGGCCCAACTTGTGTCGCCCTGAGGCGTTTCGTGGACGGGGCAAACCAGAGGGGGGTTCGCTGGTGGCCCAATCCGTGTCGGTGTGAGGCTTTATGTGGACGGGGACAGGGAGAGGGGGGTCCCCTGGTGGCCCGACCTGTGTCGGTCTGAGGCGTTTCGTGGACAGGGGGTGGCAGGAGGGGTTCGCCGGCGGCCCAACCTGTCTTATCGTTCGAGACATTTCATGGACGGGCCGGGCGACAAGGCGGGGGTTCGCCGTCGGCCCGACTTGTTTCGGTCTGTTGAGACCAGGGTCCGGGGGTTCAAATCCCGGGTTTTGTTGTTTGTTCTGGAAGATAAAAGGTACCGTGTCTGGGGTCGTTCAATGGATGACACCACGAGCTTGTCGAACAGATAAACACGGGACTACTAAACTGTCGTTCGATACGGTTGGCATCGCGAGCGGTGGAGTAGTGCCCAGTTCTGTCGTGAACTCGTATGTTGCTTGCGGCAAGGGAGGGGCGGTCTGCAAGTTTGTAACCTAGGCCGTGATTATCGTGGCCGAAAAGGGGAGGCGGCGCCCTCCTCTTAAGTAGTATGCCCTCCACGTCGTGGCTTGGCAAAGCAACATGATTTTCGCCGCCAGTTATGCGTCGTGGCTTTGGAAGTACGCTCCTTGCGATTCAAGATTTAACCACCCCTTCGGGACTTGACGATAGTTTTTTGTCATCATAATTGTTTTGTCATCATAGCGGGAGAGAAAATAACTTTCTACAGTATCCGCGACACAAAGCACTGCTGGGGTAGTCGGGGATGATGGCATTTTGTGTCTGAACCACAAGCAACAGGAGTGGCACGACGCGCGCATTAGTTGAAACTCTGGTCGTACCTATGTTTAGCTGTGTGCTCTCAAAACACTTATACGAGGGAGCGTATAAATCAGAACCAAATATGGTGTGTAAAACGTAAGGGGATACCTGGTACTTGGTTTTTGGGTCCATCGTGTGTTTTGATTACTCTTCTTACTACATTAGCCCCCCCGGAATAGACGGTCGATAAGACCTTCACGTCTCATGTTTGTAACCGCAATACCTGGGTCCCCCAAAAGAGTTACAATCCTGTTCTCACCCATTTTCCTACTCCAAAAACGATCCTACTCATAATTCCAAGTGTTTAGTCCCCAAAGCGAACATCCAGAGGCGAACAAAAAAAGGTTATCGTAATGTCTAGTAATCAGGGTTGTTGCGAGGGTTTTTATTTTGAGGGAGGCGGCACCGGGTCTTCGCACGGGTTCCCCGATTTGGGAGGGCTGCGCGGTAGGAACCGGGAGGGGACGCGGTGTGCGGTACGCAATGCTTCCATGGCTGTATACAATCTTAAGGGGCGCTGGGGGGGGGGGGTGTACTCATGTCGTGCCGGCCGTAGTCGTATGACCATAGACCCTCGCATCCCTACAATGCCGGGACGGAGCCTGGGGGGGGGGGTATACTCTATATTCATGCATGGCCGTAGTGGTAATCACCATAGACTACATTTGGGCGTTTTTGGACCCCCGGCTCTAGGCTGGCTCTTCGGGTCTTGGCGTTGACAAAACATTAGAGACAAAACACATTTGATTAGATTCAAGGTGCGCGCTTTTGGGTTAACGAGAGATAGATGTATCTCTTGGACACGTGCCCCTCACGAAGCAGCGTCCGGTAGGCCTAGTATTGACCTCTGGCACCTGCCAGGGGAGCAGCAGCGACGCAACTACAGTAGTAGTGACGACGATGACAGCATCGTCAACACGGCGCAGCCCGGGCTGCTGGGTTTGGACTTACCGAGTGATCAAAATAAAATAGTGACCAAACTATTATGCAATGAGGAGAGTGGACACCCGCGCAGGGGGCATGGTACTACCCGCACTGGTGGCGCGCGCTCACCCAGGATGGCTGATAAAGCCGCGCTTTTCATCATTTGGGATCATCATTTGTCATTCATCATTTGGGATCATCATCTGTCACCGCCATGGAGATCGAACCTAATCCCCCACATTGAAAAAAAAAAAACACGCCATAAGAGGGATGTACCGCACCACCTGACGCAAACACGCGCCACGTACATGGACCATGGAGAAGACAGCATGGGTAGTAACGCCTGAACGAAACGTTTCCAAGTTATTTCGACCAATCAAAATTCTCCTACAAATTCGCTCGCCAATCAGAATGCCGCAGCCGTGAAACCCCATTCAACTCAGCAGGGTGCTGCTCAGTGTGACGCGCTACACTCAGCCGAAGGGTTTTAAGATGCCCACCCCTCGTTGCGCTGCAAAAAAAACACAAAACACACGATTCTATATACGATGGCTAGAACATGCCCGAACCCCGCCCTGAAACCACTCGGCATTCCCGACAAGAGCAAAAACGTGTGCGTGTCGAGGAGGTAACTCACCAGAACAATGTTTTACGCGGCCCCTCACGACTCTCAGCAAAGGAGGAACACACACATATAACTCCGCCCCCCCGTTCCCTGCAAAAACAAGCCAAATCTGTGAGTATTCCCGAGTAACTTTTGATTTGCCTCGGAAACGGGCACAGTCTTGAGCTCGGCGACCGTTCTCACGCCACCCAAAAAAAATACATCAGCTACTCGCACAAAAAAAAACGAATAAGTTAGCAAGGGGCCGGTATCGACACCATATGTAGACCGCACGCGTGCGGACCACTTGGAACCGAGGACTCGGCCTGCCTGAAAAAGGCACCAGCATGAACTTGCTATACACGTCAAATTGTATTGTCCCTAAAAGTTGCACGTACGCATACAGCAAAAATATTATAAACATACATGAAAAAAATGAGCAAACATAATCATGCAACGCCGGTATGTACACCTGGGGAGACCTCTGCAAAAAAACAAAAACAGAGCAACAAGGAGCCCGGCCTTTTTTCCCAACACGGGGTGCCGCAACCGCCAACATGGTATGAAACGCCAACAGAAACGTGCCGCTAACCGTTACGAAACGGCGGCGGAGAAAAACGGCGATCGACACGAAACGCCAACGGCAACAAAAAACGGCGATCGACACGAAACGTCAACCTACACGAAACACCAACCGGAGCGAAACGGCGGTGGGATCTCCGCCCCCCCCTGTCCGTGCTCCGTCTCGAAAGGGGTGCGTGGTCAATGGTCAAATGACCAAGGCAAGCAAATAAATGAGTACCCCCCCCCCCCTGCCCGTGGACGCCACGGGTCCTCACGGCGCCGATGGTCCCTAGCAAGGCGGATTTATTGCTGTGCTGAAAAACAAAACCCGATTGTCGTGATAACAATTGACGCGATCACGTCCGTTTTGCCAGAAACGTATCGACGTTCCTCGATCCTCAATTTCCCCCTTGTCACCCCCCACAATGCTTCCTAGGTCAATGTCGCATAGATCCATTGGAGACTACCGGCGCGCCTACCGCCCCCCCATTCCCATTGGCCACCAGCGTTGTGAGGGATGATGCCTGCTCGGTGTGCGACTCCTGCTGCTGCGGCTTCGCGGCGGGCCAGGAATTATACAAAACGCAGAGGGCTGAAGCGCACCCGGCCGCCCCTATGACGCCGTCGTTGAGCTTGCGGCCGAGAAGGCGCTTGGGGAGGTTCATGCCGGTGATATTGATAGCGCAGGTCATGTCCAGCACTCCCTGGGATATCGTTAGCGGTTGCGCAAAATTCGAAATCGAACGTGCGATGAGAATGCGTGTTTTTGTTGTTGCCGGGAACGACGTGATGCAAACATTTTTTCCGATCAAGTACCTGAACTGAATGAACTCTCCGCCTCCTCATACCTCACTATGTTTGGTCGTTACATGGGTCCGGAACGGGTGATAACTGCCGCCGCCACTTCTGCGGCGTGACAATAACAGACTCCTGTGTAGGCTTGTTGACCTTGTTCATAAGTCGACAACGAACGACGCAAAACGAGCTATCCGCCCGCGACGAAGTAAACCGGCACCTCAGTATTGCAACATATCACAGTAAATATTTTACGCGCGTATGGTTCGCTGTTGGGGGCCGCTCGGATTGCCGTCATCGGAGTGGCACCATGAACACGGTAAAATGGCGGTCGGTGATACCGATCGTTCGTATGCAGTAAACCTACAGCAGCACCTCACCGTAAAAGGGGTCAACGTTGTGATACATACATCATGGCCTACGGTGTCGGCCCGCCCGTCTCACGAAATTCCAGCCCACGCCCAATGACAGATGCCGAACCCGAAGCACATGCCACAGAGGTGGAAGTGCGGTGAGCGTGAGCTTCGTTTTTACCAGCCCACCGCAGATTTAAACACAAAAAAACACGGCGGGCCCCAACCGTTCACCTTGAGAATCATCAACCACGACTTGAAGTGGTCGGCGTTCGCGCGTGTCAGGGCCTCCCGAAGCCTAGCCTCCTGCTGACCCCCCTCCTCCAACCCGCGGGCAATTCCTAGCACAAGCCCAGGCGCCTTTGTCCGTCGGCCGACCTCGGCCTTGTACTCTGACGCCGCTTCTCGTCGTTTCTTTTCAGTCTGTATGCATGCGCACGGGGGAGGGGTGGGTGGGTGGGTGAGTGAGTCTGTGGCATCGCCACAATCTACTCCGTTGTAACAAGAAGTGCTAAAATAAGTCTGGAAAACTAAAATATACCAAAACAAAAAATAAGATAAAAAAAACAACATGAGCGATGAGCTGGTGTGGCCCTGTAGTATACATAGTGGGTGATTCGCTTCCGCACCGCCACCTCTGACGCCATTTTACTGTCCGCACAGCGGTGGGAACACACGCTATCCCGCGCATGGATGGTAGCCGGCGACCTAACTAGGGATACCTGGTAGTGTACAAGGGACGACAACGGTGTTGTTGTGGCACGGAGCTCAAGACAATATCGGGGTGTGGCAGGGAATACACGCGTGGGGCTTCTTCCTCCCGGGCTCGTCGACATCGCTGGGCAAGGAAGAGCTCAATCAAGGGATTGAAGTCGACATCGAAACGCCAATGCTAACGCTAACGCCAACGCCAACGCTAACGCTAACGCTAACGCTAACGCTAACGCTAACGCTAACGCTAACGCTGATGTTGACGCTGACGCGAATGCTGACGCGAATGCTGACGCTGACACCAACGCTAACGCTAACGCTGATGCTAACGCTGACGCTAATGCTGACGCTAACGCTGACGCCAACGCTAACGCTAATGCCAACGCTAACGCTAACGCCAATGCCAACGCTATCGCTAACTCTAAAACTAACGCTAACGCTGAGGCTAACGCAAACGCAAGCAAACACCAACGCCGGGCAGACCTTTCGCAAGGAGTCTATCCCGAGCAAGATGCACAGGGCGCTTCCAACCGACCACGACCGCGAGAAACCTTTCTGGGCCCGCTCCACTCCGAAGTTAACCGTGTCGGTGACTGTGAGGTAGTTTAGGTTGTCGAACGTCCAGAAGCACCCCATGACCAAGCATCGGATGGAGAGTAACGCGTCCGTGTACCCCAAGAAGCCCGTTCTTCCAGTGGCGTGGCCATCCTTACTGCGCGCGGCGCGGAGAACCTGCCGCAATTTGTAGGCCTCGTCCAAAATCTACGTTTTCGTAGAACAGCGGCGGGTTTAGCGGGCAGGGGGCGTGGGTGGCTCCGTCAACGCTCGGTCACGAAAGGAATAAAACATGTAAAACGCGGGCCTGCTTGTGTAGACGGGAAAATGTGGGCTGCGGAGTTTGCGGATGGTTATGATGCTACTTTGACACTATAATCGAAGTAAATAAATAGTATACTTTCTGACCGACAGTACAGTCCAGGCTTTCGCTATGTGCAGGACTGGTCGGCCCGACACTTTGTGCAGGACGGGTGTGGTCAAGTCAACAACCTTGCTAGACCAACCCGACCCCAGACCTAGCCCCAACTCCAACCCTTTGGGGGGCTCGAGGTTGGGAGGGGTAGTCACGCGTGTTTTGGTGGCGTTATATAAAAAAAACTCCCGGCGGTCGAAAGGCCAGCATTGACTAATAAGACCCGCATCTCGCACAAAGTTTTGTGCCGACCAGTCCTGCACACCGCACATCGCACATTAGAGCGAGTCAAATATCCAAGGAGTTGTACGACGTGTGCGCGGCATAACACTACTTGAGCTGCTGCACTTTCACACTACAGACAGTAGACGGTTGATAAGGCCGTACGTCTTCGGTCAATTTGGTCTCATTTTTTTCTGGGGGGACCGAAAGGGGTTACCAGTACGAGTACAAGACATGGCTCTTGACCTCCGGTTCACCTTGAGCATGCGGAAGGCCTTTCGGGAGCGCTGCGTGGTCTTGTACAGCTTGAACGCGCGCTGCGACAAGGCAGGGTCTGTCGTCGCGAACCACCAGAAGAAGAAACGGGCACCGTACTGCATGATCTGCTCTCCCATGGGCGACGTCAAAGCGCACAAGGACGTCGACACATGCACACAGCGCACCAAGCGCCCAAACATACACAGAACACAGCAGCAGAGAGACGGAGAGGTTGGCGAAGGGTGAAGGATGAAGGATGTGCTAAAACGTCCGGTTGTTGAACCAGCAAACATTTGTTGAACTTTTGTGCCAAACAAGCAGGAACATTGAAGCGAAGCACATCGTTCACCACTTCAACCACGAAAAGGCGTCAGGTCGAACAGATACGTGGTGCGTAGCAAGCTGGAGAGAGACACTGCTGGTGTCCATGCATGATCGCGAGTCACACTGCGCGCAGCAGTCACGAGACAACATACACAAGAGTTACTCCATGTACCTTAGTTGCCTTATCCCTGGCGTCGAGCTTTCTGAGAGTGACCACCGTAGACTCCAAGCCGAAGCCCTCTTTCACCGCCATCGCTTCACCAATTGGCACCAGAGGCAGCAAGCCCGGCGCGTCTCTCGTCTCGGCCATGACGTCCAATCAGTCTTGTGCGTCGATCTCCCAGCAGGCTGCAGTCGGCAAAATTGATCAATGACGACGAACTACAAGGCTGCAGTTTGAAAGCTTTGGAGGGGTTTCCATCAATGTAAAGGCGTTATAAAAGCGGAGAACTAGCTCTCATGAGGAGACATGAACATGACCGTGGCAGCAGCAGACAGAGCGAAGCAGAAGATGTGGCGGCTGAACCTACTTTGCTGTGAGTGACATGGTACGCCAGTACCAATTGCGACAGAGTGCACTTGCTCAAAACGGAGCATGTTGCGGTTGCCGTGAGGAGACGAAAGCTGCTGTCTCAGCTTACCTAAAAATGTAACTTACGCACCTGCTGCCATGCTGGATGTACGTAATGCAACGCAACAGCAGCAGCAGCAGTGTGACAGTCCCGCCCCCCCTTGAATATGTAAGTATACGTACCTGTTCTGTTTGTTTGCCCACCGACCCCTTGACCCAACCCCACCCTGCGCACGCTCGGGCCTGCTCAACCGTCTCAGGCTCCACCCTGCTGGCGCTCCGGCAGGGCTCCGCCTTTGTTCCCAGCAGCAGTCTCCGGCCTGCTCTCTATTCCAACACAGCAGGTTCATCATGTTCTCGACAACAACAGCAGCAGTTCATCAACCCACGAGCAACACCCATTCCTAGTAGTGGTCGCTGCTCTGTAACAGCAGTAGGCCAGACTGGGGTACCCAGCTTCCTCGGCCGCCAAGGCGCGGCACGCACCCTAACGCGATCGGGCGGACGGCGCGCGTCCTCCTCGAAGCTGCGCATGATCTTGCCCGGCGCGGAAAGCGCTGAAAGTATGCTAACGGTAGCGACGGCGGTGACCGCGGCAGCAGGGGTGGCAGAGGCAGGGGCGGGGGGCGTCTCGGCGTGGTCCGTGACCTCGCTCACGAGCGACCTGGCCGCCGAGCTGTTCCAGGCGTCGCTGCTGCCGTACCTGGCGTTCCTGTTCTTCTTGAGCAGGAAGGAGACCAAGACGCCGGAGGGGGGGACGTTCGGGTTCGCGTTTCTGCTCGTTTTCGTCGTTGCCACGATTCCGGCGGGGATCTACGGTGAGTCTTACCTTCTACCGCACTATTTACCTGATAACTGGTACTATTTACCTGGTACTCGTGCGAATCGTAAACGTATACACAATACACAACAGTGAATCACACCTCGGACAGATCATCGATTCCTTTGTATGCACTTCATGATCTAGATCTTTCAGGGCAGATAGATAAAATCCTGATCTGTATGATCTGTAGGATCTAGCTCATGTTGCCCGGTGGGAGCCGTATAACCTGCATGATCTACAGCAGTAGGACATGTTTCGTGGGTTGGACCTGTACTATACAGATCCTGCACACCATATCATAAGGGCAGGTGAGGGACTACGTAGATGATCTACAGTAGATAAATAGATTATGATCTGTCTGTTCGAGGTGTGCAGTAGTCTACCTAACGGATACCAAGTTGTATAACCAGGTACTTAATTGGTGATCCCCCGTCCCAGGGGCCGGGGCTGCTTCGTGTAGCCGATGCTGCTCGAACACGTACGTAGTCAATTGCTTTCCCCACTGCTGTTTCCCTACGTACAATGGAGCAGTCCCAAAACCCCTGTGCGGTGTAATCTGCTCATGCGGGCAGAGTACCAGGTACCACTCTCGACGAAAATGTAACGACCGTTTGGTTTTTCTTATGAATGCCACGTTCCTTACACTTCCATCCAGAGTAAGTACATATTAATATTACAAGTGGTACGAGTAGGCGGTGTCTGATGTGCCTCGGGGTTCAACCTTGGTGCAGGTGGCGGAAAGCTCTCAGTTATTAATTCTCGTAGGCAAAAAATACCGACCTCTAAACCCAACTACAGCAGTACTGCAGTTTGAGTGCACAGCAGTAGCAGTGTGGGTGCAGTTGAGCGACGCTCGTAAAAAAAGCCAAATGGTGGTTGCCGGAATGATTGAGAGGAGACACCCCATCACGACTTGACCCGTAAACCATGTTTGCCTCGCCTCCCCTCCCCCGTCCATTACCGCTCGCTGCTCTAGCCAAGTTGGAGTACAACGAGATTCTCGCCAACGTGGACTACCTCCACGGCCTTGCCGAGTCGTTCCTGACAATCACCAACCTCTTCATCGTCGCCGCCTTCCGGAAGGCGGTCGTCAGTCAAGAACAGCCCACCTCCGGTACCGGTAAGAAGCTGGGATCCCCGATCCTTCCCCCTTTTGAGTCTGAAACTCACATACAAAAATTCCCCGTTTTCCATACGTTATCCTAGATGTTTGTTTTGCTTTTGTTGAGGCCCGCCTATACGACAGCACAAAAATTAGCATATGGTAGGATAATTTATACCCTGATAGATCATGGGGACTAAAATGCCATGCCCCCACCACCTCCCCCCCCCGTTGTGGTTCCAGTAGTATTATACGGAGAAGGATTTTTTTTTAATGAAATCCTAGAAAAATATTATCGCACTACCACCCTCCGACTATTCGTATGTACCACCACCAGCAACGGGCGATGGTCGAACAGACCGAAGGTAACTCGCGTTCGAGGTACGCCCTGGCTGGCTGCTGGCTAGCGATTGAACTATACCCGCGCTGCCCACCAGGAGGGGCGAGGTGTACACAACGAAGCGGGTGGCGGGGCGGGGCAGGGGGCGNGGCGGGGGGGGAGGTTGCCGGGGGGCTGTGGCAAAAAGTGATATGAACCGGCGGAAGCAGTAGTACCGGTAGCAGTTAGCACGCACATTTGCCAACAACAGTCTCCGTCTCTGTTACTAGGACCCACGGCTTTGGTTTGGATCGGAGCAGTGCAACCTGCCTGCCTGCCTGCCTGCCTGTGCGCTCGGCTCTATCTCACCGGAGAAATGGAGGGCTTAGCAGACACGGCGGCACCTCGTAGGTCGTAGCATCCACGCGGGATGCTTTTCCTTTTTTTTTTTTTGCGTAAAAGAGCACAACAGTATTTAACTACTACCGTGTTATAGTACTAGGTAATCTGTAACGGTAAGGAAGGGCGTGGTCACAAGCAAGTGTGTCACGCCAATAGCGGCATGCCCGTGCGTGCCCCTACCTGTGCCAAGCAAGAGTGCCACATCGATTTGATAGCGACCCTACGTTGCCTTGTCCCACCACGGAGCCATGCCACGACAGGCGCGCGGTGGGGTTTGCTCGTTGTCGTGCGTAGCCGTAGTCGTAGGGGGCGGGGGGTGTACTCATCATCATGCATGGCCGTAGTCGTATGGGCATAGAACAAATCATCCCTACAATGCCGGGACGGAGCACGTCGGGTTATCACCGACCAGGCAGACACTACCTTGCTTGCACCAAGCGCTATGGATCGCGGTAGGGGGGCGGTACTTTTTTATCCAAATATTTCACACCTCTTGCAGATCATTGATTCCCACCTCATATATCTAGGTCTTTTAGGGCAGATAGATTCCTGATCTGTATGATCTGAATGATCCAGCTCATGTTGCCGGGCGGGAGCCGTAGAACCTGCATGGTCTGTAGGGCATGCTTCCTGCATTAGATATGTACTGTGCAGATCCTGCACAAACATCTCGTACCGGTAGATTAGGATCTAGATTTTCTATGTGTAGATGATCTATCTGTAGATGATCTATCTGTAAATGATCTATCTGTAGATGATCTATCTGTGACTGACTATTCGTATACTCCTCACCTGAGGGGCTAAACAACATTTTTTGCAAAATCATTGGCATTTCGCACAGCTTTTCGTTGTGTGCCTATTAATAGCCCATGGGAGTGTGTGTTCATCGGGGTACGCCCTCACAGATTTTTCGAAAGTCGTTTTTTGGGTGACTTACTAATAGTATAGAGCCCCTCAAGCTAGGAGCCTGAAAGAAATGGTACCCGCTATAGACTTCCAATCCGTCCCGAAATATAGGGACCGTTTGGACGACATATTAGTATGCATACGATCATTATGTTTACGGACAAGAGTGGTATTATATACCAGGTATATGGTGAAGCTATGTACAGCACGCCCAACCCCATGAGTATTGTATTTTAACCAGTATAAACAAAATAAACATGCATGCACACACCCTGATTTCCACGCAGCTTCAGAATATGTTCCGCTCAATAAAGGACACAGCAGTATGTACCCTGCTGAGGCTATGTGTCATATAAAACCCGCAGTACGCGCGATCGAAGTATCACACACAGCTTGCAAGTATGAGTTTCGATGAAATCTTCGACCTCACAGCTGTTTTTTTTTTTCATTTGTTTTTATATAGAACTAACTATACACTCGTTTGGGCTGATCGGCGTTACTTGCCCCGTGACTACTCTTTTTATTCAGCTTTGAAGACCTCTTTTTATATGGCTACGTATGAGTAGCTGGTACGAGGAACGAACGCCTGCTGTGTTCTCCAATTTCACCTTGCGACACCCCCCCCGGAATTTCAAGTCAACCACAATCCTGAAGGGGAACCTTGTACTACGTATCTATATATGTACCGTGGCGTTACTCCTCACCTCGTCTTCCCTCGCCTCCGCCACTTACCTGGACTGCGATTTCGTCTTCCGTTGCGTCAGGGCCTGGCGATACCGTGCTTCGGAGTGGCGCCGGCGCGACCGCTGTGGTAGTAGCCCTTGCCGCTGCACCCTTGGTGAGCCCGAGCCCCACTACAGGGCAGTATACCTATACTACAGTACGTATATATACTACAGTATTCTTTTACGCTGCCAACGATCATTCAATGTAAGTATTGGATTGGATGAGGCCTCCTGCCCTGGTCGGAGGGCCTCGCCCGGGATAAACTCCGCGCTGAGTGCGCTCTCAGCGCGGCGCCCATCCCTGGGATTGAAATGACCGAGCAGAAAAAGACTACTAAGCCTGTAGGGTGGGTGGGAAGGTCTGTATTTTTCCTATGCCTATTATCCTCTTCTCGCCGGAGAATTAGGCTTGGACGAAGTGATCGTCTCCGGCATACAGTCTCTGAGTAATTCGGACCAAATCTGGTTTCATATTTTTGTGCCAAAACTGGACTCAGCTGATTGGGTAACGATTTTACGAGTATGCGTTCTGCTGTTCGGTGTTGGTTGTCGTATCGAACGTTTCCATGTGCTGTATCAAAACGATGGAACGTTTTATATACCGTACGTATGATATGATTTGGAGCGCGTTTTGCTCTCCATCCCCTGGCATACCGGTTTTTGTTTTACTGATACAGTACTGGACGAAACAAAAAATCGACGTTCGTACGTACCGAATATCAAAAATCGTACAACATCGATTTGATTTTGCGTCTATCGGTGTCACATCGAACTAGTATTCACAGTAGATTATCGCTCGATATCGACCACCAGCTGCTGTAAACTTGACCCTTTTAGTGCCGCACCTCACAGAAACACATACCAGGTACACAATTATAATTCCAAGTGGTGTGCCCCCGAAACGGCAGTGATGTCCCAAAGCGATTGGCCACCAACTTTGCGCTTGGTGTGGAAAAAAACGACTTGTAGGCTCGAGGGTGAAGGGACAAAACCACCGCCCAAACAGTATTATACCGTTTTTTTTGTTGCGTAGAGGGTTTAGGGTAAGGGTTTTTGGGTGAAGGGTATAGGTATCACCCCCCCCCCCGCGCGCACCCAAAACAAAAACCGGAACACATGTAGTAGAAAATACTGATTTGAGCTGTGGGTTTGTCCCAAAGCCTCAATCCTTTAAATCGAGCGCTGAGAAAAGCACCAAGAAACCGACGCCCGCCTTTTGTCGCACCCCTTGATGCTCCAACGGTTGGATGGTGGTGCCTTGCGATCGTGGAATGCAATCGTTGCTATGAACACGTTGATAACGGGTTGGGTTGAGAGGGGCCGAATAGCCCCCAGGGCGTTGCTCGTGTTCGCGTGACTACCTTGGCCATTGCTCCCTCTCTCTGAGATTTTTCTCTCAATCTCGACGTGTGTCCCCCCCCCCCCCCTCCCCTTTTTTTTTGGCGGTCACCAAAGCTGGCGGTCGAGTTAGATCATTTGTGCGGGGTGGAGAACCTTTGCTCCGCACAAGGGGAATGGTCGTGTCACGTAGTGTGTATATGGGAAGGCACCCGCGAGGCAGTTACATTGTGCTCCCATTGCTGTCTCAGGAAGTGGCCACACCATAAATTAAATTTACTCATTGAAGCTGTCATCCATATGAAAGTCCGCCTCACAAGCGGTTCTTAGTGCCTTCATGCGACTCGCCCAACACCTCACGGCGCTTCGCGCTTAGTGCTAGCAATGTCTGCCTGGTCGGTGAAAACTCAACATGCTCCGTCCCGGCATTGTAGGGATGCGAGGGTCTATGGTCATACGACTACGACCATGCATGGAAATGAAGTACCCCCCCCCCCCCTATTTTCTCTCCCTTGTTGGAACTCCTTCTCTACGGCCGATGTTGCCTTCTGTGTCTTCTTTTTTTTCTCAATCTCGACGCGTGCCCCCCCCGCCCCCCCGCGCGCGCCTTGGTATTCCCTCCTTTGTTGGAACTCCTTGTTAATGGCTGTTCTTGGTACTGAGAAATTGAGGTACTCGCAGCGGCGCACGCGGAACCAGCCAACGCGCTGTCGTTCCCCACTTGGATGGTTCACGTTTCGAGCCTGGTCGAGTGGCTCGCGGCCATGACCTACGTTTGGAGGTGGGCAGGAAGGGGGGTTCGGGATGTGGGGGGTAACTTCTCGATAGATCACACGTATTCGCGAGCGATGAAACACGTGGTCTAAATGCGAAACGTATAGTTGAGGCAAGTTGAGGGGTTAATTTAATTTCGTGCTCGAGATTTGAAAACATACCGTTCTGGAAGGATGATATGTATTCTTCTCCATTGTGCGTCGGGGCTCGCTTCTGTTTCTTTGCCGCCAGGTTCGCTGATGTGTCGGGCTTGAAAGAGTGGAAGGGGCTGACCTGGGGCATGCTACCTCTGCACACGAGCGGGCTCATCGCCTGCACGTACCACATATTCTACAACTCTCCAGAGCTGATCTCGCTCGTGGCGATGCAGGTGCGAGAAGCAGTCTGTTGCGTGCGGCCCATGCCTTTGGGTTGATTGGTTGATTAGTTGTTCGGTTATTTGGTTGATTCGTTTTCTCGTCGGGGTGTCCAGCCCCCGAGGAGGACCGATCCCCCCCCGAACGAACGAAAAACGCCATATGCCACCACGAACTTCCCTTTCATGTTTTTCGATTTCCCCGCTCCGAGCCTGTCCATCTCTACACATGGACAGCTATGTGACGACATCTCTTACCTACAGCAGTAGTGTCGATGCTCGCAGCCCAGCCACTGTGTTATACCCAGTGGTGTGCTGTTGTAGGCAGGGGGGGAGATAATTTGAACCTTCTACCCCCCCCCCTTTTCTAGATTTTGCGGCGTTGGACTTTTGGACTCTATGATTGTTTTTTTTAGCTGCATGTCTGCGGTATGAAGGATGGAATATTAGTACCCGTAGTTTGATGTTGCCATCTATTTGCAAGAAAGTACGCACAAGGTGCCGAAGTCCGCCTCACAAGCGAGGTTCTTAGTAGGGTGAAGCTCACCCTTCATGCGACTCGCTCAACGCCTCACGGCGCTTCGCGCTTGGTGCAAGCAATGCCTGGTCGGTGAAAACCCGATGTGCTCCGTCCCGGCATTGTAGATATGCGAGGGTCCACGGTCGTACGACTATGGCCGTTCATGACAATGAGTACTCCCCCGCCCCCCCCCCTTCTCGCCATTTTTTTAGTTTCTTTGGAAGGGCACAGTAGCATCCCTCCCCCCCTCGCTCCCCCCGCCTTGTCATCTTATCTCCACAACGATCTTACCTTTTTTCCTGCCGTCAAAACGCATTCCAAATGGCGCCCGCGCGCATGGGTATTGCCTGCGCAATTGCAACGCTATGGCGGCGGATAAAGGCGGGGCTGACGTGCTTCGGAAACGCTACCATGGCTTTCGCGACTTGGAGGGTGTGGCAAGCGGGCAAGCAGGCGTGGAAGGGGGATGAGGTGGAAGAAGCTGAGGCGGCGGCGGCGGCGGCTGTGGCGGCGGCGGTGGTAACGTCGGGCGATGGGTGAGTGAGGGCTGTATGGACCTTGCCCAATAAGCCCAGAACAAAAGGCTAATAATTATACTTGGCTTTAAACCTTAACCCTGACCCTGACCCCAACCATAGCACCAACCGCCTGGGAAATTTCTGGGATATCTTTATGGAGATGTAATGGTTGTTACGGGGGAGCATAGTCATCAGGACCCATTACACATAAAAACCCTATATATTCCAGTATTGTACCAAGCATATTTGGTCCTGACTACTATTAATATGTTCCCCCGTATTAGTATGGGTTGTCCACTTTTTGGCGAAGCTGAGCCAAGTCGTAAATATTACTGGGTGAGCGGCGCAAGGTGCGAAGCGACGAATGGATAGGGGAGCAAAGGTTATAACCATTTTGGGGCACAGAAAACACCACAAAAAAATGGAGATGTACATATATATATTCGGCCAATCAACCGCCTGCTTTGAGTGCGTAGCAGAGCATGAGTAGGTATCATGATGTGCACTCATCGTGGATCTCCTTGGATCGTAGGCCAGATAGTATGATGCTAATAGTATTGTCAAAACCGCCCCCTAACCCCTCGGACCGCGTTTGTTTTTGTGTGGCCGATGCCGTAATTGCCGTGTATGCTGTACCCCCCCCCCTATAAATATTTTATATATTTATAGGTTGGGTTGGCGTCGGTTGGCAACGACGCTGTAAAACACGCCTCTCACTGCGTGAGCTCGACAACCAGGGTACCGTTTTTT
>MEHQ01002462.1:0-17768 GCA_008828725.1 Saccharina japonica | reverse complement strand
TTTTTGTTTGTTTGGCGGTCACCCATGCTGGCGGTCTTGTTAGATCATTTGTGTGGGGTTGATAACCTCATCTCCGCACAAGGGGAATGGTCGTATCACGTAGTGTGTATATGGTAAAGCATCCACGAGGCAGATACGTAGTGATGCCCATTGCTGTCTCTGGAAGTGGACACACCAGAAATTAAATGAATTCATTGGAGGCTGTCGTCCATATGCAAGTCCGTCTCACAGGCGGTTCTTAGCAGGATGCAGCTCACCCTCCATGCGACTCGCCATACCTCACGGCGCTTCGCGCATGGTGCAAGCAATGTCTGCCTGGTTGGTGAAAACCCAACGTGCTCCGTCCCGGCATTGTAGGGATGCGAGGGTCTATGGTCATATGACTACGGCCGGTGTACCACATGAGTACACCCCCCCTCATACAACAATACGGCCATGCATGAAAATGAAGTACACCCCCCGCCCGGGGGGGGGGGGGGGGGGGGTGGGGCCCACGCGAAGATCGTGCCGGTTTTTAAATTCAACTGTTATTGGAGGAGAAGTTGCAGCAGTCGGCAAATTTAATCAGGAACATTTTTTCAACGAATCTCTATGCCCATATCGTGACCCCGAGCCGCCAGCCGGGGGACGGGGTTGATGAACGAAGACGCCAGGAGACCGTGGCTTGTGTGGCCCCTTGGCTGACCTCCCCCATACACTTAAAAACAGACCTAAACGCACCCAAATAGAACGGTACCCTGTCATATGTGTTGTTGAAAAATAGGTATGGGCGCGGTGCAATCGCGCGCCGATTTCTGCGACAAACCTGAAGCCACGCTAATGTTAACCAGTAATATTGTTAATTGTGAGACGTTGGTAGTAAGAAGAGTGATCCGTGGTATCGCGCAATGGGTCAGGCACGTTATTATTATTACTGGCACTTGTGGACAGGAATACTGCTGTGTGAACTTCAATGCGCGAAGGAGGTGTGTTTTCTGCTTTTCGTAAAGTTGTATCATCGCACTACGTACAGTCGTACTTTACGCCATACAAATCGAACGGATTGCTATACGAGTGAGTATGATTTTCTTGTTTAGTATCTGTGGGTTTCGTCTTCTCTCTTTATATACGTGATCGACACCAAAGCCTACCTTGGTATATAAAGTAAAACAACACAGCAGCATCACCCAACAGCGACAACAGCAAGCAACGGCAACAGCAGCAAGCTAGGCGGCAGGCGACCTTAGGAGGGTACAACACACCGTCAGCCTTAGCAACAAGTACTCTACCAGTACCTGGTGTGGACATAGCGTAACATACAGGTGCTTGACGTCCAACACCGCCAGTGCTACTACGAGTATACAACCACTACTGCCGCTGCCATGATGCATGGTACCTGCTTCGGAGCTGCTATGAGACACCTACGCTGTGCACGACACACAACAAAGCTGCCGCCTCGACGTAGCGTGCCCTTTTTACGATTTACGACGATACATTTCTCAATACATCGTCACGGGACTGTCAGGTGGGGAGCCGGCACAATCAGAGCTGGGCCAATCAGAGCTCCGCTCTCTCGGAATATCGGGGCGACTTCAACAAACCACAATCGCGCAAAGAACGTCATTTTTTTTGTTATGCGGTGTGATATCTTTGTTCTGTTTTTTGTGAATAACCATATAATAATCGAACAAAATCGGTAATAATAATTACAGAAACACTTGAACATAATGTACCTTTGATAAGTTTGATGACAAGCACACAGCTATTTTGACTACTAAAATAGCAAAAAAGATATCGCCGGTGCGTATGCAATTACCAACGGCCACTTTCCAACCTTTGCGCCGCTCCTCTCTCCTGCGACATTGCCATCATCATCACCTCCCCCTCCCCCCCGTCCTGTGGACTACTGACCTTGCACTGACGACCCTCTTCCGGAACAACGACCATATCGCCCTCCCGGGCTGTGCATGGGGCTTGGCTACGCGCGATGATATGCTGTTAGCTGGGAAGCGCCGTCTGCTTCGAGTGTTCCTCCCAGAGGCTGCATTCCTGTACCTGCCTGCTTTTGCCTCGGTTGTATTCCGATGGGAACCCACGTGCATGGCCGCGCTCTGGACCACGCGGTGCTCCGGCGACACACACGCATCACCACACCTCATCAATCAGAGGACCGTGCCCTCCTTCCTGCTGCTCCTGCATGGCGGCCCTTTTCCTCGGGCCGCGAGCAAAGGCCTCGACTCCAATGTTCTGCGAGAAGAGCGGTGAGTGAGATTGTTCTTGTTAGAGACTCGTCTCATCGATGCGGTTCTTGTCTATGTCCAACGAGAGAGGCCAGCGCCGGCGTAGCTCGGCTGCTGCGCACCGCTCCCAGTGCTAGGGACGACAGGTCGAGAGTATCATGTCCCGGCCTTTGCCCGTGTTCGCATGCTGACTTCATCGCAGAAGGGCCGGACGGGGTGTGGCTTGCTTTGAGTTGGTTCCTTGCCTCGATGGAATTTGCGGCCACACTGATTGCTTCGCGCCATTTCTGTCGAGAGGTTGCTCGATCGCCCACCACAGTTTGCCTCGCTCTTGCTCGCGCTCGCTCGCTGGCCGCCTTGCTTACAATAGCGTAGGAGGAGTCCAGCGCCCTCTCCGATGCGTTGATCGCGTGTCCCTGATGAAAGCGTGCCCATCAATACTGCTATTGCCTTCTCATATATGTCGACTTTTCGCGTGGGAACAGCCAGCCAGCAGTAGAAGGAGAGTAGATCCCGTTTACGTAGCCATATTTTTGTTGCGCTATGCCCACCCGTCGTCGTGACCATGATGAGATGCTTCCCGCCCCAGGGAGGGTGCATGACGCTCCTCCGCCTTCTCCTCCTCCCCTCCCCCTCCTACCCCTCCAGTATTGTATCGTCCTGAGCCCTCGTCTACGCTGTCCCTTCCCCTCTGCCCTTCCTCTCCCCCTTCCCCTCGCTGTCCGCCTGCTGCTTGCTCACAGTACTACTGTAGGTATGCACGTACGACGCAAAGAGCACCTCCGAAAAACCATGATCAGCAGCCACCCTCTCCTGTCCGGTGACAGCTGCACAACAAAGCACAGCAGGCTCAGCACAGCACAGCACAGCACAGCAGCCCTTCCCACCCTGCCTGGTGTGCTCTTCTAGTCCAGCCTGCCTCTCTCCGTGGTCTGCGGCCAAGGTGGGGTGTGTGGTGTGCGGTGAGGGTATGGCCGAAATTCTGATAGCTATTCGCGTGCACGCGCGGCATCGTGATCATGGATGATTACAGCAGTATGTACTGCATCATAAATCATTACCACGCCACCCCCCCTCCTACGCAAAGTTGTCGGGAGACATGTCAAGCAAGGCAAAACATGCGCTGTCAAGGGTGTAGGGCCGAAGTGTTCCACACTAAAACCTAGTATTTTGGTGTCAGTCACGGCATGTCAAGGTCAAGGGTTGAAAGTCCTGTCTCCTGACATATATGCTCCTACCTACGTACTGAAGTGTTATTCATCATCTCATCATCGTCATCATCAAAGAAAGGCAAGATCTCTCCCACCCATCGGTGTCGGCTTTGATTTCTGTAGTATACACCTGGTACAACAGTAGTAGTGTCCCCTCTATAGTGCCGGTATGCGCCAGCCAACAATACCGGCACTATCGCAGCGGCAACCGGCACTATATACTCCGCACACTACCACACTGGTTAATGTACTCACTGTAGACTACTGTTCGTACAGGATATGGCTCTAATACCGTAAGGATGCGGGTCTCCGCGCACCCCCTGGGCCGACTTTCAAAGCTCGAATACTCCACAACAAGAAGAGAGCGCCAGAGTGCCGAACAGGGTGGCGTTGGATAGAAATGACGACAGACAGCTGTCCGAAAACGTGTCGTTTGTTGTTGGCACCCTCTTCTTTACGGACTAATCGGGCTCCAAAAGTCGGCCCAGGGGGTGTGCGGAGACCCGCATCCTTGCGGCAATCGAGGACAGACTCGCAAAGAGACAGACAGAGACCAGATATTGGTGTGGAGTGCTCGTGGTGCATACTCATTGGGGACTAGGTACTGGTATAGCTCTACCCAGGAGAAGGAATCTTGGCTGCTGACGCAGCCAGGAACCTGGATCCGACCAGGATTGTGGTTGCGGCGCCCCCCCCGGCTGATGTGGGGCCCCCGTTGGAAGCGCCCCCGGAGGGCCCCGCTGGGGACGCTCTGTCGGGGGCACGTTGTGCGTGATTTTGGACTCACTGTACAGCTAAAAACAAAAGTTAATTTTGGACCGTATCTCGAAGGCAATGTTTGGGTCAGGTGTGGTACAGTAGATTGAGTCAGGAAAACATCGAAACTGCGAACAAAAGGTATGGTGATAGAGGCGTGTACGGAATGCTGCTGCTGTGTACAGACTTTTCGACGGGTTTCCGTTGTATTATGACGCGTGTTAGTTGGACGTATTATACGTATGTTGACAATATCATGGAATCCTGGCACCTCCCTCAGCCAGGAGAGATGTACTGCCAGGACCAGTGTGCTACCAGTAGATACTGGCCCAGTGGCGCGCCCCAAAAAACATGCTTGCCATCTGCCATGTCCATTTTTTGTCTTTCTCGGCTAAAGGCGATAATCTACTCGACGTGTTGATATCGAATGAAAGTAGTAAGGAAAATATCTTGGATTCATGAAATGATATTCAGTACCGGCTTGCTCATAAGAAACCAGAGATCGGGCTTAGGCTGACTTTCTTATTTGATAAAGGGGTGTGTCCCACACTAACTTCAGTATAATAGCTGTCGAATTTCTTATTTCCCCCGTAATGTTTAGGCTAGGTTTCTTGTGGGGCACTTTCTTATGAGAGGGCCGGTAGTGTATACGTACAATAAGACTGCGGTTTGATATTTTGACTAACCGCCCCTATACTAAAACTACTGTAGTATACTAAAGCCAAAAGAGGCCTTGATGCGCCCATACAGGCCGGTCTTCTACGAGCATCTTTGTTGTATTTTTTTTCTCAAGCTGTTTGCAGCCACGTCGGTAAGGTATGTACTACTGTGCCGTCATATTACACCTGCCGAGCCACGAGCGACGTAGTATTCCCATGTACAGTAGTGGCCCCTCTATAGTGCCGGTTGAGTAGTGCCGGCTGCCCTCTATAGCGCCGGTGAAAACACTTGGCACAGATGGGATTAACCAGTGTGGCAATGTGCGGAGTAGTAGTGCCGGTTGCCGCTACGTATAGCGCCGGTATTATTGGCTGGCGCATACCGGCACTAAAATGAGGGACCGTTTCTGTAGCACGTATACGCAACGCATGCATAAAAAATCTTGGCATCTTCATCTCTGTTTGGTCTATAGGCGGGTATCAAACTCAGCGTATTTTGTAGGGCGTTCCTCGGGATTTGTCCCGCGATTTTGTGCGGGATTCGGGATTATCCCGTGGTCCCGCGATAAACGTGAAACCCCGTTCCCGCACAAACGCGTCCCGCGCAAATAAAAAAATCCCGGTCCCGGTCCCGCAGAAAAGTTTAAATCCCGTTCCCGCACAAACGCGTCCCGCGCAAATTAAAAAATCCCATTCCCGCACAAACACGTCCCGCACGATTCAGTAGTGGCCCCTCTATAGTGCCGGTTGAGTAGTGCCGGCTGCCCTCTACGAGTAGCGCCGGTGAAAACACTTGGCACAGATGAGATTAACCAGTGTGGCAATGTGCGGAGTAGTAGTGCCGGTTGCCGCTACGTATAGCGCCGGTATTATTGGCTGGCGCATACCGGCACTAAAATGAGGGACCGTTTCTGTAGCACGTATACGCATACGCATGCATAAAAAATCTTGGCATCTTCATCTCTGTCTGGTCTATAGGCGGGTATCAAACTCAGCGTATTTTGCAGGGCATTCCTCGGGATTTCTCACGCGGGATTTCTCCCGCGATTTTGTGCGGGATTCGGGATTATCCCGTGGTCCCGCGATAAACGTGAAATCCCGTTCCCGCACAAACGCGTCCCGCGCAAATAAAAAAATCCCGGTCCCGGTCTCGCAGAAAAGTTTAAATCCCGTTCCCGCACAAACGCGTCCCGCGCAAATTAAAAAATCCCGTTCCCGCACAAACACGTCCCGCACGATTCCGGATATCCCGAATCCCGTCCCGCACGATTCAGGATATCCCGAATCCCGTTAGTACAGAAACGTGAAATATCGTACAAACGTAAATGATAATCGCACCTTCGGAGAAGGAGGGACTATGACTAGGGTACGTGCAAGTGTCAGGTTCCGATTTCGAATCTGTCTTTTTGTTTTTTACCTTTTTTTTCCATAGGTGTTTTTTTGCAAAACAAAAAATGTGCTCGTCCTGTAAACTTGGTATATAATAGATAATCCAATATGTTGATAATCAATACATATTGGTGAGAGAGTTGAATTTGTGTTCGGTGTTGGATGTGTATTTGTGTGTTTGCGCTCCGTACAACAATCGCGGAGTAGCCTTGGGGGTCGGATCCCGTCCAAAACAACATGCATGTATGTATGGTACCATCGTCGTGATCGCCGAACACAGCAGCAGTGCCGTGAAATACCCGCGTCCAGTACAAACGATTCCCGCGTAATACCGTGGTAGCCGGATCGCGCACAAATTATCACGCTTAATCCCATCGTGGCTGAATCCCGTCCCGTGGAGTCCCGCGGTGGCCGGATCCCGCACAAAAAATCCCGCTTAATCTCGTCGTGACTGAATCCCGTCCCGGGTAGTCCCGCGGTGGCCGGATCCCGCACAAACAAATTCGTCGAATCCCGTGGTCGCTAGATCCCGTTAAAAAAATCCCCTTTAATCCCGTGGTGGCTATATCCCGTCCCGGGGAGTCCCGCGGTGGCCGGATCCCGCACAGACAAATTCGTAAAATCCCGTGGTACCGGAATCCCGCGGGATTTAGTCCCGGAGTCGAAACCGCGTCCCGAGGAATGCCCTGGTATTTTGTACCTGGTATATACGT
Source organism: Saccharina japonica (assembly GCA_008828725.1). NCBI lineage: Eukaryota > Phaeophyceae > Laminariales > Laminariaceae > Saccharina > Saccharina japonica. The sequence continues at coordinate 10,821 of MEHQ01002462.1, read as the reverse complement.
ATATTCGTACAGTAGTAGTACCTGGCACCTGGTATCATACCTGGTATAATATAATACATAGCAGGGTTATAATTAGTTGGTGAAACGTGCGCAATTGCACCAAATTTCTGACATATCGGCTTTTGAGCACCACAAAAAGCAGTAAATGTGCGGCTTGCCGCACATATTTTTTCGCCCCCCGCACGCTTTTGGCCGCGGGTCCATTTCGCAGGAGGCGAAAAAAAATGGGGCTATTTTCGCCGCAGGCGTTTTTTTTTTTTTTTTTTTTTTTTTTTTTTTGGGGCCTTTTTTTTTTTTTTTTTTTTTGGTTTGTTTTTTTTTTTTTTTTTTTTGTCATTTTGTCAGGTCAAACACTGGAACGAACGAGAAATACATGTTTTGGGTGGGATGATAGCGTTGTATAGCAGTTGTATAGCAGCTGTTGTAGAGCATGTGTGATGGCGAAGGCGAGTTTGCAGGGTGTTAGTGGAAAATTGCGGTGATAAGGGGGCGAATCAATTGATTTCAAAACATGTTGATGATTCCTCAGAGTTGACCTGCGCGCTGACATCTATTGCAGTTGTGTGGAGCAGGTTCTGGCTGTGTGTAATGGTATGGGCTAGGAAGGCCGGTAATTACCTCTGCATAGGTAATTGACCCGTTTTCTTATAACTTGGATGGCATTCGTATTCGGTATTCGGGGTATTTATAATATCTGTGGGCCATACTTGAAGCCCATCCCGAGCAGATGCCATCTGGCTCGGGGATTAATATAAGCTGCTTCTCTTCTACGCTTGACTCTACGGAAAGTGAGTAACACCAAGGATGCTTAATAGACAAACCTGCAAGGGGATACTCTGTGTCTCACCCAGTCATATCACATGTGCTTGTCTGTGTGTTATTTGCACGACGAGCGAGTGAGACGCACATTTTGACAACATTTACGCACATACATACGTCCAAAATTTTCGCCTCCGCCGGCCCTCCGGGGGCCCTCCGGGGGCCCCTGCGGGGGGAGCAACTCGCCTCCGGCTCGGTGTGCGCTACGCGCACATACGTGTTGCTGGAGCCCTACGTAATTATAACCCTGATACATAGTATGGGAAAAAAAAATTCAGATCAAACATAAACATGCTACGAGTACGTACCAGGTACGTGAGAGATCGCGGTTTGACCCTTTCTTTGACTTACCGCCCCCTACATACAAAAAGTAGTATATTACAGCCAGAAGAGACCTTGACGCGCCCAACAAGGCCGATCTCATCGTTGTTGTTTCTTCTATATATACTCGTATGTATCATATACTTCGTATGTATATTATAACAATCAAGCTGTTTGCAGCCACGTTGGTATTTATGTATGCACTGCGCATCCTTGGTCCTGGTGACTGACCGCCCCCTACATATAAAATATAAACACTACAGTAGTATATTAAAGCCAGAAGGTAGCCGGTCGCCCCGGTGGTCTAACTGGTAGCCACGAAGCCTTTTGGGCCGGATGTCGAGGGTTCGGTTCTCCCCATGGAGGTTTTTATTCTCAAATGACACCGTCTGTCGAGAGCGCATATTATAGCGTGGGTAAGCAAAATTCGACGAGAGTTGACGAGGGAAGAAAGTGCTGAAATCCTCTCGCGATAAAAACGCAAAGCAAGAACCGTAGTGGGGGAGAAGGGAGAGGAGCCTACTTTGTGACCCCGGATCTGAGTTACGACTAGGGAGGGAGAAAGACGGAAGTGCGAAGATAATAAATGAGATGGACAAAAAAAAAAAAGAGACCTTGACGCGCCCAACGAGACCGGTCTCACCGCTGTTGTTTCTTGCATTTATGATATATCAAGCTATTTGCAGCCACGTTGGCATGTACTGCGCCTCCTTATCTACGTACAGTATATAATGCCAGGTATCTGTGGTACCTGGTACGTACTATTGTAGCTTAGTAGTAGTATACTTACCAAGTAGTAGTATTTTTAATACAATAATAGTATATCGTCCCGTAGTATACACCTGCCGACGCGCAGTACAGCTGTTGCTGTAGTAGTAGTATTAATAGTATAATATATTTTACTTGTAGTACCGTATTATATACCACCTGGTAGCACGCAAGTCAACACCCCCGCTAGAATGAAGTCAGAGACGATTTTCTCCAGAACTAAGGGGGCACATAGCAATAATACTTACTACCCTGACTGTACTACAAAAGTACGACAATGAAAACATCGTTTGGGAAGTACTCTCTCTTACTTGTTGTCTATTAATAAATGTTTCCATAGACTTGCATCGCGCGGTGTTTGCACCCTCCTCGTTGTCGAGGAAAAATCAGCTTGGAAGTTCGTCCAAGGGCGTGTGCTATTTAATAAAATCTCGCCTGTTCACGGTAACTATACCTCGCTTGCTATTAACAGAAGAGTTTCTTCTTTTTTACTCTTCCGGTAGTTGTTTGTACGAGCGAACAGCGTGTAAAAAAATGTAAAATGAGACAGAAGGAATAGGGAGCAAGGGCAGTAAGTGGGGGAGACATGTACGAAGTACGAGTACCTGGTATATGTTAAGACTTTGCGCATTTTTCAGTCGTACTTATTTTTGTTTTTTCCCTCGGTTTTGTTATTTCGGGGAATGTTTATGAGTGATACACGTTGAACCTGCTTTGCACTAAATCAGTTTTTTTTTTTTTTTTTTTTTTCCATCCCATTTATTATCTTGGCACTTCTGTCCTTCTCCCTCCCTAGTCGTATCTCAGATCCGGGGGTCACAAAGTAGGCTCCTCTCCCTCCTCCCCCACTACGTTTCTTGCCTTGATTTTTTATCGCGCAGAGGGTTCAGCCTTCCCAACGCTCGTCGATTTTCATCGAATTTTGCTAACTCACGCTCTCGCGCTTTAAGCTAGTCAAGATTTTTTGCGAGAAAAAGTCCCTACGGGCATGCACACGGGGGGGCTCGAACTCGTGACCTTGACGCTAACAAGTTTCGTGGTTACCTGCTAGCCCACCGGGGCGACCGGCTGTAAGTAGTATTTATTGGACGGCAAACTCAATATATATTAAATGGTTGACGCCGAAATTTCCATTACAAGATTACTTGAAAACATACCGTACACTAATTCCAAGTGCAACGTGTCACCCAAAACGTTGTGTGTTCTTCACATTAAACCTTCCTTTCTACCCGTCGACATCCAGCACACCCAGTGTCCGTGCCGATTCTTGATCCTAAAAAGGTACCAGTTCTGTGGTCACAAAACTACGACACAGAGATACTACGCTCAGTGCAACGTTGGGGCAGTGCTGAAGGGGTAGAAAAGTTTTCATGCTTCAACTGAAATGGTTGACGCCGAAATTAACTTATTTCGCGCGAACGCTCTGAAGATTACGAATCGACTGAATTCATAGAGTAACGATACCATCGAAGAAGTGTTATACATACAAATAGTGCCTGTATATAGCCGGTCGCCCCGGTAGTCTAACTGGTAGCCACGAAGCCTGTAGGGCCAGATGTCGAGGGTTCGATTCTCCCCATGGAGAATTTTATTCTCAAATGGCACCGTCTGTCGAGAGCGCATATTATAGCGTGGGTAAGCAAAATTCGACGAAAGTTGACGAGGGAAGAAAGTGCTGAAATCTTCTCGCGATAAAAACCAAGGCAAGAACCGTAGTGGGGGAGGAGGGAGAGGAGCCTACTTTGTGACCCCGGATCTGAGTTACGACTATTATTAATAATAGGGAGGGAGAAAGACGGAAGTGCGAAGATAATGAATGGGATGGAAAAAAAAAAATGTTTGCTGCACACATTGTCAGACGGCGGAACAAATGTGATACTATTCATCATTGCAGCAGTACCAGGTACATATTTATACACATGATACGTGTGTGTGTTCTTCACATTAAACCTTCCTTTCTACCCGTCGACATATACGTACCTTGGTACAGCAGTAGTATATCGGACATAGAGCACTTCTGATGAGGGGATAGACGAGCGTTTATCAACAAGAAACGCTGTGTACTATATATGTATTAACATTGTACTCGTAAATACTGCTGTGTTTGTATGTACAGCGTATTGGTAACCACTGAAGTATTGTTGTTGTTGTTGTTGTTGTTGTTGTTGTTGTTGTTGTTGTTGTTGTCTTCACATTAAAAACCGTGCCGGTCTCTCTATCCAGTACCTCCATCTGTCTGTACTAATCCAACACTTGACACGGTCGATTCCCGTGGTCACAGGCTAACTTACCCAAAAAAGGTATACTGAAATAAAAGTGGAACCCGAAGGGTCCGCAAAGCGATCAATGGTATCATCGTATCAAGTCAGCGCTAACAGCTGGTACGGGGAAACATAGTAATCAGAACCCATTATGCTTAGTAAAAATGCTGGAATATATAGATTTTGTGTGTGTGATGGGTCCTGATTATTACTGCTTTTTTTGTTTTTGTTTTTGTTTTTCTGTTTGTTTTGTCCATCCCATTTGCTATCTTCGCCCTTCCTTTTCTCTCACCCCCTTTAGTCGTAACTCAGATCTGGGGTCACTAAGTAGGCTCTTCTCCCCCCTCCCCCAATCTTATCACAACGTGCCTTGCATTTTTATCGCGAGAATATTTCATCACTTTCTTCCCTCGCCGACTTGCGTCGGATTCGTTCCCCCGGATTAACTCAGCAGTTATGGTGTAGATGACGAGTATCTAACTGGACTGGAGCTATCTACTTAGACTGGAGCAAGGGCAACACGTACCACAATATCCTTTAACACCCCCCCCTCCGTCTCGAACTATAAATATATGATATATTTATAGGTTGGGTTGGCGTCGGTTGGCAACGACGCTGTAAAACACGCCACTCGCTGCGTGGAGCTAGACAACCAGGGTGCCGTTTTTTTTTGTCATTTTTTTTGGCGGTCGCCAAAGCTGGCAGTCGAGTAGATCATTTGTGCGGGGTGGAGAATCTTTGTTCCGCACAAGGGGAATGGTCGTATCACGTAGTGTTAATATGGTAAGGCGTCCGCGAGGCAGTTACATAGTAAAACCCATTGCTGTCTCCGGAAGTAGCCACACCAGAAATTAAATTAACTCATTGAAGCTGTCGTCCATATGCAAGTCCGCCTCAGAGGCGGTTCTTAGCAGGATGCAGCTCACCCTCCATGCGACTCGCCCAATACCTCAATCACGGCGCTTCGCGCATGGTGCAAGCAATGTCTGCCTGGTTGGTGAAAACCCAACGTGCTCCGTCCCGGCATTGTAGGGATGCGAGGGTCTATGGTCATACGACTACGACCGTGCACGAAATTAAAAAAAACAAAAAAAAAAGAGTACCCCCCCCCCCCCCCCCGCGCTCCCATGTCGGTTGGCAACGACACTGTAAAACATGCCGCTCACTGCATGAGCTAGACCACCAGGGTACCGGGTTTTTTTTTCGATAACCGCTGGCGGTCGAGTTAGATCATTTGTGCGGGGTGGAGAACCTTTACTCCGCGCAAGGGGAATACTCGCACTACGTCGTGCTTATGGTAAGGTACCCGCGAGGCAGCTACCCAGTAACCCCATTGCTGTCTCTGGAAGTGGCCACACCGGAACTAATATATTAATTCGACGATTTCATCCTTATGCAAGAAAGTCTCACAACCGGTTATTAGTAGGATGCAACTCACCCTTCATTCCACTCGCCGAACATCTCACAGCGCTTCGCGCTTGGTGCTAGCGATGCCTGCCTGATCGGTGACAACCCGACGTGCCTCGTGCCGGCATTGTAGGAATGTTAGGGTCTATCGTCATATGGTCGTACAAGTACGGCCATGCATGATACTGAGTGCACCCCCCCTCAGAAAAACAAAACCGCCTCACAAGCGGTTCTTAATATGTTGTGTTATCTCAGGGGAGTACACTTTTTGTTTTGTTTTACGAACTTCCCGCCACCTCTTGGGTATCTCCGGGGACAAGCTCCTACTCAAAATTAGTTGATGTCCCCGGGGGGACAACACAAACAATCGTCGATGTCACCCCAGGGGGACAACAAACATAAATCCACGGTATTCCATTACGCCCCACTGCGACTTGCATGCAATGAGCATGTGCGCATCCGTGGTTGTTGCTTGTTGTTGGTTATTGAGTTGCTCGTTGTCTCGTTGTCTCGTTTTTTAACCGTTCCATTCACTCAAAAACCCAGCTGCAGTGAAATCCGGGCTTTTCCCATCTTTACACAACGACGCCAAACATGGCACAGGAAGACTCATCTACCGGTAGGTACACAATAATGACAACAAAAAACAATCGAACCACGACCTGGCGAAAAACTCGTATTTTCGGAAAAACACCCCGGGGGCTTTTTTTCCCGGGGCCTTTTTTTTTTTTTTGACGAAGTCCCGCCTACCTCTTTGTTCTCCCTGAGTATGTTCTCCCTGAGTACGTCGTTTGAAAAAAAATGTTCATTCTCCCCGCGGGGAGAACACAGAAGGTGATACGGTACGTCGAGAGAGGTGAAGTATGTTTGGTCCATGTTAAGGTGTCCAGTTTTTCTTCCCCCTGAGGGGGACATGACAACATTACGAGAGTCATACAAGTTACAAGTATGTATAGCACTTCGAAGCAGGGATGCGCTGGTTACCGGTCCCGGTGCCGCGCGGTTCTTGTTTTTTGGGGTAGGTTTCCATTTTGTTTTTGCCATTCTTGGTTTTGGACAGTCGCGCTCCCTGTTGGTCGGGATTAAAGTGCCGTATTCCCCCCTTATTTTTTTTAACATTCTTCGTTCCCCGGCCCCAGGGGGGCTTTCGGAACCTTCAGAAACAAAAATGGCCTGATTTTCGCATTTTAATGGACCCTGCTAAAAAACGCCCACATAAACATTGAAAAACCTCTGTTTTTATTTTAAGCGCCGAGCGCAGTAGTGCTGTAGCGCAGCAGTAGCTGCAGCAAGCAGCAGGACAGCACGACCACAAAAGGCATAGCGTAGGCAGCGTGCTATCTACCTGTAGTACATTTCAGGTGGTGCCACCCAACAGCACCGCCCAGAGCACCGTTTGCCGTGTAACAAACGCCAGGGGACGGCAGCGACCCACCCCCTACTTAACCGCCCCAATCTAGTTTGGGGTTGCAGTTCTTGCGAGCGGTTATCATATTTGGCCTTTCGCGGTTACGAGTATAACCGGGGGGTTCTCACTGCGATTCGCCGATTTGCGGTTACGCGCACCTCTGCTACAGTAGCATCGTACATACCTGGTATATACAGTACTAGTATTAGTAGTATGGCTGGTTAGAGGTTAAAAAAATAAAACAAAAATAGTATGAACACTTTAATATGTTAGTTAGAGTAAAGACTGTACATACATTTTTGTTTTTCCATCCCATTTATTATCTTCGCCCTTCCTTTCTTTCTCCTCCCTAGTCGTTACGAGTGCTCAGATCCGGGGTCACAAAGTAGGCTCCTGTCCCTCCTCCCCCACTACGGTTCTTGCCTTGCATTTTTATCGCGAGAAGACTTCAGCTTTTTCTTCCCTCGTCGACTCGCATCGATTGTGCCTGCCCACGCTACTGTTTAATAGGCGCTCTCAGCAGTTGATTCCGTTTTATTTACTTTTGCAAATAAACTCAAAAGTCCGACCCACGTGAGATTCGAACTCCCGACATCAACTCTTAGAAGCGTTCGAGGTTACCACTAGACCATCGTGGCGATCGACGATACATGTAGAGTATAAACTACCAGGTATAACACATGCATGTACCAACCCCGAGGGGAGCTACTGAAGATACGCGCTCAAGAGTACCATTAATAATATCTGAACTCAGTACGAAGACTTCACCAATACAGAAGGGTTGAAGAGGGCGCTGACGCTCGCCATTCGGGTGCAAACACAACTACTTTGCGTTGCAAGGAATGGCAGGTTCGTGGGGTGCGTTTTAAACTTGATTTTAGTATATACCTGTTTTTGGCCCCGAACGGACCAGGTATACCTGTTTTTGGCCGCAGCCCCAAATAAAAACGACAAAGGGCTGTACGTACGTGTTAAACAAGGGCTCCGCATCGATGCCGGCGTTTTGTTTTTGTCTGCTCTACGAACGTACGTGCTGCTATTTTCTGGACTGATGCTGCTTTTGCTGCTGTAGAGGGGTTATCTACTACTACTACTACTACTACTACTGCTACGAGTACTGTAGTATTCTTGTACGCTTTCACCGATCATTTAAAGTAAGTACAGGATTAGTTGGGGCCTCCTGCCCCGAAGCAGGGGGGGCTCACCCGGGATAAATTACCCCCGTGCTGAGTGCATACTCAGCGCGGTGGCGATCCCGGCCATTGAAGACTACAAGCACAGAAACTGTTAATTACCTGTTAGCTGGGCGGGTGGGATGGTCATAATTGTTTATCAAAAGCCTCGATGGTTTGGCTTTTGGGCGCCTTGAAAGGGAATGATCTCGTGTGCTACATTCTGATCCAGTAGTTTCGGTTTCTACTACTGGAACCACATATCTACGATGACGGCGTTCCCACTGGTTGACTCCCGGTTTTATGTACGAACATAAAATGAGTGCTCGTATGTCAATAAAACAAATACGCTATTTTTTCCGGAGTGTCGCCTGGTGTACCAGGTAAATATTCTTAACATCAGCTTGTTGCTCACATTCACCTCTGTACCAATCTAGAGGTAAAAGTAAGGACCTTTGATGTATACATGCATAGGAAGACCAGAGGCTCCTTATATTTCTGTCCAAAGTGGCATTTTAGAGGCCTGTACCCGAGGAGTCATGATGAGGTACACATGTAAACGCACACACCCCGTCCGTGAGTGTTGCTCGGGTTGACGGTGTGTCCCCCCCCCCCCCCCCACGTACTGGGTTGAGGGGTCGATATCGGAGCTGGAACGTTGGCGTAGGGTAAATACAATAATTAAGTAATTCGTACTTGTGTGCATACCAGGTACGCTCCCCCTATATAACACCGCCTCGTTGTACTCAAGTTTCAAGGTCACACCTACCCAAGGTCTACCACTCCATTCCGTGTAGACCCGAGGTAACGACCCACTTCGGTGTGTACTCCACACCACAACCACTCAACACAGAAACCTGGCCGGGGCGTCCGCCCCGCACTTTGTTTTTTTGTTCTTTCTTTTTTTTGTTTGTGCATGGGCGGATGGCGATTTCAGTATCCGCTAAACGCAGCAACCGGGCGCCGCGAACTAAGATATGACACATCTAGCACCGGAAATTCACTGCAAGTAGTTCTATAGCACGCTCATAACACACTCGCCGATAGATACTACGCTTACTGCAGATCGCTCACCGTATGACTAGACTCTTAATAGGCTATTCATAAGCTACTCGTAGGTGAGACCGCGCGTCTCTATATTGTGGTCCCTGTACATGGGGTTCCAAACGGGGTAATAGGTCGGCTTGTCGCTACGTGACGCTTTCTGTAGCAGCTGTTTCGCGCACCCTCTCTCTCCTGCCACGAGTTAGTCTATCGAGAGCAAACCGTGTTGCCTGCTCAAAACCAAACCAAAACAGTAACAACGACACAACAACACCATGATCACCACATGAGTGCGATGCACAATGAGGGGCCGATATATAGATAGCCCCCCCCGCGGTGAGTTTATATACCTGAAACATAATTTCCGGGGCCGTAGTAGTAGCAGTAGTAGTTGGTAGTAGTAGCAGTAGTAGCTGGTAGTAGTAGCAGTAGTAGCTGGTACAAAGAGGACTGCAGGCAGGTGTTTTCCTTTGAGGGGCACGAGAGGGATAAAGCCGTATCAAAGCCGTGCCAAGGTCGAGCAGAGGAGTTGCAATTAGGGGTTTGCCCTTTTGAGAGCCCGCCCAAAGTTTACTCAGTGACGGAGCTACAGTAGTAGCTCCTCGCCTGAAGAGTTACCACTTTGGCCCGGACTAATGGCTTACTAATAGTATAGAGGCTCCTCAAGCGAGGAGCCTCAGAAAAGTCATATTTACGATCATATGATAACCCTGCCGTATCATGCATCACGGGCACAGCTTGGTATTGCTGCTAACAACACCCCAGACGGCTGATAATATCAAAGTCCTCGTGTTGCCTGGCCCCCATCTCCGAATCAAAAGTACACAATTTTTTCCAAACTAAAAAAACAACCTCCTATTACGGAGGAAGATACCTATGTAGTAGGACCAAATAGTGCAAGTAAAAATAGGTAAATACCTGGTGTACGAAGTATATGTTTTTGTATGTGCCGTAGGTCCTCTTTACTATGGTCCCCCGTCATTGTTGCTTTGTCCACCCATGCAGATACGTGTCAGATACCTTCCATATGCCAATCTGTCTACCGCACTGTTTACAAGTTGTAGCAGAATAAAGCAACTTGGAGTAGAGTACAGAAGGGACACAAGATAATAAAATGTCTGGACTCTAGCTGAATCCTTTATCTGCTCGTCTTTGCTGCAGACAAGGCGTAACACTTAAAAACAAGCTGGTGGTGGCGGATCGTGCGTTTTGAACATCAGTTCGTGGTCGAGTGTGGGTATGCCATGGCCAGATTGACTGCAGCAAGAAGTGGAGTAAACAGTCAGAAAAACACTTGGAACTCCTTGAACTTGAAGTGCGAAACGGTTGCTCAACACCCGCTAGTGAACATTGCTGATGTGCGGTAACAGAATTGACCTACCTTAGACTCCCCGATACAACTAACAAATACACACCAAAACATGCAAAACACAAAAACACAAAAACACTCTATGAAAAACACGAAAACACTACAAGCATAAACACGCCAAATCGTGCAGCACTAAAAATGCGATTTCTCCACCAATTTTGACCTGATCGGACTCAAACAGCCGGCAAACTGACGCCAAACTTGTCGCCGATAGCGTCGTCCTATTTGCTTGCTTCTAAAACCAAATTTCGA
>MEHQ01003545.1:384192-543397 GCA_008828725.1 Saccharina japonica | reverse complement strand
AAATAGGGTTGTAGGAGACACTTTTCAAAAATATTCGTTTTCGATTTTTTGAACGGTTTGTCGAATAGACCGGACATTGTTTTACGTCTAAAACATGATCGATCGACACTCCTAACAGCGTATACCTCAATCAGGGCTGAACGGGGGCATCAGGCCAGCACCCACGCGCCACCTCGGCCCAGCTTCCATGCTGGTCCATACACAACCTTGCTGTAGGTGGTGCTGCTTGCCGCCGCCCCACCCGTCCTTGCTCCCCTGCTGCTGCTGCTGCTGCTGCTGCTGCTGCTCCTCCTCCTCTTCCTTCTCCTTCTCTTCCTCCTCTTTCCGTTGCTCGAATGATAACAGGGCTCCGTGTGCCAGTACCAAACGGCTCGCCACTACCAGGGCGTGCTGCTCCGCCTCGAGGTCTGCACGCGTGCCTTCCGCGGGCGGTGGCGGAGGCGGTGGTAGAGGCGGTGGTGGCGGCAGCGGCGGTGGCAACGGCTGATGATCCTGCTCCTCGCCCATCCCAACGCCGTCATCTCCGACTGCTACTCTACTTTTCTCCTCCAGAGACCCCCTTCCACTCGCACATAAAACAATCTCTCCGACCTCTTTCTCTTCCGCGTTCCTCGTAACTTCCACACCAAATTTGGGAATGGGTGCAGAGCGGGTATGGTTTGCAGCAGTGGCCAACGTGCCGGCTCGAGCCTCCTGCTCTTGCCGCACTGATGTCCCAGCTGCTTTCCTCCTCTGCTCTGCCGTTGCCCTCTCCGAATCAGCGCGCTGGGCCTCGCTCGGCGTGGCACGCAGCTTCGCTATCATCTTCCTCCGAAGGGCTGCCAGCTGCAGCTGCTGCGGCTGCTGCTGCTGCTCCGGTTGTTGCGGCTGCTGCTGCCCCTGCTGCAGCGGCTCGCCTGCGTTGCTCGTGCCTCGAGCAGCAAGCGGGACCACCAGCGCCAGCTCACGTCTGGCCGAGGCGGTACGCTGTTGCCGCGGCCGCATCGGGTGGACTACCTCTTGCCGCCACTTGATTTTCTGCTGAGCCGAGGATATCCAACTATCCACCTGGTTGAGACGGGCCCTGTCCTTCGTGAGCACAGCAGTAACCCTTCCGGTCCGCGCAGCCCAAGCTCCTTCATAGTCCTCGATGCGCTCTACCAGAACGAAGCGCTCGGCATACATCTCGTCCACGCACCCCATCAGCTGCACCGTCTGCCACCTCTCCCTCTCCAAATACAATTCCCGAAGCTCGAGATAACTCTTGCCCTGCTCCTCTCCACCTAGCATTCTCCGATTCCGCGTCATTCATCTCAACGCGGAAAAACCCACCACTGCTTGATGCCCCAAGCAACTCGAGATCGCATGTCAATGACTCGCTATAGCCTATTGATACGACCTCAGGCGCATGACGGGGCCTAGCACAGGCGGGCAGGGTCAGCGAGCTGGAGCGCTCCTCATGTAGACATAAACCACGTATATATTATCGTCGGGCCTCGCAGGCCACCATCGAGGCGCAGCGAGCAAGGTAGAGGCACAGATGTGCCCATGTGGCAAAGCCATAGAGAGTAGAGTTCACATAGTGGGAGAATGTGAAAGGTACAAGGAGGAAAGGGATGTGCTAGAGGAGGAGATGGGGAAAATAGACGAGTGTGACATGGAGCAGTTTGGTACACTAAATAGTAGCGAGAAAACGATCGCTATCTTAGGAGATAGATGGTGGCCACAGGCGGCGAAGACAGGAAGGGGATAAGATTAGCAAAAGAGTTTCTGTAATATATGGAAACAACGTAATGAGCGCCCAAGTGTTGGAGGTGTCTCTATTAGGAGTAGGAACGGTGCTCCGTCTCGAAAGGGATGCGTGGTCAATGGTCAAATGACTAAGGCAAGCAACAAATGAGTACGCCCCCCCCCCCCCCTTGATTTTCAGTACGCATCTTCTTTTCTAGGTGTGCCGTTGCTTCGTTTTTCGTATTACTTTGCAACTATGTCCGTCTCGCACTTCGCGCTTGTTTACCTTCGTTATTCTCGATCTCGGACACTTGCCACTTTCCAACTTTGGTTTTGTTGTTGTTTTCGATTTCCTTTGTTTACCTTTGTTGTTTTCGGTCTTGGACACTATTTGCTTTCTAGCTTTGGCTTTGTTATTGTTATTGTTGACGAATTCGCTAGTTTGACTTTTGTTTCGGGTTTTTCAGTGCATTCTTTTGTTGTTTCCTCGTTTTTTGTTTGCTTCTGGTTTCTTATAAAGTACCGATATATGTATTCACTTCATTATTATCCTTTTGCGTGCTGTTGATTATGCCCATGTTCCCTCTGTTATAGGGGCTGAATGCTCCGTCTTTAATTTATATGCTTATTTTTTTCTCATCATACTGGTGTGTTGGCGTATGCTTGGCCGCGCTTATGATGTACTGGTATGGGTCTGCCTGAGCCTGGGGGGAACGTTGCTGCTGTCTCCTTCCAGCAGGGAGATAGGAGTCAGGTCCCTCTAAGCGATACTGAACCGTTGCGCTGATATGTGAAAGCATGCACACACTCGTGTACCGCGCATATTAACACACTTGCTTAGCGGCTGCTATGTTGGCCGACGCTCAGTGTTCCGCGGTACATGTCCTTCGCTTTTCCAGTGATATCGTGTTTCCATATATTTGCTTTGCCAGCTATGCATTTGCCACTTGTCCGTCCGCATCCACTGGTATCGCCGTGCTAACCCGTCGCTATCGCGGCGCGCGACTTTGCGTCGCTACGAACACGGCATATCTTGGTTTTGTCTCGTGTTTAGTTTGTTTTCGTTTGTTTTCGTTTGGTTGCCCGCTTGGTGGTTCGATGCTTTTCTCGGGGAAACAAGGTGAAGGCCCATATTCGGTTGGGTCTGTGCCTATTGGGACCGCTGTTGCTGTCTCCCATGCTGAGGGAAGACGGCAACCAGGCCCCTCCAGGTCTGTGCCTTGCCACGGGACTTGCACCTGTTTTAGTTGTTTTAGTTCGTTTTTACAGTATCTGTTCGTTAGCTTTTATGGGTTTTATCGATATTCTATGTTTGTGTGGCAGAGGGAATGAATGCCCTTCAAGGATGGCCCGTACCTACTGGGACCGCTGTTGCTGTCTCCTATTCTAGAGAGACACGGCAACCCGGTCCCTGTAGGTCTGCTCCTTTCCACGAGGCGAAGGCTTCTGTTCGAGTTTGTTTGTTTGCTCGTTTGTTTGTCTTGTTTTGTTTGTTTGTCCTTAGTCTCGGAGATAGGTTCTGTGCCTCGCGGTCGTATACGGAAGGATGCCCTTCAAGGATGGGTCCGTACCTATTACGGGAACCGTTGTTGCTGCCTCCCATGCTGACGGAAGACGGCAACCTGGCCCCTGTAGTTCTGCGCCTTTCCACGGGGCGAATACTTCTCTCTGTACAGAATTTCCTGTCCGTACGTACCGGTACTTCACTGACGCCCCGTTTACCGTGCGTTCCCATCATTGTTGTCCTGTTCCTCACTTCTTCTGCTTGTCCTTTTATTTCAACTCGTTGACGGGGGGGAAGTGCGGCCTTCGTCGGAAGCCTGCGACGGCATGGCGACACCCGACATACCCGATGCCTTGCCCGCGCGCTGTTCCCTCGTTCCGCACCCTTGCCCGTGCGCCACTCCCTCACTCCGCACCCTTGCCAGTGCGCTGTCCCCGCGCGCCGTCACAATAACAGGGAGGGCCTGATCCGCCACGCGATCCGCCACGCGATGGATCAGTTGCAGAGTTGAACCGATGATGAGCGTTAGGCCAAGAGACGAAGATCTACGTCTTCTGTTTTGCGTTTTTCTTCAAGTCTCACTTGGATTGAGGGTTGTTGTGGTGTTTCATGTTTGTATGCTAGTCGGCTTGGCGTGTAACAGTTGGATGGACAGGTTTGAGTGCTGGGTTTCGGATTGTGGGGTCTTGACTTTGTGTTGGGTGCGGTACGGAATATTCTTTGTTGCGACAGCGGGGTGAATGTTGTGTGTGGGTATCTATATCTAGGAAATAATTCTGGTAAATGATTATGGTGTGCGTGATATAGGTTCCCGTATTTTGTCAAAGTAAATGTGTCTTCTTCGCTGGTCTTGTTTTGCCGGTTTTAATTTATTCTATTTCTGTGTTTGCCCGTCTTGTTTTGCCAGTTTGAATGTCTTCTATTTCTGTGTTTCCAATTGACCCCTTTATCTAGAAGTTCCGTGTTTTTTCAAAGTCATGTGTCTTGCTTGCCGTTATTGTTTAGTTATTGTTTTGCCAGCTTGAGTTGCTTATATTTCTGTGTTTCTGATTGCCCCTTTTTTATTTTGCTTCTGGGTTTTTGGATCAAATATTTGCGTGGTTTTGAGCCTAGTGTCGGCTTTAGGCGACAGTGGGTTGGATGTTTGTGTCGGGGCGTGGACTTGCTCCCTCTTTTCTTACGTTTTGTTCGATTTTTGTTGGATTGTTCAGAGGACGCAACGTAGCGATTTACAAGCTTAGGCGTTAGGGGACACTGCGCAATTTTCTTGCTAAATATGCGAAGGGGGACTATTAGCCATTGAATAGTGGTCGGGCAGTCAAACTCGCGGTGAAAAAGCAGGGGTGCCTCTTGATCCGTGTGCGGCCCCGCCGCTCGTCTCCATTCTTGTTCTGTGCACGCCCCGCCGTGTTCTCCCCTCCTTCATCCGTGTGCGGCCCCGCCGCTCGTCTCCATTCTCGATCCGCGCACGGCCCCGCCGCGCACCGCTCCTCTTGTCCCATGTGCGGCCCCGCCGCGTACCTCGCCTCCCGTTCCGTGCACGGCCCCGCCGCGCACCTCCCCCTCCCTCCGTTTCGTGCACGGCCCCGCCGCCCACATCCCGGCCCGCTTAAATTTACACACCCGTTGCTGACTACTTCTACTTCCCTGGAGTGCGCGCCACCTCTTACCACGCACTCCGTACACGGCCCCGCCGCGCACGTCCCGGCCCGTTTCGTGTGCAGCCCCATTGCTGCACACACCTTCTTTCATGGAGTACGCGCCACCTCTTACCACGCACTCCGTGCACGCCCCCGCCGCGCACATCCCGGTTCGCTCTGTTTGCAGCCCCGTTGCTGCGCAATTCTACCCGGTCCAGCCGCGCCCATGACCCCCCGTCCAGTGCACGGCCCCGCCGCGCACCTCCCAGCTCCATTCTCGATCTGCGCACGGCCCCGCCGCGCGTCTCTCCCCTCGTTCTGTGCGCGGCCCCGCCGCACACCGCTCCTCTTGTCCCGTGTGCGGCCGCGCCACATATCTCCCCTCCCCTTCCGTACACGGCCCCGCCGCGCACCTCCCCCCATTGCTGCACACATCTTCTTCCATGGAGTACTCGCCACCTCTTACCACGCACTCCGTGCACACCCCCGCCGC
Organism: Saccharina japonica; assembly: GCA_008828725.1. Lineage (NCBI taxonomy): Eukaryota > Phaeophyceae > Laminariales > Laminariaceae > Saccharina > Saccharina japonica. The sequence goes on along the minus strand of MEHQ01003545.1, from coordinate 538,050 downwards.
GCACATCTCGGCTCGTTCTGTTTGCAGCCCCGTTGCTGCGTACTTCTACCCGGTCCCGCCGCGCGCATGTCCTCCCCGTCCAATGCACGGCCCCGCCGCGCACCTCCCAGCTCGATTTGTGCGCGGCCCCGTTGCCGTCTCCCCAGTTGGCCCCTTTGACGCACCCCGTCGTAGCCCCATTACCGCACCCTTCTTCCTCCTACCACCTCCCGACTCGATCCGTGTGCGGCCCCGTTTCTGCACCCCCACTTGGCCCCGTTGCCACACCCCCCCCCCGTAGCCCCGTTACCGCACCCTTATCCCTCCTCGATGTGTACGGCCCCGCCTTGCACTTCCCAATTCACTCCGTGTGCGGCACCGTTGCCGCACCCCCCGTCCTCCATTGCCATACCCTTCTCTCTCCTCCCACGTGCGCTGCCCCCTTGTCGCACACCCCCGTCTTTTTCCTTTCTACTGCAACTGAGTTGAACATGTGATGAACCACGCCCCCCTCCCCCCGTCTCTCCCCCCTTTTACCTGAAGTCTACCAGTCCCCCTGTCAAGTCCTCCTATTTTTATGCACTAACCCCATGCAATGCAGCTTTCCCCCTGTACCCCTCGACTCATCCCCCCCTTTTTTATTTTTGATATTATTGTTGTTATTATGTGTATTAACTTGTTGTCCTCAACTCCACCCTCCCCTGGTCCCCCTTGTACTGTGGCGGCATATGTTTGGCCCTTAATATTCATTATGGACGGTGCTATTGCTCACTTCTCCCCCATTCCGCCTATTACTGACATGCACGACCTCCCCCTGTAACCCAACCCCTTGACCCGCCCCCCCCCCGCCCTTGTTTCCCTGTTATATTTAGTTGTCGATATATATCTACTAGGGAATAAGAGCCCCCCCCGCCCCCACGGCGGTAGGGCCATTAAAGCAAGTAGTAATGGAGATAATAGAGGCTCAAATTAAAAATAATATGCAGGAATACATGGGAAACAAATTGACTACGAATATTCTTAATAGGAATACAAATATATGGTTAAGGAGTTAAGGAAATATAAACGATGGGGATTGACTCCGAATCAATGCGGGTGGTTTGATGGAAAACATATTTATAATAGATGTGGCCAGGGGGGGCTGGTTGCTTCCTGAGAGCACGTTGTTTGTTGTGTGTCGAGTCAACATGCCCAAGTCTCCGGAGTCGTAGGCAGCAAGGGCTGATACTTGCGAGGGGGCATGGAGTGAATTGACACACGACACGCAGTGAGACGTGGAAGTGTGAACGGCGTTAAGCTTTATTTTTACCCGTCCGCCGGAGAATATAGAAAAAAAAGAAAAAAAAAGAAAAAGTTGTTTGTTGTTGTCGGCTGTCTCGCGGTCATCGCGAAATGGTCTTGCAAAACCGCTCGCGAGACTGGCTGTGCTGATCGAGACGCATACCGATTATTTCTTGAAAAATATTACAGGGCACAAATACTGGTACTCTGCAGCATTATTGGTTGCTGGCTGTGTTACGTACGTACATCGTACATTTTTTTTTTTTTTTTCCCATTCAGTAGCTTCGCCCTTCCTTTCTCTCTCCTTCCTATGGACGCAACTCAGATCCGGGGTCACAAAGTAGGCTCTTCTCCCTCCTCCCCCACTACGATGCTTGCCTTGCTTTTTACCGCGAGATGATTTCAGCAATTTCTTTCCTCGTCAACTTTCGTCGAATTGTGCTTACCCACGCTGTCATATGCACTCTCGACAGTTAGTTGGTGTCATTTTGAGAATAAAAATCTCCATACGAGGAGAATCGAACCCCCGACATCCAACGCTAACAGGCTTCGTGGCTACCTGTTAGACCACCGGGGCGACCGGCAGTAGGCACATTGAACGCACGTACCATATACGTACCATCTGATACGTACGACACTATACTCTATACTCTGTACCAATGGTATTATAGCAGCGCGCGTAAATCCGCACGAAGAACAGTATAAAATAAGCGAGGCAGATATGCGCTGATCGTGTCCCCAGGTATACGTACGGCGGCAGTGTGGTCGAACATACATACGTATTTTTCATATGTACGTGCAAAGACAGCAGTACATATTTTGCTGTCCCCGGGAATACGGGAATGCGGTGATCGTGTCCCCGGGTATACGTACGGCAGCAGTGTGGTCGTCCTACTGCTGCAGCAGCCTATATATCGTACGTAGTTAATTTTCGTCTTACCCAAGACGTACCACGTACGTATATACAACAGGCACATTGCATGTACATACAAGGGCTCCGCTCCGCGGGGGGCTGACGCCGCCCGCTACGCTCGCGCAAGGAAAGGGGCAGAAGATGCCCATGATGTATAGTGCAAGCAAAAGCACCGACTTGAAAATGCCAAGAGGTTCATGGTAAGAGGTTCATGGTGCACAGGGAAGAAACGGCGGACTTGACATGCATGCAAAACATGCTCGGGATGCACATTAGCTCCATGCCCCAGGACAACAAAGAAGCTGTATGATCGAAAGAGAAAGCACAGCAACACGGCTCACAGCACAGCGCTGCGCTGCCTGCTGTGGTATGTGTGATTTGTGCCTTCGTGAGTATGTGTGGTAGTACAACAACAACGAACGGTGGTATATATTACTTCGTACTTTGTATGTATGGAAGAGAAAGCACAGCACAGCTCGGTCGTCAAGTTGTGAATCACGAAAAACAGGAAATCAACAAAACTGAGAAAGAAGAAAGACTTACACATTTGTACGTACGTACATACGAGTATACTCGTACGTACTCGTACTCGAAAAAAAGAAAAAAAAATCCATCGGACCCATTGCGCCGCAAAAAACAAAAAAAAGTGTTGACGTCTTTCGCGTTCTGTCAGCCTTGATGCTCGCCGTCCCTCCGCGATCACGTCGCCATCGATTCGGTCCGGGTCGAGCTCTACTGCCTCTCTGCCCCAGTGAGCCCCGTGGCCCACCTCGCATGAAGCCCGGTGCTCACCGTGGCCCTCGTTCGCCCGCTCCATCATGATGGTGTTCAAACTGCCGGGGTTTCTGTTTAAATCCTATTTGTTCCGGTAAATAAGCAATGCTTGAATTTTATTTTACAGGAACAAACGAACCTTATATTTTCGGACATGCTGCAGCAGCAACGCAGACAAAGCGCCTTCATGCTTCACTCGTGTCTCGGTGGACACGCCACGCCTAGCGACGAAAAAGGCGACCGCGCTCCTTCTGACCCCCCCTCTACTGGCCAGCGCCCTCCCATACCCGCGATGGCGCCGGGCTCGCCCGCGCTGCCGTGCTGTCTGGGCACACACACGAACCCAAAACTGAAAGAGGAAGAAGCCTCTCGCCAACTAAAGTATATACCAGGTAGGGAACAAAGAGAGAATGAGCAAGTAATGAACGGAGGCGGTGTTCGAAGTGGGAGCTCTGAGAGGCCAGGGATGAGGGATCCCTGGGGGAGATATCAGTAAGTATGTCTATGCGTACGTACATACGTGCACAGACAGCATGATGACAGCATGATGCAGGCTCATGAGAATGTCACGTGAGCATGTCACCTGAGCATGGCTCTGAACGTGATGTATCGTCGAAGAGCTATGGTGTCTCACGGCACGGTCTAGCCTAGTCATAGGATACCTGGTATCACATTACGAGTATTGCGCCGCATTCGACAAAATGGTCTATTTCTTGCCACCCCTTGGAGACCTCAGCTGGTGGTGGTGGTGGTGGTGGTGGTGGCGGTGCTTGACTTGAGGACGGTTGTTGGTGCTCTTTGGTACCCGCTACCTGGTACCTGGTATGGGGTGGAATATGTATGCTTGTTTTCCTCAGGACCACCCCTGGTACCTGGTAAGTAGGCCATGCAACATGGACCAAGCTTTGCGAACTCAGGACGGCCTTGAACACGAGCAGAGGCAGGAGGAGGGGATCTTATTTAGGGGCCTTCAGAGACCCCGTCCGTTTCTAAAGCAGTGGTGCTTTCGTCGCGCACGATGGCAAGGAAGGCGACGTACGTATCATGCGATACGAGTAGACGACCAGAGCGAGGATGGACGACACAATCTCAGCACAACCGCACTGCTGCAATACTCGTACGAAGAGCAGCCGCGAATCGCTGTGACCACGACGACAAGCACGGCGCACGTACGAGTTGTACTACAGTATGCCAGCCTGCGACCTAAGAAGACGGTGCCGGGCATTGCGGCGTAGGGAGAAGCGTGCTTTGAATGTGTGGTAGAGAAAAAATGATATATTTTTTGTTTGCTTTTGCTCCACTCTAAGTTGCTATGATAAAGTGGGCATCAAAGATCACTTGATTAAAGTATTGTTTTTCGGGCATCAGACGAACTATATAATAGATAGATATACATATATATATTTCTTCCCCCCCCTTCTCCACTAGTTCACTACGCCTACATTACTCTATTATTCCTATTCCCTGGGCTACGAGTATGCCCCCCCGAAACCCAGCTCCCTCCTCCCGCCCCCCGTTTTTTTTGTTTTTTTTTCCATCCCGTTCATTATCTTCGCACTTCCGTCTTTCTCCCTCCCTAGTCGTAACTCAGATCCGGGGTCACAAAGTAGGCCCCGCTCCCTCCTCCCCCACTACGGTTCTTGCCTTGCATTTTTATCGCGAGAAGATTTCAGCACTTTCTTCCCTCGTCAACTCTCGTCGAATTTTTGCTTACCCACGCTATATTATGCGCTCTCGACAGACGGTGTCATGATAATAAAAACCTCCATGGGGAAAATCGAACCCTCGTCAACCGACCCAACAGGCTTCGTGGCTACCAGTTAGACCACCGGGGCGACCGGCTATGGCCCCCCTCGACTCTTCCCTTTCCCCTTGCCACCCCCCTTCCTTCCTGCACCCGACCTGGCAAGTTACTCCCCTGATTCCACTAACCACGCTCAACCGTCGCTCCCGCTCGTTCCCGTCTTCCCCGGCTTGCCCATCGGCCCCTCCTTCTACAGAATCTCCTCCCGCCCGTTCGACCCCCTTGTTGACCCTTCCCCTCCCAACTCTTCCACGTCTGCATTGAACCGCTTCACTGATTCAGCAATAGTAGTAAAGTGCGCATGCTGTTCCTCAGATTGAGAGGTACTGCTGTATTAATATATGTAGTGGAAGCTGTAGTGGTAAAACATGTAGAAACAGTATTCATAGTGACAATAGTAGTATAATAGTAGTTATAGTAGCAGTACTGGTAGTAGCCGAAGTACTCGTATGAATAGTATTATTAGTAGTATGTTGAAGCAGTAGTAACAATAGTATACTAGTAGGTAGCATCGTAGTGAAGTAGAGGTAGTGGTAGTAGTAGTAGCAGCAGTAATATAGTAGTAGTCGTAGTAGTAGTGGCAGTAGTAGTAGTAGTAGTAGTAGCAGCAGCAGTAGCAGTAGTAGTAGCAGTAGTAGCAGTAGAAGTAGTGGTAGTAGTCGTAGTACTGGTAATATTAGTAGTAGTTGACAGAGTAGTAGTAGTAGTAGTAGTAGTAGTCGTCGTGAAAGTGGTCGTAGTCGTAATACGGCAGTACTCGTAATAGGTAGCAAAACTAGTGGTAGCAGGTAGCAGTCATACAGTAGTAGCGTTTCAGCCGTATTAGCCAAGCTATACCCCTGGTACAATATTAACCAGTTTCGTACAGACATACTACAGTATTCTTTTACGCTGCCAACGATCATTCAATGTAAGTATTGGATTGGATGAGGCCTCCTGTCCTGGTCGGAGGGCCTCGCCCGGGATAAACTCCGCGCTGAGTGCGCTCTCAGCGCGGCGCCCATCCCTGGGATTGAAATGACCGAGCAGAAAAAGACTACTAAGCCTGTAGGGTGGGTGGGAAGGTCTGTATTTTTCTTATGCCTATTATCCTCTTCTCGCCGGAGAATTAGGCTTGGACGAAGTGATCGTCTCCGGCATACAGTCTCTGAGTAATTCGGACCAAATCTGGTTTCATATTTTTGTGCCAAAACTGGACTCAGCTGATTGGGTAACGATTTTACTGATGTCGTCCCTATCTTCATCGGTCGTAAATAAATACTGTAACTAAACTACCCAAAAGCCCCCCAAGCAGCCCCCCCCCGTCTTCTGTCTCATAATAGGAAACCCCTCCTTAAGTAGCGTTTTCCCTCTCTTTTCCTGCGTGTCTCTTCAAGCGATGTCTGTCCTCGTGGTGCGGCTCCTTGGGCTATCTTCACGTTCCTTACTCGGATCTGACTGCTCTCCGTACATATTATGCATCGTGGTTTCTAATGACTCGTGTAACCTTATCCTTACTCGTGAGTCCTCGCAGCTAACACTCGCTCTGCGTTTCTCTGATACGCACGTATATGCAACACTTATTTTCTATATCTAGAAGTCATCCTTTCTGGCCCGCTCTCTCACCATCTTGTTGTGCTATTCTTCACATTGCGATCGAAGGAACACCACGTGCTGTATCCTTACTTCCCTGTATACTCCTGCCGCCGAACTTTTCACCACCACCGCTGCTACTGTTGCAACAGTACTGACGCTGCTGCGTGTGTATGCCTGCCCAGTGTACATACATACGCGCTATTCGGTATTTTTTTCTCCGATCCGCCAAACTCCAGACTGTCAACACATTCTTCTACATTTTTTTCGTGGTCGCGTCGAAAACGAGAATACATGCATGAGCACTCTCCGGGCATGTTAAAGTTAAAGGTACAACTGTAATTTATTTTCCTTCGGCAAGCTCATGTTTGATGGATTGTACGTCCAGAGTAGTCAACTTGAAACCTTTTATAACACCATGATCGGGCCCCGAGCCAGTTAAGATCGAACCGTCAAATTCCAAGGTGTAATCACCCAACAGTCGCCCTGTGGGGCGGGTAATCATCCTAAACATTGTTATGATTTTTCCCCAACCAAAAGAACAATTATGTTTTTCCACACTGTGAATAGGTGACATGGTTTTGAGGCTATTTTTCATTTTTTATTCACATTTGTTTCCAGAGTTCGCAGGGGCGCCTTGCCACGCGGCGCATCTTGCCAGAACATCTGAACCGTGGTCGCACAGAAGGTTCCTCTCCCTGAGGCCCCCACTCCCGTCCTTCTGCGGTGGTGATCGATATTTTTTAATGCGAGAAGAGTTTTAACCACCTCTTCCCGCTGTGTACACACGCTCAGCGCTTTCCGCTGGCAGGAACGGAAGCGAGAGAAAAAAGTCATTTTATGAGAAAAAGTCGCTAACGCCGGGACTCGAACCCATGAACTCCCTGCTAGAAGGTTGCGGGGATACCAACTAGGCCACTGGGTCTGGGGTGACCGGCTTGGCCAACATTAATAGCCGATTTTCCTAATTGAGAATTGCTTTTTCGATGAGAATGAAGATCAACTTCAGTACTTTGTTATTGTTTAAGGCTGTTCCCTATGCGATTTGTTTTGTTCCGGTTCGATTTCGGCTTTCCCGCCAATCGCAGGCGTTTTACGCCTGCAAAGCCACGGAGTCGGCCATGCGCTTCTCGGAATGAGTCCACGCACTCTCCGAGAGGTACGCAGCTCAAAAATCCGTTTCTCCGCCGGCGCAGTTCGAGTTATTGCCGACTAGCCAAAATCTGATGCAAAAAAACTGAAGTAGCTCCAAATCCAAAATAGGCCTATTTTCGAACGAGGGACAGCTCCAGATTATTTTCGTCGGATTATACGCCGTGGGCAAAAACTCGAACTACGCCTCTGGAGAAGCGGATTTTTGAGCCGGATACCCCCCGGAGAGACTCTGGGCTGATTCGGAGAAGTGTATGGCTGATTCTTTCGGGTTATCGGCCAAAAACGAACAGATATGTCAGAAAAGTCGAAATCGAATCGGAAAAAAAAATATCGCATAGGAAACAGAGCCTAAGAGTTGTACTTCGCTCACGATCAAAATTTGACCTAGACTATATGTTCCTCGATGGTAAGTATCGATCCACGAAAAACAAATTGAAATCAACCTTGACAGGCGCGTGGAACAGAGGATATGAGGGAATTTGCATTTATGGGCGAGGTACCTCGCCCATAAACCGGGATCTTCGCTATCTTGATCGAGACTGCCGATGCCGATTTCGTTTTTGTTTTTTTCATCGACGGCTGTCACAACTGACAATAGTTTACGGTAAATTTTTTGACTGTGAGGGAAGTAGAGCTCTTACAATTCGAAAACCAATATTTTCGATTTTCCTTCTCATCGGAAAGGCAATTCTCAATTAGGAAAATCGGCTGTTATATGTTTCAAGAGACGATCTTGCTTCGTCATCCAAATAATCTATATCCGTATCGACCATATCATACACATACACATGATTGAACTAAAAACTAATTAACTCATGTATGATACATTCACACCCTCCCGTGACACTATTCTCCGGTCCTTGGGACCGGAGACTCAGAAAGCAAAATCCCAAAAGTGAAGCCCGATTTTCAAGATAATAGGCGTGACAAAAGCTGCCCCAGTTTTCAAGTTACTCAGCGTGACAGAAAAGTGACCCCCGAAATCAAGTTGATAAGCGTCCGAAAAGTGACCCCCTCTCATCATACCACGGGTACCCCCTTGTCCCCTCGACCCTCAAAGCCCGTTCTTGGCTTACAGCAGCGGCGTCGCGACAGTTTTTGCACGCCTCGACAGCCAAGCACACACCATGGGCCTCGGCGGAGTATCAGCAACAGAGGTGGGGTGTGCGCGACACGCCGAGGACAACAGCGCGAACAGAGCAGATCAGCACGCAAACACGCCGAGCACTGAGTGACCTTGAGGAGTTCCACATCATCTGTGATGAATATTGTTTGCGCAGGGGGAAGGGGGGTTGTGATGATCTGGGAGCTGCGAAGGTCGCGCTGGCGCGGGTATGAGTACATGCAACGCCTCGCCACGTGTATGAGTACATATCACAGCAGCAGCAGCACAACAGCAGTAGTACAGTACAGGACACCTAATAAGAAACAAGGAATATGGTCCAGGCTCGATTTGGTATTTGCGAGAGGGTGCTTTCTACACTGATTTCAAGATAACGACTCCCGAATTTCTTATTTTCCTCTAAATCCTCATTAGCCTGTTTCTTATTAGGTGTCCTCCTGTACTGCTGTACGTCAACGCTCGGATGCTTCGTTGTGTCAAATTTCAAAATAATACCAAGACAGGTCGACTCGAGCGCACTCGGCGCGTCGCCGCCAGACCAGAGGCAGCCAGCGTGGCTTCCGACGCTTGGGTTATACCGGCTGTAGTTTGGCGCTGGCGTATAGCACACAGACACAGGCAGAGCATACCAATACCTGAGGCAGTTCAAACGCTGCTTATTTTATGCCAACAACAATGAGCAGTAGAGGCAGGTAGAGGGCAGGTATCCAGACCGCTCGGTATCATAGCTGCTGCATTGCACATACAGCTCTGTCCCGTAATATAGGAACTTTTTAATGTAGTTACGTATTAATTTCAATACATTTCTTATATTTCGGGACGGAGTGGTACCAAGAAGAGCGTAGAGACAAGGAAGAATCAGACACCGCATCACCTCCAAATACAACGTGCATAGTAGTAGGAATGGCTGCGGTAATAACCACACCTCCCCCGATAAAAACACAAAAGCTTGACCCACGTCAAGAAGTCAGTCGCTGTGCTGAGTGTTCTCTCCTCCCGCGTGCATGTGACATCCACCCTCCGAGAGAGCCTATCTGACGAGCAAAGCTCATGCCTGATGATGGCACCGTGCACCTTGACGCACCTGGTATTTTATCGCACTGCATCTATCTGCGTACCGTATCTGCGTACAGCGTATCCGAGAGATTATTTTACGTTTTTGGCAGATTTTCCAGGTGCGTACGTATGTTTGTTCATTGTGCGTGCGGATTACTTTGATTGCACGTATTATTTTTTTCGGATCATACGGTCCGGACCGCCCACCCAAAATGCAAGTGATTTCATTTCCCAACTATCATTTTCACACCCTCCCCAGCCGCTCATTGGTCGTGCGCTGTACGGCCTTCTCATGTTCGTGATGCCTCTTCAGTTTAACAGTTACATGACGATTCAGGATTTTATGTGTTGAGGATTATGTGGATCTTGACGACTGGGTGCATATATATGTGACGACGCACACTGTCACTTCCTGCTATTCGTACCCCTAATAAACGACTTGAATCATCAAACCATCGCTTGTCTCTGGGTGTGTTTTGACTATCTTGCTTGGAGCTGACGAACACCGCAAAGAGGAGGCGTCGTTTGCGGATGGTCATCTCAACGCTCACGCATTGTGCCTTCTTGAGAGCCTTGGCGGACGACATGATAAGATGGTCGATGCGTTGTCGGCGATGGAAACTAATGGTCCGTACGTATGAGGAAGTTGTGGTGTGCCGTTCGGAGCTCAGCAAAGTGCTCCTGGACAAGGGTCCACGTCACACACCTGTACAGCAGTGTCTCCATCACCTCGCGGCCTTTAGCATGCGCACATTTAGAGTAAACGGGACATCCTCCATATCATACAGCTCCCGCTTGAACCGCGATCAGCACCTCCAACACTCTGATTAACAACAATCTTCTCTTACGATAGATTGAGACTGGAGACAAGCAACGCGGATGATACTCAATCGATTGCGATACTACTGGTAACACATTGGACAACACTTACTACTTGGTCGATAATAATGCGGCCCTTTCTCAACACCTTTTTTTTAAGTTAAGGGGAAGACCGGAGACTAGCAACGCGAATGTTACTCATTCGATTGCGATACTAATACTATTCTCCGGTCCTTGGGACCGGAGACTCAGAAAGCAAAATTCCAAAAGTGTTCCCGATTTTCAAGATAATAGGCGTGACAAAAGTGGCCCCAGTTTTCAAGTCAATCAGCGTGACAGAAAAGTGACCCCCTCTCATCATACCACGGGTACCCCCTTGTCCCCTCGACCCTCAAAGCCCGTTCTTGGCTTACAGCAGCGGCGTCGCGACAGTTTTTGCACGCCTCGACAGCCAAGCACACACCATGGGCCTCGGCCGAGTATCAGCAACAGAGGTGGGGTGTGCGCGACACGCCGAGGACAACAGCGCGAACAGAGCAGATCAGCACGCAAACACGCCGAGCACTGAGTGACCTTGAGGAGTTCCACATCTGTGATGAATATTGTTTGCGCAGGGGGAAGGGGGGTTGTGATGATCTGGGAGCTGCGAAGGTCGCGCTGGCGCGGGTATGAGTACATGCAACGCCTCGCCACGTGTATGAGTACATATCACAGCAGCAGCAGCACAACAGCAGTAGTACAGTACAGGACACCTAATAAGAAACAAGGAATATGGTCCAGGCTCGATTTGGTATTTGCGAGAGGGTGCTTTCTACACTGATTTCAAGATAACGACTCCCGAATTTCTTATTTTCCTCTAAATCCTCATTAGCCTGTTTCTTATTAGGTGTCCTCCTGTACTGCTGTACGTCAACGCTCGGATGCTTCGTTGTGTCAAATTTCAAAATAATACCAAGACAGGTCGACTCGAGCGCACTCGGCGCGTCGCCGCCAGACCAGAGGCAGCCAGCGTGGCTTCCGACGCTTGGGTTATACCGGCTGTAGTTTGGCGCTGGCGTATAGCACACAGACACAGGCAGAGCATACCAATACCTGAGGCAGTTCAAACGCTGCTTATTTTATGCCAACAACAATGAGCAGTAGAGGCAGGTAGAGGGCAGGTATCCAGACCGCTCGGTATCATAGCTGCTGCATTGCACATACAGCTCTGTCCCGTAATATAGGAACTTTTTAATGTAGTTACGTATTAATTTCAATACATTTCTTATATTTCGGGACGGAGTGGTACCAAGAAGAGCGTAGAGACAAGGAAGAATCAGACACCGCATCACCTCCAAATACAACGTGCATAGTAGTAGGAATGGCTGCGGTAATAACCACACCTCCCCCGATAAAAACACAAAAGCTTGACCCACGTCAAGAAGTCAGTCGCTGTGCTGAGTGTTCTCTCCTCCCGCGTGCATGTGACATCCACCCTCCGAGAGAGCCTATCTGACGAGCAAAGCTCATGCCTGATGATGGCACCGCTACTTTATACGCACCTGGTATTTTATCGCACTGCATCTATCTGCGTACCGTATCTGCGTACAGCGTATCCGAGAGATTATTTTACGTTTTTGGCAGATTTTCCAGGTGCGTACGTATGTTTGTTCATTGTGCGTGCGGATCACTTTGATTGCACGTATTATTTTTTTCGGATCATACGGTCCGGACCGCCCACCCAAAATGCAAGTGATTTCATTTCCCAACTATCATTTTCACACCCTCCCCAGCCGCTCATTGGTCGTGCGCTGTACGGCCTTCTCATGTTCGTGATGCCTCTTCAGTTTAACAGTTACATGACGATTCAGGATTTTATGTGTTGAGGATTATGTGGATCTTGACGACTGGGTGCATATATATGTGACGACGCACACTGTCACTTCCTGCTATTCGTACCCCTAATAAACGACTTGAATCATCAAACCATCGCTTGTCTCTGGGTGTGTTTTGACTATCTTGCTTGGAGCTGACGAACACCGCAAAGAGGAGGCGTCGTTTGCGGATGGTCATCTCAACGCTCACGCATTGTGCCTTCTTGAGAGCCTTGGCGGACGACATGATAAGATGGTCGATGCGTTGTCGGCGATGGAAACTAATGGTCCGTACGTATGAGGAAGTTGTGGTGTGCCGTTCGGAGCTCAGCAAAGTGCTCCTGGACAAGGGTCCACGTCACACACCTGTACAGCAGTGTCTCCATCACCTCGCGGCCTTTAGCATGCGCACATTTAGAGTAAACGGGACATCCTCCATATCATACAGCTCCCGCTTGAACCGCGATCAGCACCTCCAACACTCTGATTAACAACAATCTTCTCTTACGATAGATTGAGACTGGAGACAAGCAACGCGGATGATACTCAATCGATTGCGATACTACTGGTAACACATTGGACAACACTTACTACTTGGTCGATAATAATGCGGCCCTTTCTCAACACCTTTTTTTTAAGTTAAGGGGAAGACCGGAGACTAGCAACGCGAATGTTACTCATTCGATTGCGATACTAACACAATTTACTATCGTCCTCCGAAAATAGCACTTTTATTTTGCCCCCAAAATCAGTTTTTTTACTTACTATTATGTTACAGTAGTATGGAGCTCCTCAAGTGGGGAACTCAGAAAAAAAAAAAAGTGGTGCACCTCTATCGTAGCATGCGTCCAACGTGCACCCTAAGTTCTGCAGTAGTAGGTAACCGATAGAGAACTGCAGGGACGTTACAGTGCAGGACACCTAGTAAGAAACAGGCTAATAAGAAAGCCAGGCTGAGATTTAGAGTAACATAATAAGAAATTCGGGAGTCGTTATCTTGAACTTAGTGTAGAAGGCACCCTCTCTCCAATAAGAAACCCAGCCTGGACCTTATTTCCTGTTTTTTATTAGGTGTCCTGTACTACTGTACTGGGGACAGTGTAATAAAGCTAGATATAAGAGGACAGGGTATCCCTAGCCAGGTCAGCCTATGGAACGGGTACTCGTTGGTACTCACGTGTGTTGTTTGCGTAGAGACAGAAGAAGAGCAGGTTTATTCCGTTTTCAGTGATGAAAAACTGAGAAGGCCGGTGAGATGGCTAAAAGCCATCGGGAACCATCCCTGGTTCCCACCTAAGATACCGCCTTCCAAGTACTACCAATACGATTCTTATACCTGATACCAGGTATTTACCAAACGTTCCCACATCATGCCAGCAGTACCATAACAACAGCCTACTACGAGTATTACGGGGAAACATACAGTAGTACTGCAGAAATCAGAACCAAATAAGGCAAGTAAACATAGGGGATACATGATGTTTGGCGTCCATTGCGGATTCTGTTTACTACATTAGCCCCCCCGGAATGCGTAGGACTCAAGTGTAGGACCCAAGGGTAGGGAAAATAGTTATGGCAGTGAAGGGGTTATGATAAGGGCGAGAAAAGGGCAACAGGTGGAGTGCAGTAGGTTGATGTCAACCCGGAAGTAGGAAACGATTGGGCCTATTGAAATACCCTACCTACTGGTATACGAAGTACAACAATGGCCTTCCTGCTTCGGTGCTTTGGTATCTTTGGGCTTTCTTTTTTTTTCTTCTTCTTCCTGCGGCCTAACGGTTGACATGCCCATTGTTGTCTGGGCAATAAAATATATGCAAACAAAAATATCGACAACGGTTTTATCTGCGAGGAGGCTGGGCTAAACGCAAAATTAAAAGCTGTGCGCCTGTCCAGGCTGAGGACGCTACGTACAATAAGAAAACGTTATGAGAATGTCAATTTTCATTTTTTTTTTTTAGCAGCAGCAGCAGCAGCAGTCGAAATATTATGCCTGTCCGTTGGCCTTATTAATCAACCAAAAAAAAGGTCTGCCTGTGTTTTTCCTTGTTATACGCAGCGAGGGGCAATTAACGGATACGTCACTGAATGCCACGGTTCTACCGTGAGTAGATTAAAATATATATTTTCTTCGTCATCGCTTGAAAAATTACCCACGCAAGACTCGATTTCCATCTTGAAAATATCCCACCCCTCGGAGAGATCATACAGATCATTCCCACTTGACGATCTAGATATTTCAACGCAGATATATTGCTGATACGTATGATCTGTGTGATCTGTGTGATCTGTATGATCTATTAACACCATGATCTGCCAGCTCATGTTGTTGGGTGGGAGCCATACAACCTGCATGGTCTACCCAGCTCACGTTTCCTGGTTTGGATCTGTACTCTGCAGGTCCCGCGAAATATCTCGCAAGTCAGGTGAGGAGCTAGGTGGTCTATTACGGGCAAGGACCATAGTAAATAGGACCTGCGGTACACACAAAAACCTATATACTCGCCTATTTTTACTAAAAATATTTGGTTCTATTTACTATGGCCCTCCGTAATACTGTAGACAGATAGATAGATAGATCTTCATCTGCCCGAGGTGTTAAAAGTTTTAAAAGCCCCACGCGTCTGCTGGCTCGGGTGGTTCCTGTACCCGAGCGTCTTAGTATTACTATTAAGAATAGCTCTGACGGTACTTCGTACGTGATTCCACCCTAATTTTCCAAGGCCCTCATAGCAGAAAGCAGCGCACCGACACTGCTGCTGTGTCTGTCACAGCAGGGCCATGGGAGAGGATACTGCCCAGCTTACGGTGGAGTTATGCCCTTTACACGCTCCAATAGGACCGGGGTGCAGACAGGTACGTTTCATGTCACTATCGTACAGTATTGTTTACCAGGTATTGCTAAGCTGGCACCTTCATCGCCTGCAGGCAAGCTCGCCTGTGCAGGCAAGCTCGACAGCACCACTGCAGCAGCAGTAGCGATAGTAGCAACAGTAGTTGTAGCTGCTGTTGTTGTGCGTCTGCTTTACATCTCCACTGCGCTTGACTCACGATTAACACCTAACTGCCGCCATGATGGTACGTTATATTGTCGCCGCGAGTGTACGTACGTAAATGCATCGCCTGAAAGCCCGGCAACGCTTGCGGGCAGCAGTACCAGCAGTAGAAGTAAGAGTAGTGGCGCAGTCGTAGTAGAAGGAAGCTGGTGCTGTGCGTCTGCTTCACGTCTCTGTGGCGCATGGCTTACGTGGGAAACAGATACACGCAACGGTGTACGAGTATCACCGCATGTTTGGTATACGTGCATGCATCACTTTAAAGCTTGAAAACGCCAGTACGGTGGGGGCGGCAGGGGCGGCAGCAGCAGTAGCAGCACACGTACAGAGTATAGCAGTAGTTGGTATTGTTGTTATGCGCTTGCTTTACACCGCTGTGGTGCTTGGCTGACGTGCTAAATAAACAACTCACTGTGCTGCTCTTCTCCCGACGGTGTTATATTCGCCGCGTGTGTGCGTGCGTCGCGCGCGTCCTCATCCGGCGTGTGTCCATCGGCTCTTCAAGTTTTCTGCAGGCAGGCGTGCTCTGGCTCGGGACACGTATGTAGTTCCGCAAAAAACACGCCGTGACGTGAAGGGTGGATGACGGACGTATGGGATGACAATTCCGTGTCCGAAGTGGATTCCGGACGAGCACGCGCGATAAATGGAACCCGCAGGTGGGTGGCTGAGACTAGGAGTAGATACACCGGTTTTGCACGATTGCCACAGCATCGCTGCTGTTTGCCCGAGAATACGTCTCCACCGGTTCCCATTGTATCGTCGTGTACGGTGCCTAACTATGCTGCCATCGTCTGTGTCGTACTACTAACGGTGCGCTCTTCGAAAGAAAGCAGCTAGTTGCTTGCGACGCGCCGCTGCCGCCAACACAACGGACCCTGAGTGTCCGGGGGTGAAGGGATAATCGTGGGATGCGGTGGCCACAGAAAGAGACGACGCGGTGATGCCGAGATCTTGATCCGAGAACACGCAAGTCACCACGAATAACGAATAGCGACCGTGCATGCGGAAAGGAGGCCTGTTATTAATTTAACAAGACGCCATCGACGCATTCCTCACAGTAATCACTATGTGTTTGTTTTGGTAGGCATAGCTTACGGACAAGCGAGAAGTGCGCGCGCGTAGCAGACAGAAACCCTGTAGTACACCTCCTGTCGCCAACGCGCAGGACTTGGCATCGTAATCTTTTTCTTGCGTGTGCTACATTCCTTCCGCCGTCACCGTCACAGATACATTGGATTCCTGCCGCCCGCAACCCGGCACGTTTTCCGTTCAAACATCTACCCGCGAAGAGGAGCGACCGGTTGGTTCGGCGCGACGATTCGCCGCGGGCAATCACTTTCAGCCCTGTCGCGCGAACTGTTGCAGGTGTGGTGTCGGGAGAGTACACCAGGAACGTATTTACGATGTAGAGCTGTCACTGCTGTAACGCCATGAGGACATACGGTGTTTGTGTTTATTTGTGATGCTGCCGTACTGACGCCGGTGCTGACCTTGGTCGGAGGCGCTGAAGCTCTACGTGAACTCCTAATTTATACAACCACCAGGTAAAGTTTTACGAGCAAGTACGTATTATGCTGTAGGTATAGTATGCTCAAGACGACAGTGAAAAATCATACCAGGTATATACAGTACAATGCATACTACTGTAGGTATAGTATGCTCAAGACGACAGTGAAAAATCATACCTGGTACCAGGTATATACAGTAGAATTCATACTACTGTAGGTATAGTATGCTCAAGACGAAAGTGAAAAATCATACTCAGTAGACTATTGCTCGCGGTTACGGGCATTGCGCGTAGCCGCAGGCGGGCGTCAGCCCGCCGCGGCCAAGCCCCCGTTGTATACAGTAGTACGTATATACAAAGACAGAAAAAAAACACATGAAAAAAAAAGGTAAACGTACATGGGTGGCCTCGAACTCGGGACATGGAGGTTCAGAGGCTGCGGGGCTGGGGAACACCGGGATCATTTTGTTTTCATCTTGGGGAACATACTAATAGCAAGTGAAATTTCCCCCGAGGGGGAAAAAGTGCCCCTCCTCCCCGGGCGAGTCGAAAATAGTGTCCCATTTTTTTTGTCAAAATACTCTGATGTTCCAATCTAGCGAAACTATATAGACTTTTGTGTGGGGACCGGCTGTCAGGAATATTTCGTGTAAATTTTTGATGGTCCCGATTGATTCCGCCGCACCTTCGGGACCACTTGGGGACCACCCCCGTTCCCCAATATTTTGGTGCTTCCCAATGAGTACAAAACCTTCGCAACGGAAACGAGTCTGCGCACAAAGCAAGCTCTGGCCGCGCGGGCGAGGCACTGGGCAAGGCCATGATGGAGCAACGAGAGACACGAGGTTCAATGCATGCACCCTGCTGGATGCATGGAGGCTCGTGCGTTCTTCGTGCCTGAGGTAAGAAGTTGTCGTAGGTACAAGTACCACAGAAAATGATACGAATAAAGTACACCAGCAGCGACACCCGGGTAGCTGGTACGTGGTATGATATGTATGATACAAGCAAGCGCACACCAGAAGAAGTGCTGCTGCTGCTGCTGTAGACATGACCAGATGTGTGCAAATAGATGCGGGCAGAGGTGTTCATAGGCGAAGACAAAGTGTGAAACAAGAGCATATCCGTAGAACCTGTCACATATGTTCACAGGAGATATCCACCATCCTTGGACTGCTGTGGAGTAGTACTATTGTTACGGTTGGATTGACCGTTTCAGGAGTTATGATGAGATAGAGGCGTTTTCATATTATAGTTCCGCCGCCGAGAGAGGTGTCTTTTCCCCTCTCCCTCACTTACAAGCCTTGGGTCACACCTTCGATCTAAGGACAAGCAATCTCTTACCATCTATCCATCTCCCTTGGAGGACTCTTCCCTGAAGTACCACAAGCTTGCCCTACGCTCCTGGAGACGTAGGGGCACACCTCTCGACTCGGTCGACTCCAGTCCTGCGCTGGCATTGAGGTTGGTCATAATGTCTCGTTTCTGTGTTCTCGTCTTGGTTTATGCCTCTCATGTGTGGCTCCTGGCCTCTGGCAGGCCACACACACCAACTGTTAGAGAACCTGCATGTGTTGCCTCGTGACAATGACTTTAGACCTTAACCCAGGTAGCCTGGAGTCGTCAACACGTTCGAACTACACACTGACGCTAGCACAATAGGCGCCGGGGCAGTACTCATGCAGACCATCGACGGTACGCCTCGCGTTATTGCTTTTGCCAATCACAGGTTTTCCCGCACAGACGCCCGTAGAGGCCCCACCGAGGGAGAATGCATGGGGGTGTTGTGGGCGGTAGATCACTTTCGACCATATTTAGCCGGTAGACAGCTTAAGGTAGTGACCGACTGTTCCGCGATAACCTGGCTGTTTCGAAGTCGCGACCTGTGCCCCAAGTTACAGAGATGGGCTCTCCGACTCGCGGAATATGACATGGTTTTGGAATGGCGAGCAGGGGTACTACATGTCTTGTCAGATGCCTTGTCACGGCTTCCGCACGTACTGGTCCCTCAAGCCGATGTAGACGACTCTTTTCCAGACGATTTTACTTCTGGAGCACCATCCAAGTTCGTAGGGCCCCGAGGGCCGAGTCTGGATGGGATTAGACTGGCGGAAATAGACGCGGTAGGTTCCGACGCTACCGACAGTGGCGAGCCCCCCTCCAGTGCCTCGCCCACCGACCCACCTTTAGAGACGTTCACTCAGGATGCTAACGACGCGTCCTTGCTTGCCCTACAAGCCCTGCCCTTTGCGATGTGTGCCGCGCTGGAAATAGACCCTACGCTACGCCGCGGTCGCAGGATTCGAACTCCTTCCGTACGACTGCGTCCCCTAGGCGACGCTCAGCTACCCCTCGGAGAAGAACTGCAGAACCTTGAAAATAGTCGCTCGTACACCCCCACGCCGGTAGAGTCAACCTCCCCCTCAACTCCGCCACCGGCAGCACCGTTCCCAAACCTCGCCAGCAACAACGACTTGGGAGAAGTGCTCTCAGCAGGGGGGCAGGTAACGCTGTCGTCGGATAGAAAGACACCGGTCATCCACCGGGCGGTCGAGGTACTCACCAACCCGGTATCCCTCGCGAGAAGGCAACGAAACGACGCTCATCTGGGTCAGGTCAGCAAGCGTTTGTGTGAGGATAGCAATGCGAGCGCCACGGGGTATAGTCTAGACGAGAACGATGTAATCAGGTTTGCGGATGGAAAAGGTAGGAAACTACCAGCCATACCCGAATCTATGGTTGCCGATGTACTCGCGTTGGTACACACTCTGCATGGTCACTCTGGAGTAGGAGCCACGTTAGCCTTAGTCCTAGATCACTTTCACTGGCCTTCAGTCATTCGCGACACGCGACAATACGTGTTGTCATGCGGGTGCAGGAGACGTAAACGACCCAACAGCAGACGTGTGGCAATGTTTCCCGGACGCGCACTAGAACCGTGGGACGAACTACAGATGGATATCCTGAAAATAGACACAGCCTCTCTTTCAGGTAACAAGTACGTTCTACTGGTAGTGGATCGAGCCTCCAATATCCCATTCGGCTTCCCTCTAGAAACAAAGCAAGGAATAGGTGTAGCACGAGCGCTCACCGAACTATGCCTAACGTTCGGAGTACCCAAGGTAATACGTTGCGACGGTGGCAGGGAGTTCAGAGAAGAAGTAGTGACACACGTATGCCGTTGGATGAATGCAGACATTAAGTTCGGCCCCGCCGACCACCCGCGAGGTCAGGGTTCTGTAGAGAGACTAGGAGGTTGGTTGCAAGAACTATTAGCAGAGCTATGTAGATCGTGGCCCGAGAGGTGGGACGAGTACGTATCACCGGCAATATGGATTAAGCGCACTCTACCAGATGTGTCACTACCCTCTAACATGACGCCTTTCGAGTTGCTGCTCGGTCGCAAACCCCGCACGTCGTTAGACTCCTTGGTACCCCCGTCAGACGAGACAGACCAGAGCGTAGGCCTAGACAACTTCGTGGAATGCAGCAAACAGAACCTCCGAAAGGTCCGCCTAGCGCTCGAGAAACGCGACAACCAGAGAGTGGCCGCGCGAGCCCGCGCCAACGCGGCCATCTCGAGACCATCAGCCGGAGTGACTGCCGAAAAGGGAAGCCTCGTGCTGGTGCGCGAGTCAGATAGCAGCAGACACCGCGACAGCAGAGGAAATAAGCTGCAGCACGACCACTACACAGGCCCTTGGAGGGTCACGGAAGTATTACACAGACAGGCCTTAGCGTACAAGGAACGATGCGAGGCAGAAAACAACGCACCCGAAATGTGTCCACCACAGACGTAAAACCGTATCACCTCAGACCCCTGACACTGAGACACTCCTTAGCAGACGAGTTTGCACAGTATGCGTGGGGCGCGGATTTCAAACTGCCAGTAGAAGGAGCCAATTCGTCCTTGTTCGATTCGCTCGTTAGCTGCCGCAAGACGACCACTGCCTCGGGCACCGCTAGATGGGAGTACAAGGGGAGATCGAGAGAGGGAGTAGAGACAGGATGGCGGACTGAGAATGACGTGCTACAGAGTTTCCCTTGCAGTTGGACGGTTTTATCGCACTTTGGCACTTGTACAGCCCCGACCCGACAAAAGACACGACCCCAGTCTCAGCTACTCCTCGTGCCCCTGCCCTCCGTCGCCGCGAAGCCCTGACGCTGTTTCCGATAGGGTTTACCATCTGGAAAGACTTTGGCGGTGGGTTTCGACTGCAGGGGCAAGTGTACGATTACAGGGACCGCTACTGGCGAGTTCGCTATAGCGATAACAACTGGGAAGAGCTGACCCGTCGCGAGATGGAACGGTTGCAGGACTGAAACGATCCACGCTTGATGCAGCGGCGAAGATCTACATTTTCTTCCGGCAATTTCGGCGACGATCTTCCCCTGCGACGATCTTCCCCTTCGACGATCTTCCCCTGCGAAGACCTTCCCCTGCGAAGATCTGCCCCTGCCAACATCTCCCTCCTCCATCTAGTGGATATTTCTTGCTTTTTGCTGCGTTTCATGTTCCAACCGAAGAGGCTGAGTTGGTCTCTTCCGTTTAGTTCTAGTGGTTTCCGTTTTTCGTTGTCTATTTTTCGCCTTGCCTTGTAGTTTAGCTTATGGTTGAAACCGAGGAGGCGAAGTTTGCCTTCTCCGTTGTGTTCGATTTTCGTTGGATTGGTGAGGACGCAATAGAAGCGATTTATGCTTAGGCGTTAGGGGACACTGCGCTTATTTCATCGCTGAATGAGCGTACGGGGACTGTAGCCATTGAATAGTGGTCGGGCAACCAAACTCGCAGTGAAAAAGCAAGGGTGTGGGTTTTTTTCAAGGATTTCCCACTGATGGCCCTTGCGATTTCGGTTTGGTTGTTTATCCCTGAGGCCGTTATTTGTGTTAATGAGCTTTGCGGCTTTTTAAACTTGGTTGTAGTCACAGGATTGCGATAGCATAATGCTCATTCCGTCACTTGCATTTTGCTAGGGGGCATGTTACGGTTGGATTGACCGTTTCAGGAGTTATGATGACATAGAGGCGTTTTCATATTATAGTTCTGCCGCCGAGAGAGGTGTCTTTTCCCCTCTCCCTCACTTACAAGCCTTGGGTCACACCTTCGATCTAAGGACAAGCAATCTCTTACCATCTATCCATCTCCCTTGGAGGACTCTTCCCTGAAGTACCACAAGCTTGCCCTACGCTCCTGGAGACGTAGGGGCACACCTCTCGACTCGGTCGACTCCAGTCCTGCGCTGGCATTGAGGTTGGTCATAATGTCTCGTTTCTGTGTTCTCGTCTTGGTTTATGCCTCTCATGTGTGGCTCCTGGCCTCTGGCAGGCCACACACACCAACTGTTAGAGAACCTGCA
Organism: Saccharina japonica; assembly: GCA_008828725.1. Taxonomy (NCBI): domain Eukaryota; class Phaeophyceae; order Laminariales; family Laminariaceae; genus Saccharina; species Saccharina japonica. The sequence continues at coordinate 515,798 of MEHQ01003545.1, read as the reverse complement.
TGTGTTGCCTCGTGACAATGACTTTAGACCTCAACCCAGGTAGCCTGGATTCGTAATACTACTGCTGCTGTAAGTCCAACCGTTCAATGGGTAGAGAGGTGTTACGCGTGCTACGGGCGGCGTATTGGGCTTTATTGATTGTGCTTGGTACGCGACTCAGATTGACTGCTGTATGTTGTGTGCTCTTCCGCCCTCTCTCCCTCCCTCCCTCCGTAACGAACCAGTTATAGGTACGAGATGGTTCTGATCATCAATCATGTAGCACAAATGCTTGTGCGTACTTAAAAGCAGGAGGAGTATAAGTGGAGTAGGTGCTTTAAACACGTAATCATATAGCAGTTACTATGTGCTCTTTGTTGGCGATGTGAAATATGCACTTGCACTTGTTGTCTGATCACGCCATTCGAATCTTGATGAATATATATATGAATGCGTGTTGTCTTTTCGCGCACTGCTATTGGTTGGTTAAAACGCTGTTCTTGAGGCATTTTTGCTTGGTGATAAAATAGTACACTTCAGAGCTTTCTTTGTGTGGGAATCTCTCGAAGGTTCTTGATTATACCAGCAGCTCGCGGCAAGGGGAGATCACGTTTCCCCGATGATAAGTTGGCGTAATAACTACTGCTGTAAGCTTGAAACCATAGCACGCGGTCGGATAAATTACGTTTGCGTATGAATGAGGATTTGAGATTTATTGTTTTAGTTTTAGAGTCAATCTCAATGGTGATACCGTCTCTGGCTGTCTGGCCTGGGCGGCTTTTCTGGTAGTTCGGAAAATACATTGATTGACTGGTTGACCGACTGAAATGAGGATCTGAGATTTATTTTTAGTTTTAGAGTCGATCTCAATGGTGATACCGTCTCTGGCTGTCTGGTCTGGGCGGCTTTTCTGATAGTTCGGAAAATACATTGATTGACTGGTTGACTGATTGAACGAGGATTCGAGAATGGAGGATATTGAATGAGTTTCTGATTGGGCTGGTGGGGTTAAGGTTGGGTTGTGGTTTTTGATTGATGGTTTTCGGGCATTGAAAATTCTGCCTGTTTACTGATTAAAATAGTGGATACTGCTGTGCGGATATACTGTTCTTGGTCGAACCGTGATCGGGAGCTGTATTGTTGATTGTCAGGGAGATATTCAATGATGATAACGGCTGGTCTGGTAGTTCCGAGAATACATTGTACGGTATTGAGATTTGTATTGAGGATTTTTCAGAGTTTCGAGATTCTTGCAACGTGCAGTGTTTCTGAAGTTGGTACTACTGGACAAACCTGTATCGACCTGTTGACACCGAGCTGATAACCGTCTGATTACCGAGGCCTTTTGCCCTAGTTACGGCAGCTGAGTGTCTTGGAAGATTGTTGAAGCTTGAGCCAGTATGGTTTAGATTTTGGTCTCTGAAGTTAGTACTACTGGACAAACCTGTATCGACCTGTTGACACCGAGCTGATGACCGTCTGATTACCGAGGCCTTATGCCCTAGTTACGGCAGCTGAGTGTCTTGGAAGATTGTTGAAGTTTGAGCCAGTATGGTTTAGATTTTGGTATTTGAATTTGAATGAATGTGCTTGAATTTCTGGTATTCGGTACTTTGAATTTGCTTGAGGTTTTTATTAATCTTGTGGTATTCGGTACTTTGAATTTGCTTGAGGTTTTGGGACATTGTGGTCCACATTCGGTACGTGAATTTGGAATGTGTGATATTGATTCGGGATGATGATTTGTGGTTTTCGGGACAGCTATGAGGTGTGACCATGCTATGATATTGTGATGCTTTATTGCCATACTGTTCACCATGCAGGGAGGATATTAGTTGATAGGACTGTACACCTGTTCGGTATGCATACTGCGGATGTGTGGTGTCGCACAGTATCGATTGCAAAGCAGGGAGGATATTGATTGTGCTTGGTACTCGATACAGCAGGTATGATGACGGTTTCATATATTAGGGAGTTCATATACTTGATGAGGCTTTCTCCATCTGTGAGGTCTCGTGCTTGCTGATGACTACTTGACTTGACTGCCTTGACTTGCTCGCTGCGCCTGGACGCTGGAATGCGAGGTCCGACGATAATATATACGTGGTTTATGTCTCCATGAGCAGCGCTCCAGCTCCCTGACCCTGCCCACCTGTGCTAGGCCCCGTCATGCGCCCGAGGTCGAATCAACAGGCTTACGTACAGCAGAAGTATGTACCCCGGTGACGAAAGGGGGTGTACGGGCACCTTGGATTGTAGGGGAGGGTGGTGTATTTTTTTAATGAATGACCGGCAGCAGTCCCGTGCTGTGTTAAGGAGTGATGATATCGAGCGGGGCTTGGAAGGACGGTTACGTCTCGACGACAGCGGTTGGTCTCGGGGCCAAAGACGCGTTTCGTCGTACTGCGATGGGCCTCGCTCGCTTGCGGAAGGACTCTGCACCTCCTCCCCGTTGGTGTATATACGGGCACATCTTTGTGCACACCAGTGTTTTATGCCCTGTGTTTGCCGCTGCCGATTGTGTGAATTGACGTACGGGGGGTATATACAGTTGGGCCACCCCTTCGTACGGCAGTAGTAGTACTTTAGTGACATAGCCACGTAAGATGTTGACGCTGCTACTGGCTGATCTTTGATTCGTCGTCTGTTGTTTCAGCCAGCTCTTGTATCGCTACGTATTGTGTCCTCTCTTCTTTGTTCTGCTGTGGTACTTGCCGCGGGTGCTGTCGCGGTGGATGCCGAGGGTGTTTCCGCGATACGTGCCGCGGGACTTGAGATGGATCTTGAAGCTGGTGTTGCCGCGGTACTTCCCTTGCCGCGGTACTTGCCTCGGGTCTTGCCGCGGGTCTTGTCGTGGGTATTGCCGTCGGGCTTGCCGTGGACATTCGCGCGGGCCTTGGTGTGGGCACAATCGTGGCCCGTTCTGTTGCAGATGTTAAACCCGCGGTAGCATGACGCGGAATACCGCGGTCACTGCCGCGTAAAAGTAAAATATTGTCCATGCGTGTCTTGTCGCCTGTAGCTCGTTTGCTGTTGTTTGTTCGCCTGCTGTGTTTGTTAGCGTATCGTACGAGTGCGCTTTCATTTTCGTGTGTGTCCACGTCGCCTCATTCAGTCTTCTCCTGCTGCTGTTTCGCCTCCTTCTGTCTTTCCTGATTGCTGCTGCTGCTGCTGCTGCTGCTGCGGCTGCGGCTGCGGCTGCGGCTGTTGCTGCCTGCTGCCGTGCGCACTCTGCTGTACGTTTCCCGTTATCTTGCAGGGCGGGCCGTGACAATGGAACAAAAACTACTACCGCAGTACGAGTACAAAGCCGTGGCTCCGGCTGTACATTTGTACATATTACGTGATACCACAAAGTTATATGTCTGGTTCACGTTAGCTCCTGTTGTGCATGCGTGCACTTGCAGAGGCTAGTAGTTGTGCATGTACGCACCGGTTGAGGGTACGATCGTAGTAGTAGTAAACACATGCGTACATGGATCGAGGGTGGCATATAAGTAGTGATGGAGCATCCTCAACAACGGTGAGGCCAGAAACTGTCTTCACTAGTGGGTTGACGTACTTTTGTGTTGGGGGTTGTTTTTGTGTTTCTCCTCGCTCATGAGGTTCGTGCACTCTGCGGGGAGGTGGACGTTGGGTGCTACCTGGACACTCAGCTTCGGAACAACACGAAGAGTTCGACTGGCACCGGTACTGCTGCACATTTATTTGTACACCTGAGTGATACACGAACAGAGCGATCATGCGTTCGCCTGCCACGCACATAATAGTACCAGTTAAAACACAACCCAGGGCCCCCTATTTTGTTCAACTGCTGTCATGCACAACGTAGGACAGCTCCTTTTTTTTCGGCCGTCCTCCACAAGGAAACATTGCAAAGAAAGGTCAACACCTTCTACGTTTAGTTCCCAGCTTTAAGCGTTGCTTTAATCTCAGTGCGTAAGGCTGGAGATAACTACTGATTGTGCCTATGGTTTTGGTGTTGTCGTGCTGTAAAGCACTGCCTGTAGGTATTGTGTTCTCTGAGACGGCGCCAACGACTATGTGCAAATACCTGCTGGTTATATAGAAAACTCGTAAGGCGACGTGAGCAAGTATAAAGCATACTACTGCTGTACGTGGCGTAATGAAAGTAATAAAAAAGACTGATTAGAAAAAAGAGAAAACAGCCCACTCTACGTGGTACAGTAACATGGTAAAATATCAGATAAAAAAAGACTTCGTGTAAAAACCGATAAACCTGCATACTGTATGTGGTATAATAAAAATAAAAAACTTGAAAAAAAAAGTAATTGCCCAGCATCGGTGGGCCTCGAACCAAGGAAATCGAAGTTCGCAGAGTCACAAATGAGGAAGGTTGTCGTAGGGGCAACCTGGTGTTTGGGGGGAAACGGATGGAAAGATTAAACCAGTGAAAGAACGAGATTTTTCGGGGGGTTCCTTATATGGGGAAGGAATGTTTGGTACGGGGTGATACTAGAGAATTAATCTTCCTGATATTTTTGGGTGAGACGGGAAGCAACAACGAAAATCAAAGGCAAAGCATACAACCGTAGAGTGAGGTGAAGAAGGGAGTCGTGGCAGCGTAGTAACCAGGGGAGATAGCTAACGGGCGAGGCCCTGCACGAGCTGAAGAGAAACGAGATTCGAGATAGGGACGTCAGGGAGTCGTCAATTTGTTTTTTTCCCACCCACCCTCCCGCAAGTTTCCACGGCGGATGGGCAAACGGAGGGGAAAAGGACACAGTGGTCGATTAGTGATGGCATAGTCCCGATCGCACGGGCCGTTAGAAACGGAATCATCACACTCAATAATCGTTTAGCAATCGTGGTGGGTTCCCAGTACGAACGGGCCGTTAGAAACGGAACCACCCGAAAGCACAAGCACAGAGTGGTCGGTTAGTGGTGGCATAATCCCGATCGCACGGGCCGTTTTTGAAACGGAATCACCACATTGATAATCGTTTGGCAGTCGAGGTGGGTCCCTGACATGAGCGGGTCGTTAGAAAAGGAAAAACCACCCGAAAGCACACGCAAGGTAGTGGTCGATTAGCGGTGATTTTCCCGATCGCACGGGCCGTTAGAAACGGAATCATGGTATTATTAGTCGTTTGGCAATCGGGGAGGGTTCCCGATATGAGCGGGCCGTTAGAAACGGAAAACCCACTTGAAGCACGCTCACGTAGTGGGGGGAGGCGTGCCACTAGCGGAGCGCGACCGGTAGGGAGGTCGACCGCGTTTCCTATGTGTGAGTGGGGAAGGCGTAAGCAAGCGGGGAAAGAGAGGGAGCGGCCCCCCCTTTTCCCTCCTCCCTCCTGCTATGTTATATAGGGGTAGGGGAGGCAGACGCATGCGGGGGGGACGGGGGGCAGTGCAGCCCCCCCCCCACCCCCCCAACATTTAACATCGCCATAAATTATAGTGACCGACAATGAATCGTGACGTACGTAACTAACTGGTGCCAAAATGCAAAGCATGCCAATACCGAAAGACGGCACATCACCGACCAAACCTACCCATGGGACATGTACCCGTTCAACGGTCATTTGAAACGATATCGGTCGACTTACAGCAGTAGTTGAATAGATCACGTAGTGTTAATATGGTAAGGCGTCCGCGAGGCAGTTACATAGTAAAACCCATTGCTGTCTCCGGAAGTGGCCACACCAGAAATTCAATTAACTCATTGAAGCTGTCGTCCATATGCAAGACGGCCTCAGAGGCGGTTCTTAGCAGGATGCAGCTCACCCTCCATGCGACTCGCCCAATACCTCACGGCGTTTCGCGCTTGGTGCAAGCAATGTCTGCCTGGTTGGTGAAAACCCAACGCGCTCCGTCCCGGCATTGTAGGGATGCGAGGGTCTATGGTCATATGACTACGGCCGTGCACAACATGAGTACACCCCCCCCCCAACATGTCGGCTTCTTCAATTAATATAAAGCATTGTTCGTGGAAGTGACAACCAAAAAGGGTGGTGGTCCCCTATTTGTTTGACCGGTCCCCAAATATTTGGGGACCGGTCCCCACGCAAAAATCAAGTACAAAAAAATATATTTTTTGGAACATCAAGAAAACTCGCCCTCCCCCGGGCAAGTCCGAGGACCAACGCCCAAACGGGTAGGGTGGATCGTAAATGATCCGAGTCTGGCGGGAAGGCTTCTTGGCCTGGGTTTTTGTTAGTGGATGAGCTGCGGCAAGTTCCACACTACCCGGAGAGTTTACTCTTCGGGTGGCTATCCCCACCGCACCTGGCCCCTTCGGGGGTCAGGTCGGGTCAACATGCTCAAGTTCCCGAAGGTCGTAGACAGCAAGGGCTGATACTTCCGAGGGGGCATGGAGTGAATTGACACACGACACGAAGTGCACGAAGTGAGACGTGGAAGTGTGGAGGGCGTAAGCTTTATTTTGACCCATCCGCCGGAGGATAACAAACAAAAACAAAAACAAATTATTTAGCAGGGGGGCCTGGGGAAAATGAAAAAAAGGAGAGAAAGGTTTCCAAGTTATGTGGAGGTTTTTTCGGTACGGGTTACGGGGTTGCTCAAGTTTTCGAGTTCTGGTTTCCATCTGATGCCATGTATGTGCTCTCTGCTGCGAAGCTACCGCGAGCGCCACAGTTTGAACCTCGGCATGAAGATAGGCTCATTCGAACAATCTTGTGTAGGGCTATCGAAGTTGTTGAAGTCAACTCAATGCGTGGTAGCACGAAGGGTATATGTGATGTGGTGTCCTTAGGGCTATAGAATGGTTGATTGATAATAATACAGGTGAAAAGCCTAGTGGCGCTAAGATTATTTTCGTATACAAACGTTTGCTTGGGTAGATCAGATAGGCAGTAGCACAGAGGCTTTATAAGTCCATAGGAAGGTTCTAAGCACTAGAATATTCCTATGGACGAGATAACTCGTAGGATTAGCGCTTAGAATAACACAGAAATGATATTACCCCTTTAGGTAGGATTTTGTACTATTCCTTGGACGGAATAGACGATTCTTTAGAAAGGCTAAACACCATAGGAAAGTTCCATGGTCTGCTGTCGCTATTCGATTCACTGGCTTTTAGCGGTAAGAATATCGTAATGATCCGACTAGCGGGGTTATTAGAGAGAGAGAGCACGATGATCTGAGATAGCAGACTCTCGCCTACTCTCTCGCTCGTTTTCTCTAGCCCTACTCTCGCTTTTCCCAGCTCATCGTCTCCATTCACATCAGAGGTTAATACAAATACCAGAGGTCTTCCATATCGAAGAGAAGCTTGCTTCCAAGCTCGGCAACGTTCCAGCGTATAACATTCCTTTCCATCATCATCTCTTCACGGTCACCTTATCACATCTGACGTCGTCGTTCAGTGACTGCTAAACTTGGAGCATATTCACTTCTCTTCCAAGGAACCGTCTTCTCTTCCCTCTGTATGTGAGACAATATATATATATATATTTTTTGTTTATTATGTGGTCAACAAAAAGGTTGGATTGACGAGTCAATGTCGTTTTTAGTACCTTCTGTTTATTTCATAACTAAGCGCAGGGTAGCAAATAGTCACTCCGTAGGTCGGAGAGCGAAGCACCTACTGCTCAATTTTCGCTGTAGGCAGCTTATCTTCGCGTAGGTGGTACAGAGTCTCACTAGCGCCGAGATGTATATGTAGCCTACACTTGGAGTACCTGGTACGAAGTAGAGCATTTCGTAATGCATTAGCTTTTTTCCTGTCTTCTCTTGCAGCTTTCGATGTTATGGTATCAAACGGTACACTGTCTGCGAGGAGCTGCTATATGTTGAGCAGACGTGTGGACGTGTAGATTAAAACCCTGCGCTTGTTCCGCAATAGTAGTAGTACCAGCGATCACTTGCTCCTCTTGTTGAGCTATGGAGCACACACGATCGCCGTACAGACTCAGTATTGGGCGCGCTCTTTTGATGCATACAACCGACTGGCACGCTTGCAACCTTCAACGCCCAAAGCATTGAGCTCCTTATTTGCCCTCTGCCACACCTGCCTCGCGCGTTCTATATTTTTTAAGCATACTCACACCAGGTTGTTCTCTGAATTTAGTTTCCCGCATATAACAAGTGCTGCCGTAAAAAACACTGTTGTGCAGCAACAACACGTCCCTCCTTCGCGTAGCGTTCAAGGTTCCAGGCTTGAGTGCCTGTAACCATTGCCCCGTATATGCATATTTTCTTCCTCGGCTCAAACAGGGTGTGCTATAATGTATACCGCTGTACAGCAATACACAAATAGGAGTCAGTGTTTTTCATTTTTCGACGGGCAATCGACCTGCTCGTACAAGGCACAGCAGCTCCCACTGCTCCCCCTACCTTGGAAATATTCACAAGTATATACGAACGTGTGTGCTCCTACCCTCCGAGAACACGTATGAGAACGGCACGACGTTTTAGTATAGCAGTAGGGAAGAGTTCATTCGTACCTTCAACCGGGAAAAGTATGCACGTACGAACGAACGTTTTGTACGTATATAACCGGGCTGCAACAAGCAGTGTTGATACATCTGCTCCCGTTTTGTCTCGACGTTATTCACAAGACGAGGCATCTAGACACAGCAGTGGTTTGTTTCCGTTTATCGAGCCTTGCCTATACAAAGTCCCTACGCTACCCTATTTATACATAGGGTACATACATATGTCATTTTTGGTTCACAGGCTAATTAAGTGTTGTATCCAGCCTTATGATATTATGCATATTGTTGTCACGGTATGCCTCTTGCGTGTGCGCATCGACCCGTGCTCCAGATTATTGTTTAATCTCGAGTCGAAATGTTACAGCGGAGTCACAATCGTTGTCCAACCCGTAGTATTAAACACGTACGACCTCTGTAGCTTTTGTGTTTTCCCTTTTTTTTCCTCATTCACTAGTGTTGACAGGCTCCACTTTGCAACAGGTCCTTTTAATACTACTGTCCATTTTTGCCGTAACTGGCTGTTGCTTGCCGGCGTCTTCTACCCTCGGTTCTTCGACGGCATAATAGGGTAAATGCTGCTTACACAAATACGGTAAGAAACAGCAGTACTGTTTTTGTCCACCATGATAGTTGTCACGCAAAATTGAAAAGAGCTCACGACCTCTTGCTTGACCAGCTATCGACGACACAAGTACTTAAATGCTGGCAAAAAAAAATGAAAATACGGCCGCAGCAATGTACTCGAGTTTCTCGTGCGTAGTAGCTTTTACTCGATACGCATTCACCTTTCTCGACGTACAGGGAGATGTTTTCCGTTTTTAATTATTGCCACACGTTTTCACATATATATGTTTGGGGCTACTCAAACTACCGATATGTGCGTCGTTTCTCAAATTTGAGGGCATAAGCCAATCCTTGTTTCCACAACTTGGTGTGACATGCTGCCCCGTTTTTGTTTTTGCGCCCGACACTTCGAGCAACCACTCAACAGTGCCGGCATGCTGCAATTGTTTTTCAAATTATTTGTTTAATTTTCCGTGTTTCCGGCATTTCTTTTGAATGTACTGGCACGACCGGCCTTGCGCTGCCCATGTGTTATGGCTGACCAACCAATGTTATGGTGACACGCCATGTCGAGAGGGAAAGGGTGCAAGTAACAAGTGCTTGATCCAGGATCAGTACTCGTCCAAGTGGAAGACAGATGTTCTCATATTAAATGCGTGGAAGCTTGAAGGGTCAAGCAGACAGAGTGAGCGGGGAGGAGTGGGGGTGGGGTGGGGTGGGGGGGGTCATGCTCTCTAGCATGACCGGCTCCCATATACTGGCAAGTACAGGATCCACACCTCAAGTTCCCACTATAAATGCCCCGCCAATACCGACTGACGTAGCACTACCTACTTCAATGCAGGGTACCACAACCAACTCGCGTCTAGTCAGATCACAGATAGATGCTCTGCTCTGTATACGCCTTTAACTTAGAATACGCCTATATAGTATCTGTTAGGATACAGATCCTACGTGTACCATTCATCGTAGATACGACATAAAGTGACAAGGTCGTATCCAACTCCGTATACGGTTGTTCTATTTCTCATACCTAGAGGCACACCATTACATATGCCCAATATCTGTCACAACCTGATAGAATACTTGCGATTTTTGGGTTTATTCAAAACTTGTTCCCAACCGCGTGTTATTTTAAAAACATAACTTGTGTGACGTGCGCTCGACATACACCCTATACTCAGTGAGGAGTGTTACTGTAAATCTGACGCTCGGCGTACTCCGTAACATTCCAGGCGACAAGGTATTGAACGTGTGGGACACCATTTTCCCTTCCCGTACGTCGCCATATTTCACGCACTTCTGTTCTTCTATTTGTTTGTTTGTTTGATTGTTTTTGTTTTTTCGGTCTTGTTTTCGTTTTTCATCATGGTGCTTGGTGTATTGGGGTTATCGCCGCCCCTTCCAGCTCTACGTCTGGATCTTCTCATCCTCTTCACTGGACAACCCAAGTGGAGACTTCAGCAACCACCCGGCTTCCACCCAACCCACCTCTGCTCTCGTGCAATCGTTAGCCCCCCTGAACCCCAACACCTACCCGACCGACCAAATCTCCGTTCCGAACATGACTGGAACGCCTACCCCCGGCTCCCTCACGTCCGGCGAAACGAAATACACCGCGAGGTCCCTCCGCGAACCTGAGGACCAAACCCCCAATGTCGACACTTTTTTGGGCGATCTCACGATCACCCCCACAGCGGGACAGCCTGCCCATAATGAAGGCACCGAGGAGGCCAAGGTTAAGACCGAGGAATCCTCGGCGGGAACTTCCACCCCGTCGAGCGTGCCGGGAACCACGGCACCGGACGATACCCTCACCGCCCACCAAGAGGCGAAGGCCAAGCGGCAATTTCTCCTCCGCCAACTGGAGCAAAGCGGCGCTCTTCTGCGCTCGCTGACCCCGTCTGTCCCTGCCACAAATCCTGCCCTACCCGCGACTATAGCTGCACCCGTGAGCACGACGGCGCATCCAGCAAGATCCATGAACCAAACGGTGCAGCCGGCTGCGCCCATGGCCGCAACGTTGCAGGCGAACTCCCCATTCCAGCCTGAACAAGGAGCACCCGCTCGCACACCTGCCGCGTCGCCTGGGTTGATCATGACCATCCATACTCCGGCCCCAGCCATGCCTTCCGAGCCCCTACCCCCTCGACCATTACGTTCGAAACAACCGACTGGGACTTCATCAGCGTATCGCTGCACACGATACAGCACAGGCGTAGGCCTGCGTTCGCCGAGGTATCCTAGGCGGTACACCGCATGTGGGGCATGTCCCTCCCGGGTTCCGACCCGACGGTATCAATCGCCCTGTTCCGCGCCACCGCAAAAGGCGTCTCAGCAGCGTTCGTCCAGGCAGTCGACACCCTTTTCCTTTCTCTTCGCCGCTTCCACGCCAACGCCGGACGGGGACATACGTGGACCACCCCGGACAACTTAGCTATCCCCTCTGCACACCCCCCCCCCCCCCCCCCCCCCCCCCCCCGCGTAAAATGGTTAGTAGTTCGAAGGGGAAAAGGGAAGTACTTGTAGAGCATTACCGCAAGCTAGGGACGCCCACAACCAACGAAACGTTCGACGAAGAATTTGAGAAAGATATCAACGCGTGGGCGGAGGCGAACGTAGATGCATCAGAAAGGGAAGACAGTGGCTCAGAAGGGTTACAGGGAGAAATCACAAGAGAAGAAGTAAAGAAGTGTGTAGCTGAACTTAAGAATAGGAAGGCAGCAGGGGCAGACCAAATAGTTAATGAATTTATGAAGTACAGGGGAGAAGGAATGCTTACCATGATGGTTAAGTTGTATAACTGGATACGGAAAAACGAGTACGCACCTAAGAGATGGAGAGAAGGAGTAATAGTAAACTTGTTTAAGAAAGGAGACAAGGCTGGCCCGGGTAATTATAGGGGGATAACGCTACTAAGCACTGTAGGTAAAACGTTCTGTAAGATTTTGAACGATAGAATGGGAACAATGATGGAGAAGGAAGAAAATATTAGCGAAGGGCAAGCAGGATTTAGGCCAAACCGTAGCTGCGTCGACCATGTGTACACATTAGGTAAGATAATCCAAGGCAGGAAAGACGCGGGGCTAACAACGTACTGTTTCTTTTTAGATGTACAGAAGGCCTACGATACAGTATGGAGAAATGGGCTGTGGAAAAAGTTGTGGGAAATAGGGATAAGAGGAAAGATGTGGAGAATGATGAAGAAGATGACGGAATGTGCGAGAAGTGCTGTGATGTTGAACGGGGAAATATCGAAGTACGTTGATATCCTACAGAGAGTTGACAGGGATGTACGCTACCACCTAACCTATTCAAGGTATATATTAATGACATGATAGTAGCAGTAGAAGCAGCATCGCAGGGAGTCACGGTGGGGGCAAATACGGTGTCGGGATTGATGTTTGCTGATGATTTCGTCTGCATATCAGAAACACCCGAAGGACTGCAGAAACAAATAGAGAAAGCAATAGAGTACACCAAGAAGTGGAGAGTGACGGCGAACGTGAAAAACAGTGCACAGTAGTTGTATGTAACGAAGATAAGGCGAGTCCGGTAACTTGTAAGTGGAAGTGGGGAGAAGATGAATTACCGATCGTAGACCAGTATACGTACCTTGGCGTAGAAATCTCAAAAGATTGCTCTTGGGATGCACACATAAATAAAATAATAGGCAAGGGTAAGGCACACGTAGGCAAGATGGAAGCAGTCCTAACAGACTCGCACCTTGACACTAGAATTAAGAGATGTATACTGATGAATGTGATTGTACCAAAGCTAGAATATGCAGGAGAAGTATGGGAAGGGAACGCGAAGCTCGTAAAACAGCTGGAAACAGTACAGATGACAGCAGCTAAAAAAGTACTAGGATGCTCAAGTACGACGAGTAATACAGTATTGAGAGCAGAACTGGGAATGTACCCACTTAAGACAAATAGAGACGTGCGTAAGTTGAAATGGCAATATAAAGTAAAGAACATGCCAAATAAGAGGTTGCCAGCCAGTAGCTGATAAAGGCTGACGGGAAGAAAGTATCCAAAAGGGCGAGCTGCGAACAAGAATGGGAATAGCGTAGGTCGAAGAAAGTATGGAAGGATACGAGTAGGAAACCAAAAAGAGACGCTGGCCATAGAGAAAATTTAGCGGATACAAGAACAGAAGTTAAATGAAGGATAGTAAAGAGAGGGAAAGACCTAAGGCACTGAGAGAAGGTGGACAGGGGAAGAACACTTGGAAGATATTACGGGGGGTTGAAAAAGAAGAATAGGAATGAAAAGGTATCTGCACGTTTTTGCCCAATAGAGCTTTCGCGAAAAAGGCTAAAACTGCGATGTCGTGTAGGGGACCCTGACTTTGCGCAGAAAGAAGAAGGAGGTATAACCAGTAGCCGGGAGGAAGGAGGAAGTAGAATGCACAAGATGTGGCCCCATGTGGCAAAGCAATAAGAGATAGAGTTCAACAATAGTGGGAGAATGTGAAAAGGAGGCAAGGAAGAAAGGGATGTGCTAGAGGAGGGGAATGAAGGAAAATAGACGAGTGTGAACATGGAGCAGTTTGGTACAACTAAATTAGACGAGAAAACGATCGCTATCTTAGGGAGATAGATGGTGGCCGACAGGCGGCGAAGCCAGGAGGAGATAAAATTAGAAAGGTTTCTTTGTAATATATGACGCACGTAATGAGCGCCCAAGTGTGGAGGTGTCCTCAATTAAGGAGTAGGAACGGTGCCTCCGTCTCGAAAAAGGGATGATGGGTCAATAGTCAAATGACTAGGCAAGCAACAAATGAGATAACGGCCCCCGCCCCCCCCCCCCAACAAATAGATTCTGCAAGACAAACTATGGGTTGGCGTCGAGTGGCAACGACGCTGTAAAACAAGCCACCAGACTTTAGACATGAAACTACTGAGCTAACCAGTTTTTTTTCCTCATACCAAAACACAAACCGGACAATAGACATGAAATTACTAAACTATCCAGTTTTTTTTCCTCATATCAAAACACAAACCGAATATAGGCATGAAATTATTAAACTAACCAGTTTTTTTTCTCATATCAAAACACAAACCGGAAATAGACATGAAAATACTAAACTAACCAGTTTTTTTTTTCCCCATATCAAAACACAAACCAGACGTAGACATGAAACTACTCAACTAACCATTTTTTTTCTCTTATCAAAACACAAACCGCACATAGACATGAAATTACTAAACTAACCAGTTTTTTTTCCACATATCAAAACCCAAACTACACACGTAGTGTGTATCTTCTCCCATATCGTACCAGGTAAGAACAGCAAAACCTTGAAACATAGACAAAAAACCTAGCATGAAGGAGGACCACCTTACATGCACGCACATAGATACAGCAAGGTCGCCCCGACATGTTCAATTCACATGAAGGTTGGGGCTCGTGGTGAGATACCCGGAAAAACTCACCGATTTCCATTGGGCGATGGAAATCTGGTCTGTCATCGTCCTGAACCCCTGAAACTTGGTGCACATAACATGCGCCAAATGAAGAGGAGGGGTGGATGATGCATGACATTAAGTCAGGCCTATTGAACTCATGAAACCAATGCATTGCCATTGACCGACCACACGACCAAAAAGACGGAGCACCAAACAGTACGTAGATATCTTGACATCTTGAAGGATAGAAGCCGGTACAAAGTGTAGGGGGATCGTTGGCCAAGCTTTCGGCAGCGAAGGTCTACTCGGGAGCATTAGTGGGGTAGCTACCCATGGTGAAACGTACATACGATGGAGGAAGCGACGTACGGGGCATCCCAATGTGTGAGTAAGACTTTGTGTTACGCAAGCCGTCCTTGAATCTTGCACGGTAAAAATGACCTCCCTGGAGGAAAGTAACCAGTACAGCAGCGGGGCAAGAAAATAGAAGATACGGTCGTGGGACGCCAGGATGGTTACCATGCAGATCGCCTGACGCAAACGTGGGGTACTTGTGTTAAGGGTGTTGAACTTGGCTCCAGGCTATGAGCCCGTGTTGGAAACACTATTTAGTGTGGTGCGCCGGCAAAATAACTGAAAGACACCAGACCCTCAACGAGTACTAGGATTGGGAAGTCCCAGTAACTTGAAGATTTCCCACTACAAACATGAACAATAACAAGCTGGAGATAGTCTCGGAAGAGATTCAGAAAAAAACGGTGAGGCAGGGTAGGTGGAGTAAGAAAAGAAAGACTGGAAAGGTAAAGTACTAGTAGTGCTGGTATTCGGAGTTCCTAGCGACATGACGAGAATAGAGTTCAAGAGGAAGTGCGACGAAGTAGGACTATACTGCTTTGCATTAGGACAAGTAGAAAGGGAGGGAGAGCATTTTCGAGTCACACTTAAACCGAAAGCGAGCATGGAGTGGCAGAGGTTAGAGACAGAATAAGTGTCGGCATGGGTTAGAAGACTAGGGTGGAAGGTATGTATAGCTAATGGAATAGCGACTCTAAGACGTAGTCCTAGGGTGAACGAAGGTGAGGGGAGGCAGGAAATAGTAACTGGCCCAAAGGGAATGGGAGAGAAACACAGTGGCGTAGAGCAAGAAGACAAAACCAGAAACGGAAACAGTAAGAAAGCTCAAAGAAAAGAACACAGAAGTAGCAACGAAGGAGAAAAAACGAAAGACAAGAGTCGAGCGAACAGTGAAACGAAGAAGAAGCTGAGCATAGGGTCATGGAACGTATGTGGTTTCGCCACGAAAGAGCGCAAGAGGATAGAAACAGCCGAACAAGTAAGTGAGCGCGACTTAGACATAGTGGGAACTCAAGAGTCGTGGGAAAAAGAGGGGGGCGAAATAGGATGCACAATTGGAGAGTACGCATGGATAGGGAAAAAGAGAAAGGGACAAAACAAGAAGAATAGGGGGGCGGGGGGAGTAGGGTTCCTAGTCAAAGAATACCTGTGTGGCATAATAGAAGTGATCAAAGACACGAAATTCGACGAAATCATCTGGATAAAGATACCAGGGGAGATGGGAGCGGAGTATTATTTCTTAGGAAACATATATATGCCCCCAGAGTCGAAGAGTACGGTAAAAGATATACAGAAGAAGTTCGGAGAAATAGCAGTAGATGTACAAAAATATAAAAGACAAGGAGAAGTAGTACTAGTGGGAGATTTTAACTCCTCAAGAATTGGGAAGTCAAGCAACCCGAACGAGAACATTGGACAGTACGGGGAAGTAACAAATAATAAGAACGGGGAAGAGATGCTGAAGTTCCTTAAGAACAATGAGATGAAGACTCTGAACGGTAGAGCAAACAAGCCAGAGCCAGAATGGACTAGACAGTGCATACAAAAGGGAGAAAGCTCCGTTCTTGACTTTATAGTGGTAGAAAATGGAAGTAGTAAGGAAACTGAAGTACATGTATGCGCGGCGGACGTAGGAACTACGGATCACTGCCTAATATGGACAGACAGCCAGCAGACGAGAGTTATCAAAAATAGGCGCGGTAGGAAATTGTACAGATGGCGAATAGATAAACTAGAAGAAGTAAAGGAAAAACGGGAAGAATTCGCAAGAAGAGATGACTAAAAATGCAGAGCATTTTTCCGATCTGCTGGAAAGCATAGGTACGACAAAGAACAATATAGAGAGAGATAGTGCAGGAGCGAGGATAATAGAAGGATGGGAGAAATTGGTCAAGACCACAGCAAGTAAAGTATTAGGGAAGAAGTTGATAATATGCAGTAGAGCAGTAAAATGGTGGGAGAAGAAGTAAAAGAGGCTATAAGAGTAAGGAGAAAGGCACACGCAAGATACACATCGAGCAAAACTACGTCAGGATGGGAGGAGTATGGTATTGCTAGAAAGAAAGTAAAAAAGGTGGTTGAGAAGAAGAAGAAAGGGTATGGAAAGACGTAGTTAATAAACGAATGAAGACTTTGATGGCGGGATGAAGCAGATGTGGGTAGGGATAAAAGGGATACTAGGCAAACAAGCAGGAGAGGCAGATACGGGGATAGCTACATTAAGAGCACAGAACGGTAAAATGGTTAGTAGTTCGAAGGGGAAAAGGGAAGTACTTGTAGAGCATTACCGCAAGCTAGGGACGCCCACAACCAACGAAACGTTCGACGAAGAATTGAGAAGGATATCAACGCGTGGGCAGAGGCGAACGTAGATGCATCAGAAAGGGAAGACAGTGGTCAGAAGGTTACAGGGAGAGTTCACAAGGAGAAGTAAAGAAGTGTGTAGCTAAACTTAATAATAGAAAGGCAGCAGGGGCAGACCAAATAGTTAATGAATTTATGAAGTACGGGGGAGAAGGAATGCTTACCATGATGGTTAAGTTGTATAACTGGATATGGAAAAACGAGTACGCACCTAGAGATGGAGAGAAGGAGTAGTAGTAAACTTGTTTAAGAAAGGAGACAAGGCTGACCCGGGTAACTATAGGGGGATAACGCTACTAAGCACTGTAGGTAAAACGTTCTGTAAGATTTTGAACGATAGAATGGGAACAATGATGGAGAAGGAAGAAAAAATTAGCGAAGGGCAAGCAGGATTTAGGCCAAACCGTAGCTGCGTCGACCATGTGTACACATTAGGTAAGATAATCCAAGGCAGGAAAGACGCGGGGCTAACAACGTACTGTTTCTTTTTAGATGTACAGAAGGCCTACGATACAGTATGGAGAAATGGGCTGTGGAAAAAGTTGTGGGAAATAGGGATAAGAGGAAAGATGTGGAGAATGATGAAGAAGATGACGGAATGTGCGAGAAGTGCTGTGATGTTGGACGGGGAAATATCGAAGTACGTTGATATCCTACAGGGAGTTGCCCAGGGATGTACGCTATCACCTAACCTATTCAAGGTATATTTAATGACATGATAGTAGCAGTAGAAGCAGCATCGCAGGGGTCACGGTGGGGGAAGATACGGTGTCGGGATTGATTTTGCGGATGATTTCGTCTGCATATCAGAAACACCCGAAGGACTGCAGAAACAAATAGAGAAGGCATAGAGTACACCAGGAAGTGGAGAGTGACGGCGAACGTAAAAAAGTGCGCAGTAGTTGTATGTAACGAAGATAAGGAGAGTCCGGTAACTTGTAAGTGGAAGTGGGGAGAAGATGAATTACCGATCGTAGACCAGTATACGTACCTTGGCGTAGAGATCTCAAAATTGCTCTTGGGATGCACACATAAATAAATAATAGGCAAGGGTAAGGCACACGTAGGCAAGATGGAAGCAGTCCTACAGACTCGCACCTTGACACTAGAATTAAGAGATGTATACTGATGAATGTGATTGTACCAAAGCTAGAATATGCAGGAGAAGTATGGGAAGGGAACGCGAAGCTCGTAAAACAGCTGGAAACAGTACAGATGACAGCAGCTAAAAAAGTACTAGGATGCTCAAGTACGACGAGTAATACAGTATTGAGAGCAGAACTGGGAATGTACCCACTTAAGACAAATAGAGACGTGCGTAAGTTGAAATGGCAATATAAAGTAAAGAACATGCCAAATAAGAGGTTGCCAGCCATAGCTGATAAAGCTGTATGGGAGAAAGTAACCAAAGGGCGAGCTGGAATAAGGTGGGATAGCGTAGTCGAGAAAGTATGGAAGGATATAGGAAACCAAAAGGAGATGCTGGCCATGGAAAAAATTTAGGGGGTACAAGACAAAAGTAAAAGAAAGGATAGAACGAAGGGAAACGCTAGCGCTAAGAAAGAAGGTGGAAGGGGAAGAACACTTAGAGATATACGGGGGGTTGAGAGAAGGAATAGGTATTGATTGTGCTTGGTACTCGATACAGCAGGTATGATGACGGTTTCATATATTAGGGAGTTCATATACTTGATGAGGCTTTCTCCATCTGTGAGGTCTCGTGTTGCTGGTGACTTGCCTTGATTCCTCCTCCTCCCGGCTACTGGTATACCTCCTTCTTCTTTCTGGCAGGTCCAGGTCCCCTACACGAAATCGCAGTTTCAGCTTTTTCGCGAAGTCCATTGGGCCGTGCAGATACCTTTTCATTCCTATTCCTTCTCTCAACCCCCCGTACATCTCTAAGTGTTCTTCCCCTTCCACCTTCTTTCTCAGTGCTAGCCTTTCCCTTCTTTCTATCCTTTCTTTCACTTCTGTCTTGTATCCGCTAAATTTCTCTATGGCCAGCGTCTCTTTTTGGTTTCCTATTTCCTTCCATACTTTCTCGACTACGCTATCCCACCTTATTCCAGCTCGCCCTTTGGTTACTTTCTCCCATACAGCTTTATCAGCTATGGCTGGCAACCTCTTATTTGGCATGTTCTTTACTTTATATTGCCATTTCAACTTACGCACGTCTCTATTTGTCTTAAGTGGGTACATTCCCAGTTCTGCTCTCAATACTGTATTACTCGTCGTACTTGAGCATCCTAGTACTTTTTTAGCTGCTGTCATCTGTACTGTTTCCAGCTGTTTTACGAGCTTCGCGTTCCCTTCCCATACTTCTCCTGCATATTCTAGCTTTGGTACAATCACATTCATCAGTATACATCTCTTAATTCTAGTGTCAAGGTGCGAGTCTGTTAGGACTGCTTCCATCTTGCCTACGTGTGCCTTACCCTTGCCTATTATTTTATTTATGTGTGCATCCCAAGAGCAATCTTTTGAGATTTCTACGCCAAGGTACGTATACTGGTCTACGATCGGTAATTCATCTTCTCCCCACTTCCACTTACAAGTTACCGGACTCTCCTTATCTTCGTTACATACAACTACTGCGCACTTTTTTACGTTCGCCGTCACTCTCCACTTCCTGGTGTACTCGATTGCCTTCTCTATTTGTTTCTGCAGTCCTTCGGGTGTTTCTGATATGCAAACGAAATCATCAGCAAACATCAATCCCGACACCGTATCTTCCCCCACCGTGACTCCCTGCGATGCTGCTTCTACTGCTACTATCATGTCATTAATGTATACCTTGAATAGGTTAGGTGATAGCGTACATCCCTGGGCAACTCCCTGTAGGATATCAACGTACTTCGATATTTCCCCGTCCAACATCACAGCACTTCTCGCACATTCCGTCATCTTCTTCATCATTCTCCACATCTTTCCTCTTATCCCTATTTCCCACAACTTTTTCCACAGCCCATTTCTCCATACTGTATCGTAGGCCTTCTGTACATCTAAAAAGAAACAGTACGTTGTTAGCCCCGCGTCTTTCCTGCCTTGGATTATCTTACCTAATGTGTACACATGGTCGACGCAGCTACGGTTTGGCCTAAATCCTGCTTGCCCTTCGCTATTATGTTCTTCCTTTTCCATCATTGTTCCCATTCTATCATTCAAAACCTTACAGAACGTTTTACCTACAGTGCTTAGTAGCGCTATCCCCCTATAGTTACCCTGGTCAGCCTTGTCTCCTTTCTTCAACAAGTTTAGTACTACTCCTTCTCTCCATCTCTTAGGTGCGTACTCGTTTTTCCATATCCAGTTATACAACTTAACCATAATGGTAAGCATTCCTTCTCCCCCGTACTTCATAAATTCATTAACTATTTGGTCTGCCCCTGCTGCCTTTCTATTCTTAAGTTTAGGGGGTTGTACTTCATAAATTCATTAACTATTTGGTCTGCCCCTGCTGCCTTTCTATTATTAAGTTTAGCTACACACTTTTTTACTTTTTCTCTTGTGAACTCTCCCTGTAACCCTTCTGAGCCACTGTCTTCCCTTTCTGACGCATCTACGTTCGCCTCTGCCCACGTTGATACCCTTCTAGAGTTCTTCGTCGAACGTTTCGTTGGTTGTGGGCGTCCCTAGCTTGCGGTAATGCTCTACAAGTACTTCCCTTTTCCCCTTCGAACTACTAACCATTTTACCGTTCTGTGCTCTCAATGTAGATATCCCCGTATCTGCCTCTCCTGCTTGTTTGCCTAGTATCCCTTTTATCCCTACCCACATCTGCTTCATCCCGCCAAAAAAGTCTTCATTCGTTTTATTAACTACGTATTTCCATACCCCTTTCTTCTTCTTCTCAACCACCTTTTTTACTTTCTTTCTAGCAATACCATACTCCTCCCATCCTAACGTCGTTTTGCTCGGTGTGTATCTTGCGTGTGCCTTTCTCCTTACTCCTATAGCCTCTTTTACTTCTTCGTCCCACCATTTTACTGCTCTATTGCATATTATCAACTTATTCCCTATTACTTTACTTGCTGTGGTCTTGACCATTTTCTCCCATCCTTCTATTATCCTCGCTCCTGCACTATATCTCTCTATATTGTTCTCTGTCGTACCTATGCTTTCCAGCAGATCGGAAAAATGCTCTGCATTTTTAGTCATCTCTTCTGCGAATTCTTCCCGTTTTTCCTTTACTTATAGTTTATCTATTCGCCATCTGTACAATTTCCTACCGCGCCTATTTTTGATAACTCTCGTCTGCTGGCTGTCTGTCCATATTAAGCAGTGATCCGTAGTTCCTACGTCCGCCGCGCATACATGTACTTCAGTTTCCTTACTACTTCCATTTTCTACCACTATAAAGTCAAGAACGGAGCTTTCTCCCTTATGTATGCATTGTCAGTCCATTCTGGCTCTGGCTTATTTACTCTACCGTTCAGAGTCTTTATCTCATTGTTCTTAAGGAACTTCAGCATCTCTTCCCCGTTCTTATTCTTTGTTACTTCCCCATACTGTCCAATGTTCTCGTTCGGGTTGCTTGCCTGCCCAATTCTTGAGTTAAAATCTCCGACTAGTACTACTTCTCCTTGTATTTTATATTTTTGTACATCTACTGCTATTTCTCCGAAATTATTCTGTATATCTTTTACCGTACTCTTCGACTCTGGGGGCATATAGATGTTTCCTAAGAAATAATATTTCGCTCCCCTCTCCCCTGGTATCTTTATCCAGATGCTTTCGTCGAATTTCGTGTCTTTGATCACTTCTATTATGTCACACAGGTATTCTTTGACTAGGAACCCTACTCCCCCCGCCCCCCTATTCTTCTTGTTCTGTCCCTTCCTCTTTTTCCCTATCCATGCGTACTCTCCAATTGTGCATCCTATTTCGCCCCCATCTTTTTCCCACGACTCTTGAATTCCCACTATATCTAAGACGCGCTCACTTATTTGTTCGGCTATTTCTATCCTCTTGCGCTCTTCCGTGGCGAATCCACATACGTTCCATGACCCTATTCTCAGCTTCTTCTTCGTTTCACTGTTCGCTCGACTCTTGTCTTTCGTTTTTTCTCCTTCGTTGCTACTGTACTTCTGTGTTCTTTTCTTTGAGCTTTCTTACTGTTTCCGTTTCTGGTTGTATCTTCTTGCTCTACGCCACTGTGTTTCTCTCCCATTCCCTTTGGGCCAGTTACTGTTTCCTGCCTCCCCTTACCTCAGTTCACCCTAGGACTACGTCTTAGATTCGCTATTCCATTAGCTATACAAACCCTCCACCCTAGTCTTCTAACCCATGCCGACACTTGTTCTGTCTCTAATCTCTGCCACTCCATGCTCGCTTTCTGTTTAAGCGTGACTCGAAAATGCTCTCCCTCTCTTTCTACTTGTCCTAATGCAAAGCAGTATAGTCCTACTTCGTCGCACTTCCTCTTGAACTCTATTCTTGTCATGTCGCTAGGAACCCCGAATACCAGCACTACTAGTACTTCACCCTTCCAGTCTTTCTTACTCCACCTACCCTGTCTCAACGTTCTTCTCTGAATCTCTTCCGAGACTATCTCCAGCTTGTTTTTGTTCATGTTTGTAGTGGGAAATGTTCAAGTTACTGGGACTTCCCAAACCTAGTACTCGTTGAGGGTCTGGTGTCTTTAAGTAATTTAGCCGGCGCACCACACTAAATAGTGTTTCCAACACGGGCTCATAGCCTGGAGCCAAGTTCAACACCCTTAACACAAGTACCCCACGTTTGTGTCAGGCGATCTGCATGGTAACCATCCTGGCGTCCCACGACCGTATCTTCTATTTTCTTGCCCCGCTGCTGTACTGGTTACTTTCCTCCAGGGAGGTTATTTTTACCGTGCAAGGTTCAAGGACGGCTTGCATATCACAAAGTCTTACTCAAACATCGGGATGCCCCGTGCGTCGCTTGCTCCGTCGTATGTACGTTTCACCATGGGTAGCTACCCCACTAATGCTCCCCAGTAGACCTTCGCTGCCGAAAGCTTGGCCAACGATCCCCCTACAATTTGTACCGGCTTCTATCCTTCAAGATGTCAAGATATCTACGTACCGCTTGGTGCTCCGTCTCTTCGGTCGCGTGGTCGGTCAATGGCAAGGCGTTTGTTTCAAGAGTTCAATAGGCCTGACTTAATGTCATGCATCATCCACCCCTCCCCTTCATTTGGCGCATGGTATGTGCACCAAGTTTCAGGGGTTTAGGACGATGACAGACCAGATTTCCACCGCCCAATGGAAATCGGTAAGTTTTTCCGGGTATCTCACCCCGAGACCCCAACCTTCATGTGAATTGGCCATGTCGGGGTGACCTTGCTGTATCTATGTGTGTGCATGTAAGGTGATCCTCCGTCATGCTGGGTTTTTGGTCTATGCTTTAATCTGTTTACTATATATTACCTGATACGATATGACAGAGGATATATATTTATTTCTGGTTTGTGTTCTGATATGTCGAAAACAAACTGGTTAGTTTAGCAATTTCATGTCTACGTCCGGTTTGTGTTTTGATATGAGAAAAAAAACTGGTTAGTTGAATAGTTTCATGTCTATGTCTGGTTTGTGTTTTGATATGGGGAAAAAAAACTGGTTAGTTTAATATTTTCATGTCTATTTCCGGTTTGTGTTTTGATATGAGAAAAAAAAACTGATTAGTTCATGTCTATATCCGTTTTGTGTTTTGATATGAGGAAAAAAAACTGGTTAGTTTCGTAATTTCATGTCTATTGTCCGGTTTGAGTTTTGATATGAGGAAAAAAACTAGTTAGCTCAGTAGTTTCATGTCTAAAGTCTGGTGGCTTGTTTTACAGCGTCGTTGCCACTCGACGCCAACCCATAGTTGTCTAGCAGAAGGGAGAATGGGGGGGGGGGTGCTGTCCACTCTTGTTGCCATCTTAGAGTGCGCACCATATGGGCGCCCGCTGTCGTATAATACAATAAGAGTGTACCAGGCGTGCCCGTACCCGTATAATACGATACCAGGTATATACCTGGCACCCGATAAGCACGACCCGCACCTTTCTGCAGTACGAATACATATAGACATCAGCTGGGCGTCTTCGGCTAAGCCCGCCCACGACTCAACCAAAGCCGCGCCGCGATCCGTGGCACCATATATATGCATATAACGTAATACATATGGCAGTTCGTACAGATATTACCAGGGCATTCCTCGGGACGCGTTTTCGACTCCGGGGCCATATCCCGCGGGAATTAAATACTCAGGGCTGTAACTACTGTAGTATTTGTATGGGCATTGGGTCTGGCCACCTCGGGACTCTCCGAGACGCGATTCAACAACCACGGGATTCGACGGGATATTTTGTACGCGACCTACCGCAGTAGCCACGACGGGATTCGAGGGGATTGTTAGTGCGGGATCCGGCCACAGCGGTACTCCCCGGGATAGGATCCAGCCACGGCGGAGCTAAATCCGCAGGAAAAAGGCCGACGAAGGCTCTAAAAATATTCCTTACGTAAACGGGCACGCTCGTCGGAAGTACGTACCCTGTCAAAGTCCCACTGTCTATTGGTGGAGGGGTTGAATGACATTGCCGGGGTTTACGTTGCTCTATTCACGGGATTCGGCATATCCTCAATTTTGCGAGACGTGTTTGTGCGGGAACGGGATATTATGTATTTGCAAGGGACTTGTTTGTGCGGGAACGGGATTGATAGTTTTCGTGGGCGCGGGAACGGGATATAATAATTTGCGCGGGACTGGTTTGTGCGAGGTGCGGGAGCAGGATTCCACATGATTCACGGGACCACGGGATAATCCCGAATCCCGCCCAAAATCGCGGGGTAACTCCCACGGAAAACCCGAGGAATGCCCTGTGTAATACAAACCGATACCACAAACTTCGTACATATCATGCATCGTGAACGAGACGAATATTGATGCGGTATGTACCAGTGATGAACAAAATGGCAAAGTCGAAAAATAAATTACACGTAATTACGGGAAACGACCTTTTGAAAACTTTCGCGTAATTACGTTCACGATGAGGGGATTTTCGTACACATCCCCCCGGGGCTCAAAGCGGGTATCCCGGGATATATTATATACCAAGTATGTACGTTGTGTCCATTTTTCGTTTTCGCTGGAACTTTATTTGGCCTGTTGAACACTATATGAGACATTGCATGTGCTATATACTCATGCAGTACAGCGCCATGCAGGGCCGTGCACCAAGGCACTGTGCTGTACATCGCGCCCGGTTTATAAGGGGCGCGGGGGGAAACGCAACTAAAATATTTACGGCCACGAAAGTAGTTACGCCAACCCCAGATTGGTTACGCGTAATTACGTTTCCCCCGTTTCGTACATCATTACTGGTATGCACAGGTTCTGTACACACGCGTATACATAAACATACTTGATTAGAGGGAACGTTTTTTGTTCTTCTGAAATAAAATACATCCTCTAAAATATATGGACCAATATATCCATTCAATGCTGTCGGAGATATGTGGTATTTGGTACCTGGAACTTGTACGCGTCATATATTAAAAATAAAAAAATATATGATACCCGGTATATACGTACAATATATACTACCCAAACGTTCCTGCATACGACGGCCGTATGTGATTGGCGGCGGCCCGTTTCACTTCAAACTGCGGTCGTGACGCGAATCCCGTATTCCGACCGCAAACTACCCGGAATAATCGCAAGTATTTCCGTATCTTGGCATATTCGTGCGCGTATACCTGGTCGCGTATTCCTGGGGTCGATGTTGTTGTTATTGATGTTGCTGTTCTCTCCTCAGCTAGCTCATGGCCAAAACACATACCAGGTGCCAGGTATGATACCAGGTACTGGTATGATATCAAATATAGTCTGGTCACAGGACAGGCTCCAAAACGCTGCAAGGGGAGTGGAACGAACTTATACCTCAGGGCCAGTAAATATATTTAGGTATGTATATACCGATAAATACAGGTGGAGTCAGCGTACGTATGCCCCAGATGCCTACTCGTACATTGTACGAGTTGCAACCGAAAACCGAGGGGATCGCGTAGTATGTACATATGTATACGAAGAGCAACAACATGAAATTCATCTCGTCAAACTGAAAGTAAAGTACAAAGGAAGAGGAGAAAAAGGAGAAATAAAAACCGATGCTCGACGCGGGTGCTCCAAACGCGAGCCGAGTCTTATACCCGGCGCGCGTGTGTGGGTGTGCCTGCGTGCCTGCGTGCCTGTTTTGCCCGGTTCGTGTGAGACCTGCACTGTGGTTCCTCATACTTTCTCTCGCGCCGTACCGTATCTACTCACTTACTTTGAGAGAAGTCTAACAATGGTCAATATCGGTCGGGTGGACGTTGAGTTGCCTGACGGTTTTCAATCGCTCGCCCTCTCTAATAAGCCAGGACGTGGAACACTGACTACAGCAAACAAAGAGGCTTTTTCATACGTACGTAGAGAGATGTATCATCCCAATGATCTCGTTTGTGATCACAATACACGCTCACAAGCCACAAGACAGATAACGACTCCACCGGATTCTCGCGAGGCGCTGCGTTCTTCGTGTCCCCTTTTGGCTCCGTCGTCCGCCGCTGCCGCCCGGTTCCTTCTGGCGCGAGCCGGTCTCGTTGTCGACGCGCCGCACTCCACAGCATTAAATTTGATAACTCCAGATTATTACGGTTCAGGTCCGCCTTTCTACAGTATTATGTTACGCTGCCAACAACCATTCAATTTAAGTATTGGATTGGATTAGGCCTCCTGCTCCGAAGCAAGGCGCCTCGCCCGGGATGAACTCCGCGCTGAGTGCGCTCTCAGCGCAGAGCTCATCCCGGGAATTGAAACGACCGCGCGAAAAAGACTACTAAGCCTGTAGGGTGAGTGGGAAGGTCTGTATTTTTCCTATGCTTGTTATCCTCTTCTCACAGGAGAATTAGGCTTTGACGGAGTGATCGTCTGTTGCATACAGTCTCTTGAGTGATTCGGACCAAACATGATTTCACCTTTTTGTGCCAAACTGGATTCAGTTGATCGGGTAACGACTTTAGTGACGAACGTAACGACAAAGTACCGATGAAATACAAAGAAATTATAACAAAAGTGGCGACAAACATATCGATGGAAGTTTTGAGAAAGGTACCGACCAAAGTACCAACAGGAACAAGACTCACTCCGTCGACGTAGGCATTGAGCAACGCCCTTCGCAAGCCTCAAGGCCAGCTGCATCGCAACCGGACATTCCAGCGTGTTTAGGACGAAGTTACCGACTAAATAAAAGACGGAATTGTGGACGATTTGAAAGTGCCGGCTAAAGTGCAGACATCATAACCGAAAATTGTACCAACAAAAGTCCCGACGGAAACACAGACTGCATAAAAGGACTCACGCTGTCCACGTAGGCGTTGAGAAAGTGAGTAACATCCGGCACGAGCCTAGAGGCCAGCTGCACCCCTACAGGAAATCCCATCGTGTTGAGGACAGCAGCCGCTGCAAACCCTTCTTCCAGCATCAGAGACACCTTGAGATCATTGGCGGGCGAGGGAGAGGGAAGTGGGGATGAGGGGAAGTGCAGCAGGGGGGGGGGCGGAACGGGAATAGGGAGGGAGGCAGAGAGTGCGGGGACGGGAGCGAGAAAAGGGGGAAGGAGAAGGGGGGGGGTTGTACTTCATTTTCATGCATGGCCATAGTGGTATGACCATAGACGCTCGCATCCCTACAATGCCGGGGGGGGGGTGAGGCAAGGGGGTGGCACCTTATGTTGCGCTGCACACACAGTTTTAGATATGCAATAAAAAATGCCTGCCATTTAGAAAAACTAGGATCTCGTAGCGGCTGGACGTTCGCTATGTGGGCCTTTCGATAAACTTCTCGCTAGCCATTAACAATTGATTCAAGTACCGGAATCCTTTCGCGGGCATAGCTTTTAGCTTATCACTTTTTGCTGACAGCAGCACGACTAGTCCGTACTTCGTCAGCAACGACGGCACTGAGATTGGGACGACAACGCAAGACAGAGCACCACAAGAAGGCGACAACACGGGGGAAAGGTGAAAGGTCCTGCTTTGCTCTGCTGTTGTGCCTGCCTGCTGCTGTTGCTACTGCTGCTGTTCTCTGGCCGGAATTGTGTCAGAATCTGCCGTGACGTGCGCACGGCACCTACTACTACGCTATTTGTCAGCAATGACAGCGAAACGTATATATATACTTTCAAGAAATCTCGACATTGTGATTGGGACAACGCAAGACAGAGCATCACAGGAAAACAAGAACACGGGGCAAAGGAGAGGCCCTGTTACGCTCTGCTATGCCTGCCTATTGATGCTTGCTACTGCTGCTGCTGCTGCTCTGTGCTGTTGTACGTATGTTTCTGTACGTACAGACTGCTGCTTTGCTGAAGCGCCAAATAATCAAATCGTTATGAGGGGTTTTGAGTTTAAGTACGGCAATGTATATATGTGCAGCGTGAAAAAACAAACAATGCTTGTTTTTCACTTGAGATCATGCATATCGACTATCCCAGTGTGCTAAGAAGGACGCAGGCGTTATTGGCTTAGGGGACGGGAGAAAGAAACCGACCGAAAAAAACCGAGTCGGTTTTTTGGTTTCGTTTTTTTTTTTAAACCGAAAAACCGAAAAATAAAAGTCGGTTTTCGGTCGGGGAAAACGGAGAAAACCGACCGAAAAAAACGAGTTTCGGTTATCGGTTCACATCACTGTCTACAGCAGCACAACATCACCAGTACGTACAGCCAGTAGTAGCACAGAAAAGACAGTGGCAAAAAAAACAACGATAGAGCTCTACCAAGGGAACTCGTATGCAGCAGTCACAAGACAGCGAATGGTCGTTCGATTCTTCTCCGGAAGTGCTTGGGGGGGATTCTTGGCCCTTGCGGTTACAGGGGGTAGGGGCAGGAGAACAAGGAGGTACATCTTGTGCTCTATTTTCGTATATTTTGGTTGTTGGCGACATCGGTTCACGCTTTTACGTTTCGTGATTTGGATTTTCTGTTTCATCACATTTTGGTTTCCGACACTCACGCGAATCCAAGTCATACTACGATTACACGCAACTACGGCCTAAGGCCTTCGTTCCGTTCTAGGATACCAGAAACCGGATATTCTTAATAACAAAAAAAAAATTCAGGTATGAGTTCGATCGGTTGAATGGGTTGATACTCAATTATCTGTGCAAGCTGCGTCATGTGTTTTTTTATTATTCCGCGTATATTAAAGTGTTCGTGCTTTCTCGACTCACGACGTAGAAGTTGATACTCAATTTTACAGTTTTGCAAGTTGTATACAGCAGAGGATACCTAATGAGAAACAGGGCTAATAAGAAAGCCAGGCTAATATTTAAAGGAAAATAAGATATTCGAGAGTCGTTAGCTTGAAATTAGTCTAGAAAGCACCCTCTCTCAAATAAGAAACCCAGCCTCGGCCAGCTTTCCTGTTATTTGTTAGGTGTCCAATACTGTATGGTAGGTCGGGGCCCTGGTGAAGAGCGCAGAAACATCGACTATACCGGTCTAGGAGTATACAATATGAAACTGTTTCGAATGTTTTTTTTTTTTTACTGCCTGGGCACCCGAGACTTGACTGTACATTCGTAGATCGGATGAGTGTCGAGACCAACATCATCAGCATCGATCAGCCTACTCAATAGATACAGAGCGCTGCACACACAGATACGCCTGGAGGAGAGTGCAACCCAGAATTATAACTCGATCAACTTCTGGGGGATGTGGTGTCGAACCCTGTGCGAGAAGTATAAACACAAAGACTATATTCCGTTCAGCGGGGGGTACAAGCGTGGCAAGTCTACCTCGATATATCTATACGATGGGTATGAATGTTGCTGTTTTGTCGCTTATTTCGTGCACCTGCTTAAGAAGTTGTACCGGGCTCGGAAGGAACGCATGAGGGCTAATCTCGACGGAGAAAAAACTTTGAAAGCGATATTAATGTTATATTTTACCATGGCGGAAAACCGTCGCACATTGTTCCGGCTGATGACCGGAGTTTGCGGCCGTGTCACACACTTTTATGGTGTCTGGTACAGTAGACGCTTTCGCCAAGGATACTTGTCTTGTTTGTCTCACCATCATATTTGTTTCAGCTTCAGTCCAACCGCGTAACCCCACGCCTGTAGCGCGCAGTTGAGGAGTAAATTTATTCAGGCTGCTGCTTAATCTCCGTACGAATCGATCTATACTCGTAGTATGTCCGAATATGTAAGGACCTATCTTTATTTCGTATTAGTGTACCGGCGATCCTTATATACCCGGACAAAATGTATCATTAAGCCATTTTTTGGGGCTTCTTCGAAGTACCAACTACACACCAGCGTCTGCTGCTGTACGCTGCTGTAAACCACTGCTGTATGTGCAGGATATCTCGCGCAGAGCAGCAACGAAGGTCGGGTATGCCATGTTCGCAGAACCTGAGTACACAGCAGCAGTGCAAGTAGACGAACGTCGTGTGTCGGCTGGGCGGAGAGCGGGTCGGGGCGCTGCCCCGACCCGCTCACCGCGGCAAAGTTTGTAATGTGTGGCGACAAGAATACTCTTCTTGCCCTTGTACGCCTGTAAACGTACTGCATTAAATTCGCCATCAATCGCATCAATCGTAAATATTCCGTGTGTGTACGAATACGTACGAGTACGAGTACAGTTGTGCAGCATGTCAAGATGTCAAGTGTCAAGTATGTGATGCGGAGCGGCGTAACTTGTTGTGTCGTTTCATTTGGCGTTACATTTCGCACGAACATAATGGACCATGGACCATGGATCACATGGATCATGAAATCGTGGATAGACTCGGACTCTCTCCCAAAGCATGGGCCATGCGCCATAGAGAGCACGACGATTGGTTGTGTGCTTCGCATGACACACACGAACGACCGTTTGACCCACTCCGCTTCCTGGCAATTCCATTCAAACAATATATCACGGACGCGCATACACAGGGTTGCTAGCTGGGCGAGGCACGGGGGTCGGGGCTGCGCCCCGACCCGCTCCGCACCGCCTCGCCTGTGAAGTATTATGTATTGTTGTAGCTTGTGCGTACAGCAGTAGCCATGCCTGGTATTCATCATGTACATACAGCAGCTTTTGTAATGTTGCCTGACGTTGATGAGCAGCGTCCTCCATGTATGTATGTAGTATGTGCTCGTCAGGAGGTGCTTGCGCACAACGCAGTTTAAATCAGCGTCCTCCACATTAATTATCGTCGGGTGCTACCGCACATATCATGAAATCGTGGATAGACTCGGACTCTCTCCCAAGGCATGGGCCATGCGCCATAGAGAGCACGACGATTGGTTTAGTGCTTCGCATGACACACACGAACGACCGTCTGACCCACTCCGCTTCCTGGCAATTCCATTCAAAAAATATTAATATTTCACGGACGCGCATACACAGGGTTGTTAGCTGGGCGGGGCACGCGCCCCGATCCGCTCCGCACCGCCTTGCCTCGCCTGTGAAGTATTATGTATTGTTGTAGTTTGTGCGTACAGCAGTAGCTATGCCTGGTATTCATCATGTACATACATCAGCTTGCTTTTGTAATGTTGCCTGACGTTAATGAGCAGCCTCCTCCATGTATGTAAATGTGCTCGTCAGGTGCTTGCGCACAACGCAGCTTAAATCAGCGTCCTCCACATTCATTATCGTCGGGGGCTACCGCACAACGCAGCGTATATCACCTCGGCTCAGCAGCAGCAGCAGCAGCAGCACGCTGCTGCAGCCGCTTTGCACAGTTATTGCACTTCCCATGTAAAGCTCAGTACAAGTTCGCCCGTCACCATAAATAATAACCGACTCGACCCAGAGCTATATTACCAAGCTAGGTTAAGTATTGAATCGGTATAACTTTATCTAGCCAAATGTCACAGATCCATATTTTTATACCAGGTACAACATGGCGTAGATGGATTGATGGGCTACAGAGCCAAATCGTGTTTGGAGTCGAACTAAGTAGGGGAGGGGATTACTAAAAAAAGATGGAATTAGACCTCGAAACAGAGTTGAAAGGCAGGGGATTTGGGAAATTAAATAATTTCCGCGACAGAGCCCAGTAACTAAAGTCACTGGGAATAGGTTTCCAAATGTTTTCAGCGGCGTGTTGTTTTTTGGGGTTAGCATCCCCGATGACAAAAAAAAGCGGCGCGATGAAAGCGATCAACAGTGTGGTACTATATCATACGGGAATAGTAGTATACACCCAACACAACGTTTGAAGTCGACTATAAACCTTTCAAACGGTCGAGCTCAAAAGTGGAAGGGCTGGGCGCGCTCGTACATATTCTACATGTAATGCTACAGCAGTACACTAAAACGCGCTCGTACGTAGAGATACCTGATAAGGCTCGGAAAACGACGAAAACGAACAAACAGAACTAATATTTATAGTACCAGGTATACACATTCCAGGTATCTGGTGTAGAATGGCACCGCTTAACGACGCCCACTTCATCGGGACAGCGGTGTGAATACAAGA
The DNA here is from genome assembly GCA_008828725.1 of Saccharina japonica. Classification (NCBI taxonomy): domain Eukaryota; class Phaeophyceae; order Laminariales; family Laminariaceae; genus Saccharina; species Saccharina japonica. Next base: position 483,227 of record MEHQ01003545.1, on the reverse strand, counting down.
CGGTACGGATCTCTCGCTCCACCGAGGTGTACGGCTCACGGCCACAGCAGTACCGGACATCCCACACAAAAATCGTCGTTAAAGCGGGCTCGAGAGTAGGTACTTATACTGCTGCTGTTGCTGCAACCAAGTGCACCCAACAAACGTCGTGGCGTGCATAATGGAGCACCAACAGAGTTACTGGTCGTACCCACGACTGGTGCACAACTGTATTAGTCGTAACAAGTGAACACTTACACCCACTCCCGCGCGAGTGATCAGCATATACGTACTGGTAGGGTGGCATACATACGTCACGTGTAGGGGAACAGATTGGATCACTCATAGCAGACCTCAGCAGTACGTATAAAGCCCCAGCCTCGATGCGTATATACAACAATCTAAGGGTTTTAACCTCGATAACGGCAACCAGGCAGGACGGCCCGGGCGCACCCGCAGGGTTAAACCCCCGAAGGAACAAGCGAGCAGGGTTTAACCCCCAATGCATTCGGTCGAGCATAACGGGTTCAATCTCCAGACCACTACGAGCTGGGCCAGCCAAGAAACCTACAAAGCTTCCTAAAGTAGTATCTCGTGAACCACTGCGAACTAGGCTACAAAATTTTGAAGCGCTAACCCTGACATAGCAGTGCTTGTGCATTGTTTTTTGTATCTCAAAAATGATATACATATTTTTTTCTCGACTCGATCTCGCCGAGATATCCGCGAAAACTCGAAAACAACATTTTTTTCATTATAATTTCGTATAAAAAATGTCATTTTCGATCAACATGAAATTTGGTGGGGACAATGCTTAAGACCCAAGGAGAAGATCGATGCAAGTCTTGTTGCCCAATTCGCCACCCATCAAGAGATATGACCAAAACTCGATTCCATATATAAGTCAAGTAATTACGGAAAAAATGGTGATTCCGTCATGCCCCGACCAATTTCGAGAGTTTTACTCTGAAATTTCCATCACGTCTTTGAACCGTGCGTGCAAAAATACCTGCCGCCTGCCCTCTCTGATTTTTTTTTTTCCAAGTAGTTTTGATCGCTTTTGCATTTTTTTCGATTTTTGGATCGTCGTATCTCTCTCGAGGGGAAAAAAAAAAAAAGGGCAGGCGGCAAGTGTGTTGATTAGTACATGATCTACACTGTGTCCAAATTCCAGGTCCTAATTCGTTAAATTGGTCGGGGCATGGCCAATCTCCTATAAAAACATTTTTTTGGCTGGCCCAGCTCGTACCAGTCGGGAGTAAGCACCGGATCTCGTTTGGGGTGTCTACCCCCGTCGATTCGATATCAAGCAAGGAATTATGTTACTTTGAATACGGAGCGAGGCGGGGGGTTACCCCCCAGCCCCGCGCCCCCCCCCCTGCGTCGACGACTGTCTGGCAATACGGCCACAGCGAGTACGCCGGGTTCAACTCCCAACGCGCACGAGCGACCACATACGGTTCAACCCCGGCAGGAGCGAGCACATACGGTTCAAACCCGGCACAAGCGAGCACATACGGTTCAAACCCGGCACAAGCGAGCGGGTACGGCTCAACTGAACCCGGCGTACTCGCTGTGGCCGTATTGCCAGACAGTCGTCGACGCAGGGGGGGGGGCGCGGGGCTGGGGTGTAACCCCCCGCCTCGCTCCGTATTCAAAGTAACATAATTCCTTGCTTGATATCGAATCGACGGGGGTAGACACCCCAAACGAGATCCGGTGCTTACTCCCGACTGGTACGAGCTGGGCCAGCCAAAAAAATGTTTTTAAAGCAGATTAGCCATGCCCCGACCAATTTAACGAATTAGGACCTGGAATTTGGACACAGTGTAGATCATGTACTAATCAACACACTTGCCGCCTGCCCTTTTCCCGGCACAAGCGAGCACATACGGTTCAAACCCGGCACAAGCGAGCACATACGTCTCAACCCCGGCACGAGCGAGCACGTACGGTTCAACCCCGGCACAAGCGAGCACATACGGTTCAAACCCGGCACAAGCGAGCACATACGGTTCAAACCCGGCTCAAGCGAGCACATACGGTTCAAACCCGGCACGAGCGAGCACATACGGTTCAACCCCGGCACGAGCGAACATATACGGTTCAACCCCGGCACGAGCGAGCACATACGGTTCAACCCCGGCACGAGCGAGCACATACGGTTCAAACCCGGCACGAGCGAGTACATACGGTTCAACCCCGGCACGAGCGAGCAACATACGGTTCAACCCCGGCACGAGCAAGCACATACGGTTCGAACCCCGGCACGAGCGAGCACATACGGTCCAACCCCGGCCGGCTAACGATATGAGGTCGGGCGTTCAAATACGTTTGTGTGCCTTTTCCCATCGCGGAAAGCGCGAGAGCGTGAGTTTGCAAATTCGATGACAATCGACGAGCAGGGGGAATGTGGAACCCTGTGCGCGATAAACAAAAACGAAAGCAAGAGCCGGGCGGGAGAAGGGAAGCCATCTGTGACCACGGCTTGTCCACAGAGTTGGAAAGTTAAGAGGTTAAAAGTGGTGGTTTAAGAAATGTACGACGTGGTTCAGGTATAAATGATGTGTAGTTGACTGTTTTGCGTCACGTTGTTCTGCGTCACGGCTATTAACAATCGATTCTGTACAGGTTATGTATGTATTTCCCGTAGTACTCGTCGACCCCAGGGTTTGGAGCCTGTCCTGTGACCACGGACTCTAGACTTGAGAAATGAATTAGTGTGAGACAGTAACAACAACGACAACGTTGCCACAAACCGCCACGTCCCTATCGTCGACTGCCCCCTCGGAAGTACTGAACGGCGGTTCAAGGGGATATATAACAAGCTCGCCCAAAGTACCACGCAGCGGAGAAAATTGAGTATCAACCATCCAATCGGTCAAACTCACAGCGGGCGCACTTGCAACCAATCGGTCGAACTCATAGCGAACACACTTGTGACAACGGTACCAAAATAGCGCATCATAGAGAGACCACACAATCGGTACGACGGCGTACAGATAGGGCTGTACGTACCCTCGTTTTTCCGGGGCGTAGAGTACATAGTTCAAAGAAGAACCGACCGCTCAACATGAAGTCGTATCCGAAACACTACTCAGTACTATAGGCCGCACTCGGTTATTTTTATGCGAGAGCGGGTATTATCGTCCAATGGAATTTTAACGAACAAGCGCGCCCGACACCACGCAGCGGGAGAAGTTGAGGATTCACCATTCCATCGGTCAAACCCACAGCTGACGTCGTTGCAATGCATTTTACTCAATACCACAGCGTAAAGGCCACCCCTCGCGAGTGTTCAGCGTCCACGTATCGATATGTTGGTATACATATAGGGTCCACCCTCGTCTAACCGGGGAGTAGACGTAGCTGCAACAGCACTGGCCGCGCGGTACGACATCATGTCCAAAGCACCCCTGAGAGCTGTGGGCCGAATTCGGCCCTCGTGTATTTCGTTCGGAGTTTATACTGCAGTACAGCAGTACCACTACGTTAAGGTTCTCTGCTGAGAATTTTGGGGTCAGCGCCCACTATTTTTGGTGTATCTGGTATTCGGTAGTATATACATTACTACTAATAGCAGACTTACAGCAGTATACATAAAGTTCCAAGCTCGACGCGTATACATAACGACGTAAGGTCTACACCCCCGGCGAATTCAATAGCGGCGGCCGGGCGTGACGGCCTAACCGCGCCCGCGGGGTTTAACCCCCGAAGGGACAAACGAGCGACGGCTGCTCGGCAGTACGGCCACAGCAAGCAAGCAGGGTTTAATCCCCGACAAACGCGGGCGAGTGCAACGGGCTGAATCCCCTGATCGCCGGTATGTGGTGGGGAGTAGGCCCAGTAGCACATAGTAGGTGTCTACCCTCGCCGATTCGATAACATCGAAAATACGATAATACGAAACGATACGGGGGTTGACCCCGCCGAAGACGTACGGACTTAAAAGGGTTTCACCACCGGCCCGCGTCGACGGCTGTCTGGCACTACGGTCACAGCAAGCACGCAGGGTTTAACCCCCAACGCGCACGAGCGAGCACATTGGGTTACACCCCCGACTTGCGAGCGATAAGAAGGCAGCCTATATAGGATGCCACTCCGACGGTAACACTCTATCATTCCAGGGTTACAACCCCGATCTGTGTGGTGGCGATGGCGGGCATGGCCGCCGGATCACGAAAACAGGGTTAAATCCCCGACACGCGCGAGCACACGGTATGGCATTACGGCCACTACGGGCAAGCAGGGCTTAATCCCCGACCGGCACTGGCGACCGCACAGGGTGCACCCCCAGACCGTACTACACGAAGTATTGATTTATGCCAAGGTTCTTGTGTACACGTCGGTTTATGTAAATACAAAGTGAAAACGGTTGAATCCCGGCTAGAAGCCACGAATTGAGGAACCGACGAACGAAACCGTGCTGATACAAGCTACCGGTCAAGCAGGGACAGAACCATGACAAGTATACACGACGGGTCCAACATACGCTAAGCCGTATCTGGTAGTTGTATCGTTGTCGGTCTATTTTAGGTTTTGCCATTCGGGCATAGTGTGCGGCACAGCACGCCATGGCACAGCGGTAGGAGCCCAACACGCCGGGGGACCCACGGGTAACGATGGGAGACGGCACTGTCTCCGCGCGGAACCGGACCAGTTCCATCCGCACGGGGCATACACGTGCCATATATGCATATGGGGCAAGCCCGCTATTCTTCGCAAGGCGGCGGCTATCAGCGCCCTTCGACCGGAGAGTTTACAGAGAAAGGGCGCGAGAACCGCGAAGAACAATAGGAAGGGTGCCGTGAAGGGAAACAATGCCTGCATAGAAACGACGGGGGGGTTCGAGTATCGTATGACGGTTCGGGAGAGCGAGGTCAGGGGGGCGTGTTTGCGGCCGGGGTAGTCACGAGAGCGTGGACGGTGACAATACTAGGGGGCGGCGACCTCTCAGCGCAGGAGAGGATAGGGTGCTACGACACCGGAGGGCAGTCGCACATGACGTAAGGGGAGCAGCATGACGGCTGACTTCCAATCGCACGACACGTGTATGTGAGCAGTGCGTACGGTAAACGGTAGGGTCGCTGCCTCCGGTCGCTAGAAATAGGTACGGGGATGCCACACTTGAAGGACGGTAGCGCAGGAGTAACAGAGGGCTGAGCTATACATAGCGATCTGTGCGGGATATAACAGGCGAGTCGGGGCTATGAGTTCGCCAGCGTTTGCGCTACGACAAGCGGTTGTGGGCAACGGTAACGGGGACAGCGGGAGCGTAAGGCGATGGCCTTAATACAAGGGGGGAACGTGCACGGGGCACGCACATGGCGACTATCCATGACGCGATGGGTGAGCGGCGAGGCGTAATCCCACTTATATATACTTCGTACGAGTATACAGTTAGGATATATATATACCGGTATGTAGTCGCAAAACAATATATATATATACCACGTACGTGGCGTATACATGCGAGCTCTCAAGTGCGTACTCGAACACGTTGAGACACGCGCAAACAAACAGCAAGCGCACGTTCCGCCAACACGAACCAGAATCCTTTGCATCCATGACACTTATATTGACCAATCAAGTCTATCTCACATATAATCGACCAATGTTTCACGTATGTGCCCACGTAGTAGAAACTGTACGAACAATATATACATGCTACTGATAGACCGTCAATCCGAAGTGTCGTTGCAATTGATTGCCCTAACGTCCGCCTTGTCTCTCGGCGGGTTCGTCTGGTCACAGTCGCATCGTAACTACGTTAGCTTCAAGTACATAGCGACACATGTATCGAGTAGTGCACCGTTCAACTCAGGTACCCGTAATTCCTTGCTATAACAAATACATTTGTACACCGTGCCGTATCAAGCGTAACAGAGGTCCGCCAACGTATGGCACGTGACCTTAACGCGGAGGCACCGAGAAATAGGATTTCGTTCCCATCTTCCCCACTTCCGAACGTCGAGGAACGAATGGGATGGGGGGGCGAGGACCAAGCGAAACGTAAAGAATACGCCGACTGTGGCAGACGTTATGCGCGATCCGTTAGGCAAAAGCGAACGGTAACGGCGGTAGGTTGCGGGCTGCGGTATCTGGAAAAAGGTAGTGTTGTGAGACCACCCACATATAAGCTCCGCGGCTGTCACCCTTCAAGGACGAAGTGAGCGAATGTTAGTTCCGGAAGAACCGCACGAAGACACGCCCCGAAAGGCTCCACACCGACTAGACGCGTTCCCAGGGGCCTCACACTCCAATGGCATACCTAAGCGCCATATCACTGTCGGAGGGGTTCGAAAAACTCGTACACGACTTTCCCACGGGGCAGCCAACGGTAGCAGAACACATATGCAGCTAGGCTAGAAGTTTGGGGACAATAAGGAAGAGAAGGAACCCGCAGAAAGTGTAAGAGTCAAACGAGCGAATTCATTGAGGTAAGAGAAAGGTCAACAAGTATGGGTGTGATCTCATGCCGCAGCAGAGAGGCCCCATTGATCCCAAACTATACACCAGGGTACGATTTAACCTACGACGCAATGTTACAACAGTAATCTGACACAGAAACGAGGCGAAGACCGAAGGACAGATCCCCTTTTCAGAGAAGTCTCCTTGTTGTACTGGGAGACAGTGATTGTGTATCACTCCGTGAGCGATACCGCAGCTCTACAACAGCACGACAAAGTAAAAAGAGGCTAGGAAAAGAACAGACCATCCCGCCCGCCCATCGTTGGTAGCGAGGTTGTACCGTCGACAACGACATCAGTTTTGTTCGTGTTTATTTTACCGGGGTACCTACTCTCTGCGACGAGGTACCGCGTTGATTGCTAGACAATCAACGCGGGAGTAGTAACCCTGGGTGAGCGTCTCCGGTTGATCGCAGCAGGAGGCCTCATTGATCCCAAACTATATACCAGGTACGATTTAACCTACGACACAATGTTACAACAGTACGATAGGTACGATAGTGGACGAGAAGCAGCGGCCGATGCCGCGGCTTTTGCACCACGCCAGTGAAGCCCCCCCCCTGACGTCGCAGAGAATAATAATATGACAATTCGAAGGAAACACAACACAGCATAATATCTCTACGTGAAGCACAGATATAAAGAAATATGAGTTTTGTTGTCAACCAATCGACCTAAGTTTTGGTAGTCATGGGATCTGCCGACGTATGGGCTCTACCGTCGTAAGTAGTGTTCTTGCGAGAGGCAAGGAGGACAGAAGAGGTGTTCATTCTCCTCGAGTGCCTTCTGCTTGATGTGCATAGCTGGGTGAATGGAGCAGAGGCAAACGAGCCAGCGGCACGACACTGCCCGCTGCCGACTGATCGGCCTAGCCTAGGCCTACTGTTGTGGTTTATCCCGCCCGCCCGCCCGCCCTTTCTTATTTCGAAGGTGGGTGGAACGGAGCGGCCACACATGTATGGTGCTGGCCACACCGTATTCTAGATTTATTATTATTGTTTGCGATTGACTGGTAGCGATTCCGGGCTCACTAGCAGACTGGGGTATGTCAATGGTTTTCTACCATTGGGCGTCTCGGTCTGGGCGTCTCGGTCGTCCGAGACTCCGTATGTTAGGGCCCCGGCCAGTCGGCTAGGGGGGGGGGGGGCTCCCAGGTACTGGCAGTACGATAGGGGACGAGAAGCAGCGGCCGGTGCCGCGGCTCTCGCACCACGCCAGCGGAGCTCCCCCCCCTGACGTCGCAGATAATAATAGCATGACAATTCGAAGGAAGCACAACAAAATCATATATACATATTCATATGCGGCGGGGGGTGTACTCATGTCGTGCACGGCCGTAGTCGTATGACCATAGACCCTCGCATCCCTACAATGCCGGGACGGAGCACGCTGAGTTTTCACCAACCAGGCAGACATTGCTTGCACCAAGCGCGAAGCACCGTGAGGTATTGGGCGTGTCGCATGGAGGGTGAGCTGTATCCTGCTAAGAACCGCCTCTGAGGCGGACTTGCATATGGACGCCAGCTTCAATGAGTTAATTTAGTTTCTGGTGTGGCCACTTGACAGCTGTTATGGTACTGCTGGCATGATGTGGAAACGTTTGGTAAATACCTGGTATCAGGTATAATAATCGTATTGGTAGTACTTGGAAGGCGGTATCTTAGGTGGGAACCAGGGATGGTTCCCGATGGCTTTTAGCCATCTCACCTGCCTTCTCAGTCGATCATCACGCGAAAACGGAATAAACCTGCTCTTCTTCTATCTCTACGCAAACAACACACGTGAGTACCAACGAGTACCCGTTCCATAGGCTGACCTGGCTAGGGATACCCTGTCCTCTTATACCTAGCGTTCCTTACATTTGGCGTCGTCGGCAGGACTAGTCTAAAACGGAGAAAGTTTTTTTACTCGTGTCGGCTTCGTAGCCTTGCCGTTCAGAGGTGTGGGAGTGGGTTTTGAGGAGCCGCATCTTCGACTCATGTTTTAGTTCGTGGAATCGGGGTTTCCACGAATTTCTCATATTTCTGCATATACGGCTCATCAGGGTGGGCTAGTGTTATGGTACTGCTGGCATGATGTGGAAACGTTTGGTAAATACCTGGTATCAGGTATAATAATCGTATTGGTAGTACTTGGAAGGCGGTATCTTAGGTGGGAACCAGGGATGGTTCCCGATGGCTTTTAGCCATCTCACCTGCCTTCTCAGTCGATCATCACGCGAAAACGGAATAAACCTGCTCTTCTTCTATCTCTACGCAAACAACACACGTGAGTACCAACGAGTACCCGTTCCATAGGCTGACCTGGCTAGGGATACCCTGTCCTCTTATACCTAGCGTTCCTTACACAGCCATGGAAGCACTATGTAACTGCCTCGCGGGTGCCTTACCATATACACACTACGTGACACGATCATTCCCCTTGTGCGGAGCAAAGGTTCTCCACCCCGCACAAATGATCTAATTCGACCGCCAGCTTTGGTGACCGCCAAACCAAAAAAAAACAAAAATGGTACCCTGGTTGTCTAGCTCACGCAGTGAGAGGCGTGTTTTACGGCGTCGTCGCCAACCGACGCCAACCCAACCTATACATATTATCATATATTCATAGGGGGGGGGTTAATGGGTAATCCGCCAGGCCTCGGCAGTTCATGAGAAGAAGTTTGGCGTAGGTTTTGGGGTAATGACGAATTATACAACATAAAAACCGAACACCAAGACCAAAAACAAAACAACAACGAAACCAAATAAAATCAATAACAACAGTAATACCATCATCACCACCCACAACACCAATAACTAGCCCACTACAACACCACCTACAACAACAGCATTAACAACAACACAACCAACAACACCACAACAACACCACCAGCAAACAGCTACACCGTTGCTACCACCACCAACACCGTTGCCACCACACCACCACCGCGGCCGTCAACAACATCAAAACCACCACCCTCAACACCACGAATGTCACCACCACTATCAACAATAAGAACATGTGCTCACGATGCTGAAACGGCTGGGGGCCACTGGTCCTAGTCTGAATGCCGTCCCCTCTCCGCTAGAAACTCCCTTCTTTCCTGACTGTTCTCGGCTCACTCTCTGTCATATATTTAAAAAGAGAATAATTAACATTGCGGGCGGGGGGGGGGGGGGGGGGGGGGGGGCGGGGGGTACTTCATTTTCATGCATAGACGTAGTCGTATGGCCATAGACCCTCGCATCCCTACAATGCCGGGAAGGAGCGTGTCGAGCTTTCACGGACCAGACAGACATTGCTAGCACCGAGCACGAATCGCCGTGAGGTTTTGGGCGAGTCGCATGAAGGGTGAGATGCACCCTACTAAGAACCGCTTGTGAGGCGGACTTGCATATGGATGACAGATACAATGAGTAAATTTAATTTCTGGTGTGGCCACTTCCTGAGACAACAATGGGGACACTATGTAACTGCCTCGCGGGTGCCTTACCATATACACACGACGTCGTACGATAAATTCCCTTGTGCGGAGCAAAGGTTCTCCACCCCGCAAATATGATCTAACTCGACCGCCAGCCTTGGTGACCGCCAAAACAAAACGGGGGGGGGGGGGGGCTCATGTCATGCACGGCCCTAGTCGTATGACCGTAGACCCTCGCATCCCTGCAATGCCGGGACGGAGCACGTCGGGTTTTCACCGCCCAGGAGGACTTTTCCTTCACCAACCGTGAAGCGCCGTCGGGTGTTCAGCGCGTCGTATAAAGGGCGGGCTGCATCCTACTGAGAACCGATTCTGAGGCGGGCTTTCTGCATATGGGTGGCAGCGTGGAATTAAACGTTTTTTTCGGTTAGGCCACTTACAGATACAGTAATGGGTACACTACGCAACTGTCTTGTGTGTGCCTTATCATACACACTGACTGCATGATACGACCACCCCCCTTGAGCAGAGTTAAGGTTATTCACGCCGCACAAATTATCCAACTCAAACACCAGCCATCGCTACCGCCGAAAATACAAACGATGTCCTGGTTGTCGATCTCACGGAGTAATTGGAGTGTTTCACAGCGTCGCCGCCAACCGACCCCAACCCTACCGCTACACACTTATGTATATATAGACCTACCTATTCTTTCACGATTAGAGGTCCGTAGTTACTCGATGCTCTTTGTCCGTACAGACCAACTGATACACAGCTCTTTGTTCAACAAATAATTTTCGCGAGAGGCAATTTGCCTTCTCGTTCAATTTCACAGCGGTACTTTTTCACTTTTTTACTTTTTTATAAATACGTCAGCCGTGAGTCCAACCGATTGAATAGTAGATACTCAACTTTGCGAGCTACGGATAATGTTTGTTCTATGTATGTGTATTGTACTGACGTATTATGCAAACAGCCCAACTGACATCTACCCGCGAGCACACGCGACGTAAGGCACACGCCAGGTAAGGACTTCCAGAAGCGTCTAAAAACACAAGGACGAAAAAGGAACACGGGTAGTAACCCACAGCAGAGCAGCAGCAGCAGCGGCAGCAGCAGTACTACTGTAGTAGATAGAGTAGTAGCAGCGGCATAGTTGGGCGTATATATGTGTGTACTCCTGTGCTGCTGCTGCTGTGCTGCTGCTATTTCGTGCTGCTGTTTCGTATGTTGCTATTGCTGCTGCTGCTGCTGCTGCTGGTGGTGGTGCCGTTCCTTCTCCTTCGGGATGAAAAAAATAAAATACGGTAGGCGGAAAAACATACCAGGTATTGTTTTTTAATCAATTTGTTTTGAAAATACGTTCAACAATATTCGCGAGAGGCAATTTGCCTTCACAGCGGTACTTTTTCACTTTTTTACTTTTTTATAAATACGTCAGCTGTGAGTTCAACCGATTGAATAGTAGATACTCAACGTTGCGAGCTGCGGAGAATGTTTGTTCGATGTATGTGTATTGTACTGACGTATTATGCAAACAGCCCAACTGACATCTACCCGCGAGCACACGCGACGTAAGGCACACGCCAGGTGAGGAGTCCCAGAAGCGTCTACAGTACAGTAAAAACACAAGAACGAAAAAGGAACACGAGTAGTAACCCACAGCAGAGCAGCAGCAGCAGCGGCAGCAGCAGTACTACTGTTAGGATAAAATTTGAGGTTCTTAACAACCAGTAAAAAGTGGCAGATTAAATAGATGAAATTTTCACCAAACGTAACATTTGAATAGACTGAAAAATCGTCAACATTTTGGACTGCTTTGAGTCCCAATGTAACTTGAATATAGTATACCAGACCTACTGCATGGCATCAACGATAACTTTTGATACGTCTACAATTGAGAACTTTTACTGCGCGGAGACCTGTAAAACGACGTATTCTACGTTCCGACTGCCATCAAAATGTGTTTCCGCTTCGAAGGGCTTTGAAAACACTCGAAAAGGGTGATTTTCAGTGTTTTCAGTGATATGCAGACCGTAGCAGAGTGACTCGATGAATATTGAAGAAGTGTAGCTACAGAAAGTTACATCAGGTTTCAGCGCACATAGAGTCGAAGACCGCATCGAAATCGAAGACGTCACAGCCAAGTACCACTGGTTCAAAATTCACGTGTTTGCTACTTATAGGCAATTCTCGCTAAAAAAAAACAAAACAACGCAAGAAGCTTCGGAAAAAAGAAAAAAGCACCACGAGTATTTTGCTCGGACAGGAACAACCACACCGGAGAAGTTGGCATGTGTAGCAGTGCGGGAGCCGCACGTCGCGAACGCCGCGGACCACCGCCACTACCACGTACGCTGGAGCGACGGCACAACGGTGTCGCTCGTGCGCGCGACGTGGCTGTTGCTCAACTTCGGTCGGCCGAGACGCTGGCTGCGGAGCTACAAGCATATATATATAATACCAGCAGCAGTATATATAATTTCTGATAAATACATGAGGAGAAGCGCGTGAGGCTTGACATGGAAGAAGTTGGATGGTATCACCAAAAAAGTTTGCATCCCTAAGCAGAAATGCGTGGAGCCCGAGCGGCGCTGGGCGCCGAGGAAGGACTGAGACGACTTCACGAGGCGCGCGTGGCGAGGGGGGAGGAGGAGATACCACACCACCTTCCGTCTCCTCCAGCGGCTGCTGCCGCCGCTGCTGCTGCTGCTGCTGCTGCTGTTGCTCGCCTGCTGTGCACAATTTTTTTACGTATACAAAATTTGGTTTCACACGATTTTTCGCTATTTTTATAGTCGTGGTCTGCTGAAATGCTTCAGACTTTTGGGTTTTGACCTCAATTTGCTTGGCTGTGGTTGGTCGGAAGAAATTATTTCATTTTTGTTTGTGACGAATACCGGACACTGAAACAGCCGGTAACGTCTATATTTGGGACCTCAAACTTTGTCCTAACTGTAGTAGATAGAGTATTAGCAGCGGCATAGTTGGGCGTATGTATGTGTGTACTCCTGTGCTGCTGCTGCTGTGCTGCTGCTATTTCGTGCTGCTGTTTTGTATGTTGCTATTGCTGCTGCTGCTGCTGGTGGTGCCGTTCTTCTCCTTCGGGATGTAGAAAATAAAATACGGTAGGCGGAAAAACATACCAGGTATTGTTTTTTAATCAATTTGTTTTGAAAATACGTTCAACAATTAATTTTCGCGCGAGGCAATTTGCCTTCTCGTTCAACTTCACAGCGGTACTTTTTCACTTTTTTACTTTTTTATGAATACGTCAGCTGTGAGTTCAACCGATTGAATAGTAGACACTCAACTTTCCGAGCTGCGAAGAATGTTTGTTCTAGTATGTGTTATTTGTAGTGTTGGTGTGGGCTTCGTGATGGTACTATTAATATGAACCCTGGTAGTTCCTACGTATTAATACTCGATTTTTATAATAAGCCGTTGTCGAACAGCCAAATAATTTGCGAGGTAATCGTCATGATGAGGAGTTTTCAATTGAAGTGCGTACGAGTACAACAATGATGTAATAAACGAACAATATTACTATCTACTCTTCCAATATAAAGGATATCTAACTACTACTACTACAACAACAACTACTACTACTACTACTACTACTACCACTACCACCACTACTACTACTACTACTACTACTACTACTACTACTACTACTACTACTACTACTACTACTACTACTACTACTACTACTACTACTACTACTACTACTACTGTCTGTACTACTGCTGTGCGTACTGTGCTGCTGTGTAGTCACAATACTGTTGTAGTGGGCTGTTGTAGTGGGTGGATGGATCGATTGGTGAGTGTGTCGATCGGTTGGTGCGTACGTGGGTCGGTGGGTCGGTGTGGGTGGGTCGGTTCGTACGTGGATGACTGCGTTCGTACCTGTTCGTCGTGGGCGGCCCCGTTTTTTTGTTTTGTATTGTGTTTGTCTGCTACAAGGGCTCCGCGTGGATGCCGGCATATTATAGTGTGTCAATTTACCTGATCAATGGATCGCGTTATAGCGTGTGGATCGTGGCCTAGTTATTATTTTGTGTTTTTGTTTTTGTTCGCTATACCGGCCCTGCCCTGGCATAGTTCGGGGTACCACTACTTATTATATATGTATAAAACAGCAGTGTGTGTTGTCTCCACGGGAAACCCGTTCTTTCTACTGTACCCTGTAATGCGTTTTACAACCTAACTGCAGCAGTACATGTATTGGTATGGCCAGTCATATCACATGCACCCATTGTCCTGATCCCTAATCTTAGAGCGATACAAATTATTATGTGGTCACAGACTGTGAGACAGAGAAAAACCAAACAAATTAAACGTAAATGAATGTGTAAAGCAAGTGAAATGTCAACTTACCGGGTACGAGAACACATCGACACGAGCCAAACCAAAGAGTAAGGACGAAAAGACAATAAAACGAATTATGAAATGCACGGAGTCAGAAGCACCCCTATTAATAGAAGAAAAGCATGCGTGCCCAAGAGAACAGATAACTGCTGCACGGGCGAAGCAACACGAAGGAGAGGAAGACACCGGCATAGAAGTACGTACTATTAATAATGATGTAGGAGGTACTGTACGTAAATGTTCGACCAGCAGGTGGCAGCATGGTAAAACATAAAACGAGAGTTCGTATATATCTACGTGCACAATGTTTATTGTTATCAGTTTCCTTCTTCGTCTACACAATAAACGCTTTGTCCGCACTCCTCGGCTTTAGATGAAGATGCAGCAGTGCAGTTTGTTGCTTCTGTCTTTTTTGCTGCTGCAGTTGCTGCAACTGCTGCTGTGCATTATGTTGACGCTCTGCTGCTGGCGAGGTAACCCGTTTTTCTTGCGTCGCCTTTACTATATCAAGACCACTCCGTAGGAAAGCCTTGTATAATATATACACACACGGGTGTACTCATGTCGTGCATGCCCGTAGTCGTATGACCATAGACCCTCGCATTTCTACAATGCCCGTACGGAACACGTTGGGTTTTCACCAACCAGGCAGACATTGCTTGCACCAAGCGCAAAGAGCAGTGAGGTGCTGGGCGAATCGCGTGAAGGGCGAGCTGTATCCTACTAAGAACCGCTTGAGGGGCGGACTTACATATGGACGACAGCCTCCAATGAATTGATTTGGTATATGGTGTGGCAACTTCCCGGAGACAGCAATGGGTATTACTATGTATCTGCCTCGTGGTTGCCTTATCATATACACACTAGGTGATACGATAATTTATTTTGTGCGGAGTTAAGATGAATTGATTTGGTATATGGTGTGGCAACTTCCCGGAGACAGCAATGGGTATTACTATGTATCTGCCTCGTGATTGCCTTATCATATACACACTAGGTGATACGATAATTTATTTTGTGCGGAGTTAAGGTTCTCAACCCCGTACATATGATATAACAAAACCGCCAGACTTGGTGACCGCCAATAAACAAACAAAAAAACGGTACCCTGGTTGTCTAGCTCACGCAGTGAGAGGCATGTTTCACAACGTCGCCAACCGACGCCAACCCAACCCAACCTACGTATATATATATTGTATATGCGGGGGGGGCGGGAGGGGGCAAACACATAGCAGGGGGGAACAGGGGGCGGGAGAGGATGGTACGTCAGGACATCATACAGAATGTAGATACTGTGAAAAAAGGAGGGGAGGCCGGGCGGGAGGTGAGGCGCAAGGGAAGGCAGTAGTCACGGTCTGTCGTAGGGGGTGGGGGGGCGGTTATGGGATCAAGGAGGTAGTGGGATAGGGTTGGGGTGGCGGTTGACATCACTAGCTCGACCATCTTCGCCCAGCTTCGATAGCATGGCGGATAGTCCGCTGAAACTCACGGCCACATCGTGATTCCGATAAATTTTCGACGCGGTCGGGGTCAGGGCTACTGTTTTATAGGTTAAAAAAACAAGTACACTTGAACCAATGTTGGAGCTGGGACAATGCCTGAACAGTCCTCGATAGGGCTGGGGAGGGGGTGAAGGTTATTGTTGGGTCGGGGATTGGAGTTGGGGTTGGGTTTGGCGTGGCGGTTAGGGGTGGGCTTGGGGATTGGGGTTAAGGTTGGGGTTCGGGTTCGGATTGGGGTGGCGCTTGGAGGTTTGGGTTTGGGGACCGGGGATTGGGACTGAGGTTGGGCCGGGGTTGGCGTAAGGGTTGGAGGTGAGGTTCGGCGTGGTGGTTAGACGTATCATCCGTGGCATTCATTTCTGCGGCAGTCAGGGCCGAAAAAAGGTGGAGGTTTTTCAGGAGCGCAAGGCACTACTGCCGCTTTAAAAACACAAACCGCTGACACAGTGAAGAGACATGGACACAGACACTAACCTGGGGTACCATGGTGACAGCCCTGATCTGTCTCCCCATTAGCACGGCGTACTGGTCTATCTGCTGGTTTACCCAGACGACTAAGCGGCAGAAGGGAGCCGTGCCACAGTCCTTGACGCCTTGGTAAATCTAAAAACATCGAAACGACAACGAACATAATGAGCACATTCATATTACAAGGTTTCCCTTCGGGAAGTGAGTGACTTGATATGCCAGGAGTGTCGCAAGTTGAAAAAGAGAAACAGAAGCGTATGACATACCGGTGTGATGACATACATTATAGGCTCGTAGCATGTGTATGTGTACAAATGAAGCATAATATTTATAGTAAAGTACAGAAAGGAAGAAATATGAGTTTTGTTGTCGACCGACGGAATTATCCTTTGAATAGTCATGGGCTCTACCGACGTTTATTTTCCATAAGAGGCAAGAGTACAGGAGAGAGATGCTCACTTTCGCGTGCCTCAGCTTGACGTGCATAGCTGCGCCGGGCACAGCAGAGGTACACGATATTGCCCACTGCCGAGTGGTAGGCCTAGTCGAGGCCTACCGTGTGGTTTTCTTGGTTTGTAGCAGCAGCGACTGGTGGCGGACGGCGTCTTCGGCGCAACACAGGCAAGGGTTACCAGCGACAGTTTCCCGGTACGTGCACAATGTAGGCTGGGTCCGAAGCGAGAGTCGAACAGCGGTCAAAACGGATAGACATGAACCCGATAAGGAACTAGCTGCTCGATACTTAGGGCTGGCTTGTCGATTCAGAGGCAGCGACCATCGAATGTGTTGTCGAATCACGTGGCGATATCAGCACGCCGTGCGATAGCGTCACCCAATACTGGGTACCCGGATCGTTCATCCGACTACGAGTATTGCTCCGATTATCGTTATCGTGATAACTATTACGTTGTATGTACTCGTACGTGACTGCTGTTCGTTGGTTGCGTTTACGTTGTACATAACTCTGATACTCACTGTTTGTGCGTTGACGGTGTGAATATGGATGTTCGTCGAGAGCCCACTAAAAAAAGAAATGGGCGGACACTTACAGCAGTAGCATCTGCTGCACGCATGGTATAATAGGCCGCATGCTATACACAACGTCTTTATACAACGACACGTATCGTCGGCATCATGATACCGGTGTACTCGATAAAGCACGACACAAGGTGGCGGCTGATTGAATCGTGCCTTCCTTCGCTCCAATACGCGCGGACACACCTGGCGGTGAACCTGCAGGATACTGTTGTAACATTGCGTCGTAGGTTAAATCGTATATAGTTTGGGATCAATGAGGCCTCCTGCTGCGATCAGCCGGAGACGCTCACCCAGGGGTACTAGTCCCGCGTTGATTGTCTAGCAATCAACGCGGCACCTCGTCGCAGAGAGTAGGTACCCCGGTAAGATAAACACTAACAAAACTGATGTCGTTGTCGACGGTACAACTTCGCTACCAACGATGGGCGGCCGGGATGGTCTGTTTTTTTCCTAGCCTCTTTCTACTTTGTCGTGCTGTTGTAGAGCTGCGATATCGCTCACGGAGTGATACTCAATCACTGTCTCCCAGCACAACAAGGAGACTTCTCTGAAAAGGGGATCTGTCCTGCGGGCTTCGCCTCTTTTCTGTTTCAGAATTTTGTTGTAACATTGCGTCGTAGGTTAAATCGTATATAGTTTGGGATCAATGAGGCCTCTCTGCTGCGGCATGAGATCACACCCATACTTGTTGACCTTTCTCTTATTTCAATGACGTCGCCCGTTTGACTCTTATCCTTTCTGCGGGTTTTTTCTCTTCCTTATTGTCCCCAAACTTTTAGCCTAGCTGCAAATGGGTTCTGCTACCGTTGGTTGTCCCGTGGGAAAGTCGTGTACGAGTTTTCGAACCCCTTCGCCTCTTTTCTGTTTCAGACTACTTAGAAATATTATGCGTTTATAGGGCTCGCAAGGGGCTCAAGTTTTTTTTTTTTTAATGTTATTTGTTTCAGAGGATATTGTTTTTCTCCCTCTTACGTCCCCTATCCCCGGGGGGCATGACGCCTCCATATATATCGAAACCCCGTTTTTTCGATTTTTTTTCCTCAAACGCTGCCCAACGTATACTAAATGTAGTACATGGGCCACCCGGAGATTATAATTTTCACCCCCCCCTAAAAAAAAGACGCCTTTGTCCTGGAACGAGAGGGAATTGGGGAAAATATATATTTTGCAAAAGGCTGAGAAAGGCTGTTTCCCGGATTTTTGTTGTTTGTTGGTTTTGGCTCCGGATTGGGAAATACGCATCCCTTAAAAAGTACGTGTCGCCTGGCAGGGGTTTATGATAATGTACAGCAGTTGCGACCTGCTTCATATTGGTATATATATGTAACCAGGTATACCTTACGCGTATGTTTGTATTCATAATGCAGGCCGTAGTGTCTTTGGCGGCCTGTTGCCAGATATTACCACCTGGTACTCGTACGACCTAGTTTGGGTTCACTCTTCTTCTTTTTTGCATAGCCATACGCACGTACTCTTTTTTTTATTTTCTTTGTTCTCTTTGTTTTTCTCTTTCATGCACCTGGATTGCTGGCAGGGTAGGTCTTGCCTGTCGTATATGGCATTGCATTGTCTGCTCTGCTTACTGCACTGCGCGTAGTATCTCTGTGTCGCAGTTTTGTGACCACATAACTGGTACCTTTTTAGGATGAAGAATCGGCACGGATACTGGGTGTGCTGAATGTCGACGGGTTGAAAGGAAGATTTAATGTGAGGAACACACACAGCAGTATGCATACTCGTGTTGGGAACGAGTACTTCTGCTGTAGACTATATCATACCTGGTATGCGTATACAATACGTAGTCCCGTTTTTATATTCATATTTACAAGGGACCCCCAGATAAGGGAAAATCTGTGTTCAGGGGGTGCGTCGCCATGGTTACTATGACACATTCATAGGTAAAGGATATACGTACTATGTAGTTCGATGACTCCCCTGGATGCTACCACAGGGTCAACAGGACGATATTACAAGAGTGACGTCGACCCATAGGTAAACGAGGTACGACTACTGTCAAGGGAAAATTATTTGCCGTGCTGTGATAGCCTGTGACATTCCGAACGTGTTGTGTATCACGCTATATATACGGCAACAGCAGTGTATACAAGGGCGGCCGAGGATTTGGATATCATACACCTAACCCCCCCCCCCCCAGAGGCCGAAAAAAAAACATTTTACCACTTTTTTTTTTTTTCGTGTACGAATATACCTTGTGTATACCGGTGGTGTATCCGGTGTATCCAGCAGGGTGTTTCGGTCAGTATCGGTGTATGTTTGGTGTAACAGCTACTGTAGTACCGGACAGATGCAAACCCTCGCAGCAAGTCAAATAACGTACGAGTAACATCACATCTCCGACAGATAGGTACAGGATATTTACAGAAGCAGTAAGATTGTCTACTCGTACCAGGTGGTTCGTGCAACACGGCGCTCACGTCCCCACACAGAACCAACATAAAACAACCCGAGCAACGATTCGCAGTGTTCTACCAGGTTACACTGCTGTAGCGCCAGTCAAAAATAAATATTCTCCGCACGTACAGCAGCAGTGCAGTATTAAGGAGGTACTATTAATACTACTGTAGTACCGCTACGTAGGGCAGACCGGGGCAGTTACTCGTACAAGTAGTGCTACCGAGATATAGTTAGTATCGAGATTGTGAGTAAAAGGGTCTACCCACACCAGTATGAATACATACGTGGCTCGTCTAAATTCGGCATCCAAGTCCCCACCCAGAAACACAGGAAGCAACGGCTTGCATTGTTCGACTGCTGTAGCTGCGGGAAGCGCTACGAGTACTGCTTGCTGCTGTAGTACCAAGATTCACCTGTGCGAGCAAGCATGCTGCTGCACCTCGGTGGTAAGGCAAGGCAACATGGTTATATGAGGTACCACAGGTACGTACCGGTATATACATATACGAGTATTTATTGTGATACCAGATACCAGGTACTAGTATACTCGAAGTATACGATATAGGGCAGGGCGAGTATAGGGCATCAAGGCGTCGACTACTATACCTAGACTTGACTGGAATGATAAAGAGGCCCCGTCCGTCGCGACCTTCTTCAGGCAGTGCTTATCCATCCAAGCCTGTGGATCCCACGGCTCTTCGGGACCTTCTGGTCCACCTTCGATCGAGCTCATAGCTCCTTTGTACCGCTCACTACTCTCCCTCGACTCTCCTGCTGCAGTCGCTGCCTCTACGCAGCTGCAGCTCATAGGCCTGCGGCCGCCCCTGGTATTGTAGTAGTATGGAAGGCCTTGTATCAAGCAGGGGGGGGGACGGCCCTCTACCGTCCCCTGTGTTCAGTTTTATATAGGTTTTGTGTAGGCGTAGAGGGAGGGGATGGTCTCAGGTACCCCCCCCCCCTGTCAAAACGTAAAAGTTGAACAATTTGACGTGAGGTGTCGAAAAAAAATTAAAAAAAAAAAAATTCGACCACCCTCGGTGTATATACCATATATATATATGACAATGCGTGATATACTAACACTTTGTGTGTACCTGTACGTGTACTGCTGTTATAATACATCTACTTGTACGTGCTGCTTGCTATAAGGCTCAACACAAACACCTGTCTGTACTCGTACATTTCGCATCACAAGCAGATATGTACGAGTAACAGGCATTGTTAACCTGGAACTCGCGCATCGGCGCGCCAAGAAACCAGTGATGAGTTCGAACTATATAGTTTAGGCATATATAGCAATCACACCTAAACTTTATGCGTCACAGCACGGGGCATATCTCCCCACACATACCCGCGAGGCGTCGATAATATTTTTCTGGTGTCCCACGAAACAGCCAACCTTCCGAATGAATGCCGCGAGCACGCCCATCCGTAGTTATCGCGAGAGAAACCACAACAGTAGGCCTAGGCTAGGCCTATCACTCGGCAGCGGGCAGTGTCGTGCCGTTGGCTCGTGTGCCTCTGCTCTATTCACGCAGCTATGCACATCAAGCGCGAGGCACTCGAGAAGAGTGAACACCTCTTCCGTCCTTCTTGCCTCTCGCCAGAACACTACTTACGTCGGTAGAGCCCATACGTCGGCAGAGCCCATGACTTACCAAAACTTAATTCGGCTGGTTGACAACAAACCTCATATTTCCTTCTTTCTGCGCTTTACGTAGAAATATTTTGCATATATAGTACCACGAATCACAGCGCAACTTTGATTGAACCGTGCGCAGACCTCAGCCGTAGTCGCACAGCTGATATCGATATGTATTCGTACTGCAGGAAGGTGCCGGGCATGCTTATCGAGTGCCAGGTATATACCTGGTATCATATTATACGGGTACAGGCACGTCTGGTACACTCTTCTTGTATTATACGACAGCGGGCGCCCATATGGTACGCTCTCCAAGATGGAAACACGAGTGGACGCATAACTCGGCACCGTGATTCAGCATGTATACGTACTACCGATCCTGCGAGCGACAAACTTTCGTTTCGAAATTTAAATATATACAAACAGACCGGTACTACAGAGTCGGCCCCCCATCAGCATAAGTTATCGCCGTCCGACTCACGTGTAGCGCTTAGTGTAGGTTTTTGGGTGTCTACGGCTGCACAAAGGAATGCTAGAACAAGTTCGACTATCGTAGTATACACCCAACACAGCGTTGAAGTCGCCTATAAACCTTTCAAACGGTCGAGCTCACAAGGGGGAGGGCTGGGCGCGCTCATATATTTTACCTGTAGTGCTACATCAGTACACCAAAAAGTGCTCGTACGTAAAGTTACCTGGTGGGCTCGAAAATGACGAAAACGAACAAACATAACTACTATTAATATACCAGGTATACACATTCCAGGTATCTGGTATATAATGGCACCGCTTAATGACGCCCACTTCATCGGGACAGCGGTGTGGATACAAGAGGGTACGGATCTCTCATTCCACCGAGGTGTAGGGCTAAGGCCGCAGCAGTACCGGACATCCCACACAAACTCGTCGTTGAAGCGGGCTCGAGAGCAGGTACTTGTACTGCTGCTGCGGCTGCTGTTGCTGCAACCAAGTGCACCCAACACACGTTGTGGCGTGCTTAACGGAGCACCAACATAGTTATTGGTTGTACCCACGACTGACACACGACTGTACCGGTATAAGTCGTAACAAGTGGACACTTACACACGCCCCTGCGCGAGTGATCAGCATACACGTACTGGTAGGGTGGCATACATACCTCATGTGTAGGGGAACAGATTGGATCACTCATAGCAGACCTCAACAGTACGTATCAAGCCCCAGCCTCGACGCTTATATACAACAATCTAAGGCTTTTCCCCTCGATAACGGCGACCGGGCAGGACGGCCCGGGCCCACCCGCAGGGTTTAACCCCCGAAGGGACACGCGAGCAGGGTTTAACTCCCAACGCATTCGGTCGAGCGTAACGGGTTCAATCCCCAGACCCCTACCAGTCGGGAGTAGGCACCGGATCTGGTTTGGGGTGTCTACCCCCGTCGAATCGATAACAAGCAAGGATTTACCTTACGTTAAATATGGAGCGAGGCGGGGGGTTACACCCCAACCCCGCTCCCGCCCCTTGCGTCGACAACTGTCTGGCATTACGGTCACAGTGAGTACGCCGGGTTCAACTCCCAACGCGCACGAGCGAGCACATACGGTTCAACGCCGGCACGAGCGAGCACATACGGTTCAACCCCGGCACAAGTGAACATATACGGTTCAACCCCGGCACGAGCGAGCACGTACGGTTCAACCCCGGCACGAGTGACAACCCCGGCACAAGCGAGCACATACGGTTCAACCCCGGCACGAGCGAGCACATACGGTCCAACCCCGGCCGGCTAACGATATGAGGTCAGGCGTTCAAATCCGTTTGTGTGCCTTTCTCATCGCGGAAAGCGCGAGAGCGTGAGTTTAAAAATTCGATGAAAATCGACGAGCAGAGGGAGTGTGGAACACTATGTGCGATAAAATAGAGGCAAGAACCGGGCGGGAGAAGGGAAGTCATCTTTGACCACGGCCTGTCCACACAGTTGGAAAGTCGAGAGATAAAAAGTGGTGGTTAGAGAAAATGTACGACGTGGTTGAGGCATATATGATGTGTAGCTGACTGTTTTGCATCGCGACTATAAATACTTGATTATGTACAGGTTATATATGTAATCTGACACAGAAAAGAGGCGAAGCCCGCAGGGCAGAACCCCTTTTCAGAAAAGCCTCTTTGTTGTACTGGGAGGCAGTGGTTGAGTATCACTCCGTGAGCGATATCGCAGCTCTACAACAGCACGACAAAGCAGAGAGGCTAGGGAAAAACAGAGGTTATAGCGACCGCAGCGAAAGCTGCGGTGGCGAAAGCTCCGGGGGCCACCCCGCTCCTTTCCCGCCGGGTGCGGAACGGGCTGAATGCAAAAAGAAAGGCGGGCCTGGGCCGTAATAATCCGGGGTTGGTTATCAAATTTAATGCTGTGGAGTGCGGCACGTCGGCAACGGCGCCGGGCGCCAGAAGGAACCGGGCGCTGGCGGCGGACGTCGGAGCCAAAAAGGGGACACGAAGAACGAAGCACCTCGCGAGAACCCGGTGGAGTCGTTATTTGTTTTGTGGTTTCTGAGCGTGTAGTGTGACCACGAACGAGATCACTGCGATGCTAAATCTCTCTACTACTGTACGTACGAAAATACCTCTTTGTTTGCTGTAGTCAGTTTTTCACGTCCTGGCTTATTACGAGTAGAGAGGGCGAGCGATTGAAAACCTTCAGGTAACTCAACGTCCACCCGACCGATACCGACCGTTGCTACACTTCTCTCAAAGTAAGTGAGTGAGTAGATACGGTACGATGCGAGAGAAAGTAAGAGGAACCCCAGTGCAGGTCTCACACGAACCGGATAAAATAAGCACGCACGCACACCCACACACGCGCGCCGGGTGTAAGACTCGGCTCGCTTGTTGGAGCACCGGCGTCGAGCATCGGCTTTTATATTTCCCTTTTCTCCTCTTCCTTGGTACTAGGTACTTTACTTTCGGTTTGACGAGATGAACTTCATGTTGTTCGAACACATATCATATGATATACGTACTACGCGATCCCCCCGGTTTTGGGTGGCAACTCGTATATATGTATTATTAATAGGCTGGTATTTATGTATATGTACGAGTAGGCTTCTGGGGCATACGTACGCGGACTCCACCTGTATTTACCGGCGTATGAAGTACATATGATACGTATATATTTACTGGCCCTGAGAAACATATAAGCTCCTCCCACTCCATTCGTAGCGCTTTGGAGCCTGTCCTGTGATCAGACTATATTTTATATCATACCAGTACAGTACCTGGTAACTGGTACAGTATAAATATATACCAGGCATGTGTTGTGGCCATGAGCTATGATAATTGATGAGAGAACAGCAACAACAACAATAACAACAACATCGACCCGGCGACGAGCTATACGCGCACGAAATTGTCAAGACACGGAAAGACTTGCGATTATTCCCGGGTAGTTTGCGGTCTGAATACGGGATTCGCGTCATGACCGCAGTTCGAAGTGAAACGGGCCGCCGCCAATCACATACTACGGCCGTCGTAGATGCAGGAACGTTTGGGTGTAGTATATATATATTGTACGTATATACGTATTTACCGGTACCTGGTATTATATACGGTATATATGACGCGTGAAGGTCGTACAAGTACCAAATACCAAAAGCCACATATATCTCCGACAGCAGACAGCATCGAATGGATGTATGGATCCCTATATTTTATTGGATGTACTTTCTTGCATGAATAATAATAACAACAATAAAATAAAAAAGGTCCGCGCCGACCAAATATTAATATTTTTACCTGGTATATACTACTCGTACGTGCGTGTGCGAAACTTGTACATACCAGGCATGATATTCAAAACGGGATAAAACGTAATTACGCGTAACCAATCTGGGGTCGCCGTAACTTCGTTTGTGGCCGTAATTATTTGAATTACGTTTGCCCCCGCGCCCCTTATAAACCGGGCGCGATGTACAACACACAGCAGTGCCTCCGTGCACCGCCCTGCACGTCGGGCACTGCTGTGTGCTGGGAACACACTGTAGTAGTACCGCAGTACTGCCTGATGAGTATATAGAACATGCGATGTATTTTATAGTTTCAACAGGCCAAATGGAGTTCCAGCGAAAACCTAAAAAGGCATAAGACGTACATATATTAAATATATCCCGGAGATACCCCTCTTTGAGCCCCGGGGGGATGCTTACGAAAATCCCCTCATCGTGGACGTAATTACGCGTAAGTTTTCAAAAGGCCGTTTCCCGTAATTACGGGTAAATTATTTTTCGGCTTTGCCGTTTTGTTCATCACTGGTACATACCGTACCAATATTCGGCTCGTTCACGACGCATGATACGTACGAGGTTTGTAGTATCGGTTGGTATTACACAGGGCTTCGTCGGGTTTTCCCGCGGGAGTTACCCCGCGGTTTTGGGCGGGATTCGGGATTATCCCGTGGCCCCGTGAATCACGTGGAATCCTGCCCCCGCACCTCGCACAAACCGGACCTCGCACAAACAGGGGCTCGAAAACTCGTACACGACTTTCCCACGGGACAACCAACGGTAGCAGAACCAATATGCAGCTAGGCTAAAAGTTTGGGGACAATAAGGAAGAGAAAGAACCCGCAGAAAGGATAAGAGTCAAACGAGCGACGTCACTGAGATAAGAGAAAGGTCAACAAGTATGGGTGTGATCTCATGCCGCAGCAGAGAGGCCTCATTGATCCCAAACTATATACGATTTAACCTACGACGCAATGTTACAACAGTAATCTGACACAGAAAAGAGGCGAAGCCCGCAGGGCAGAACCCCTTTTCAGAAAAGCCTCTTTGTTGTACTGGGAGGCAGTGATTGAGTATCACTCCGTGAGCGATATCGCAGCTCTACAACAGCACGACAAAGTAGAAAAGAGGCTAGGAGAAAAAACAGACCATCCCGCCCGCCCATCGTTGGTAGCGAGGTTGTACCGTCGACAACGACATCAGTTTTGTTAGTGTTTATCTTACCGGGGTACCTACTCTCTGCGACGAGGTGCCGCGTTGATTGCTAGGCAACCAACGCGGGAGTAGTAACCCTGGGTGAGCGTCTCCGGCTGATCGCAGCAGGAGGCCTCATTGATCCCAAACTATATACGATTTAACCTACGACGCAATGTTACAACAGTATTCCCGCAGCACTAATCGGCCCCAGAGTTCGGAGTTTTTCCTGTGTCCACGAACTAGACTTGGGAAATGAGTCAGGGTGAGAACATCAACAACAACGACAACGTTGCCACAAATCGTCACGCCCCTATCGTCGACTGTCCCCTCGGAAGTGCTGAATATCTCGGCGGTATAAGGGGATATATAACAAGATCGCCCAAAGTACCGCGCAGCAGGGAAAATCAAGTATCGACCATTCAATCGGCCAAACTCACAGCGGGCGTATTTGTAACCAATCGGTCGAACTCATAGCGAACGCACTTGTAATAGTGGTACCAAAATCGCACATCATAGAGAGACCACATAATCAGTACGGCGGTGTACAGATAGGGCCGTACGTACCCTCGTTTCACCGGGGCGTAGAGTACACAGTTAAAAGAAGTACCGGCCGCTCAACATGAAGTCGTATCCGAAACACTACTCAGTGCTGTAGGCCGCACTCGGTAATTGTTTTAATCGGGAGCGGGTATTATCTTTCAGTGGAATTTTAACAAACAAGGGCGCCCAATACCACGCAGCGGGCGAAGTTGAGTATGAATCATTTCATCGGTCAAACCCACAGCTGACGTAGTTGCAATGCATTTGACTCAATACCAAAGCGTAAAGGCTACCTCTCGCGAGTGTTCAGCGTCCACGTATCGGTATGTCAGGGATACTTAGAGGGGTTTACCCTTCGTCCCCCCGGGGGGTAGACGTAGCTGCAGCAGCACGGGCCGCGCGATAAGATATCATGTCCCAAACATCCCTGAGCGCCGTGGGCCGAATTCGAACCGCGTGTATTTCGTTCGGAGTTTATTCTGCAGTACAACAGTACCACTACGTAAAGGGTGTCTGCTGAGAAGTATGCGGTCAGCGCCCACTATTTATGGTATACCTGATTTTCGGTAGTACATAAATTACTACTAATAGCAGACTTACAGCAGTATACATAAGGTTCCAGGCTCGTCGCGTATACCTGACGATGTAAGGGTTGCACCCCCGACGAATTACATAGCGGTGGCCGGGCGTGACGGCCTAACCGCGCCCGCAGGGACCAACGAGCGACGGCGGCTCGGCAGTACGGCCACAGCAAGCAAGCAGGGTTTAATCCCTGACGAACACGGTCGAGTGCAACGGGTTGAATCCCCCGATCGCCGGTATGTGGTAGGGAGTAGGCAGAGTAGCACATATTCGGTGTTTACTTTCGCCGATTCGATAACATCGACAATACGATAATACAACACGATACGGGAGTTGACCCCGCCCCAGACGAACGGGCTTGCAAGGGTTTCACCTCCGGCCCTGTCTATCGTTGCGTCAACAGCTGTCTGGCACTTCGGCCACAGCAAGCACGCAGGGTTCAACCCCCAACGCGCACAAGCGAGCACATAGGGTTACATCCTCGACTTGCGCACGATAAGACGGCAGCCTATATAGGACGCCGACCCGACGGTTAAACTCCATAATTCCAGTGTTACACCCCCGATCAGTGTGGTGGCGGTGGCGGGCATGGCCGCCCGATCACGAAAACAGGGCTAAATCCCCGACACGCGCGAGCACACGGTGTGGCATTACGGCCACCACGGGCAAGCAGCGTTTAATCTTGGGCAACTGCCAAAATCAGGTATACCTGATCCATTTGAGCCAAAATCAGGTATACACTAAAACCAAGTAAAAAACGCACGCCACGAAGGGTGTTTTTCAGGAATTTTTGGCTGTGAGAAATAATCAAATATACTTCTGAATTTACTCCGGTAACATTCCGTCGTCGCAATAATTCGTATATATTTTGGGATCAATGAGGCCTCTCTGCTGCGGCATGAGATCACACCCATACTTGTCATCCCTTTTGCTTTCTCTCAATGCCGAAGCACATTTGCATATCAGTAATCTGACACAGGAAAGAGGCGAAGCCCGCAGGGCAGATCCCCTTTTCAGAAAAGCCTTTTTGTTGTACTGGGAGACAGTGATTGAGAAAAATGTACGACGTGGTTCAGGTATATATGAGGTGTAGCTGACTGGTTTGCGTCACGGCTATTCACAATCGATTCTGTACAGGTTATGTATGTATTTCCCGCAGTACTCTTCGGCCCCAGAGTGTAGAGCCCGTCCCATGACCACGGACTCTAGACTTGGGGGATGAATTAGTGTGAGAACAGTAACAACAACGACAACGTTGCCACAAACCGTCACGTCCCTATCGTCGACTGCCCCCTCGGAAGTACTGAACGGCGGCTTAAGGGGATATATAACAAGCTCGCCCAAAGTACCACGCAGCGGGGAAAAATCGAGTATCAACCATTCAATCGGTCAAACTCACAGCGGGCGTACTTGCAACCAATCGGTCGAACTCGTAGCGAAGGCGCTTGTAATAACGGTACCAAAATAGCATCATAGAGATACCACATAATCGGTACGACGGTGTACAGATAGGGCTGTGCGTACCCTCGTTTCACCGGGGCGTAGAGTACATAGTTAAAAGAAGTACCGGCCGCTTAACATGAAGTCGTATCCGAAACACTACTCAGTACTGTAGGCCGCACTCGGTTATTTTTATGCGAGAGCAAGTATTATCGTTTAATGGAATTTTAACGAACAAGCGCGCCCGATACCACGCAGCGGGCGAAGTTAGGGATGAACCATTCCATCGGCCACACCCACAGCTGGCGTAGTTGCAATGCATTTTACTCAATACCACAGCGTGAAGGCCACCCCTCGCGAGTGTTCAGCGTCCACGTATCGGTATGTCGGTATACATATAGGGCCCTTCGTCTAACCGGGAGGTAGTTGTAGCTGCAGCAGCAACCGCGCGGTACGACATCATGTCCGAAACACCCCTGAGAGCTGTGGGCCGAATTCGGCCCTCGTGTATTTCGTTCGGAGTTTATACTGCAGTACAGCAGTACCACTATGTAAATATTATCTGCTGAGAAGTTTGGGGTCAGCGCCCACTATTTTTCGTATACCTGGTACTCGGTAGTATATACATTACTACGAATAGCAGACTTACGGCAGTATACATAAGATACCAGGCTCGACGCGTATACATGACGATGTAAGGGCTATCATACACCCCCGACGAATTCGATAGCGGCGGCCGGGCGTGACGGCCTAACCGCGCCCGCGGGGTTTAAACCCCGACGGGACAAACGAGCGACGGCTGCTCGGCAGTACGGCCACAGCAAGCAAGCAGGGTTTAATCCCCGACGAACACGGTCGAGTGCAACGGGTTGAATCCCCTGATGGCCGGGATATAGTAGGGAGTAGGCACAGTAAGTAGCACATATTAGGTGAATACCCTCGCCGATTTGATAACATCGACAATACGATAATACGAAACGATACAGGAGTTGACCCCGCCAAAGACGTACGGACTTACAAGAGTTTCGCCCCCGGCCCTGTCCATCGTTGCGTCGACGGCTGTCTGGCACTACGGCCACAGCAAGCACGCAGGGTCCAACCCCCAAAACGCACGAGCGAGCACATAGGGTTACATCCCCGACTTGCGAACGAAAACACGGCAGTCTATATAGGATGCCACCCCGACGGTTACACTCGATCGTTCCAGGGTTACACCCCCTATCGGTGTGGTGGCGGTGGCGGGCATAGCCGCCCGATCACGAAAACAGGGTCAAATCCCCGACACGCGCGAGCACACGGTGTGGCAGTACGGCCACTGCGGGCAAGCAGGGTTTAATCCCCGACAGGCACGGGCGACCGCACAGGGGGCACCCCCAGACCGCACTACACGAAGTATCGATTTTATGCCAAGGTTCTTGTGTACACGACGGTGTAGGTAGATACATAGCGAAAACGGTTGAGTCCCGGCTAGAAGCCACAAATTGAGGAACCGACGAACGAAACCGTGCTGATACAAGCCACCAGAACCCCGACAAGTATACACGACGGGTTCAATATACGCTCAGCCGTATCTGGCAGTTGTATCGCTGTCGGTTTATTTTAGGCATTGCCGTTCTTGCATAGTCGGCGGCACAGCACGCCATGACACAGCGGCGGAAGCCCAACACGTCGGGGGACCCATGGGTAACGATGGGAGCCAGCACTGTCTCCGCGCGGAACCGGACGTGTTCCACCCGCACGGGGCATGCACGTGCCATATATGCATATGGCGCAAGCTCGCTGTTCTTCGCAAGGCGGCGGCCATCGGCGCCCTTCAACCGGAGAGTTTACAGAGAGGCGTGAGAACCGCGAATAACAATACCGTAGAGGGAAACAATGCCTGCATAGAAACGACGTGGGGTTTCGAGTATCGTATGACGGTTCGGGAGAGCGAGGACAGGGGGGCGCGTTTGCGGCCGGGATAGTCACGAGAGCGTGGACGACGACAATACTAGGGGGCGGCGACCTCTCAGCGCAGGAGAGGTTAGAGTGCTACGACACCGGAGGGCAGTCACACATGACGGGGGGAGTAGCATGGCGGCTGACTTCCAATCGCACGACACGTACATGTAAGCGGGGCGTACGGTAGACGGTAGGGTCGCCGCCGCCGGTCGTTAAAAATAGGTACGGGGATGCCACACTTGACGGACGGTAGCGCAGGAGTAACAGGGGGCTGGGCTATGCATAGCGATCTGTGCGGGACACCACAGGCGAGTCGGGGCTAAAAGTTCGCCAGCGTTCGCGCTACGACAAGCGGCGGTGGGCAACGGTAACAGGGACAGCGGGAGCGTAAGGCGATGGCGTTCATACAAGGGGGGACCGTGCACGGGGCACGCACGTGACAACTATTATGACGAGACGGGCGAGCGGCGAGACGTAATCCCACTTTTATATATACAGTTCGGATATATATACCGGTATGTAGTGGCAAAACAATATATATACCAAGTACATGCCGTATACATGCGAGCTCTCAAGCGCATACGCAAACAAGTTGAGACACGCGCAGACAAACAGCAAGCGCACGTTCCGCCAACACGAACCAGTATCCTTTGCACCCATGACACTTATATTGACCAATCAAGTCTATCTCACATATAATCGACAACCGCTTCACGTATTATATGTACCCACGTGGTAGAAACTGTACGGAAAATGTATACACGCTACTGATATACCGTCAATCCAAAGTGTCGTTGCAATTGATTGCCCTTACGTCCGCCTTGTCTCTCGGCGGGTTCGTCTGGTCACAGTCGCATCGTAACTACGTTAGCTTCAAGTACATAGCGACACATGTATCGAGTAGTGCACCGTTCAACTCAGGTGCCCGTAAGTCCTTGCTATAGCAAATACATTTGTACACCGTGCCGTATCAAGCGTGGCAGAGGTCCGCCAACGTATGGCTCGTGACCCTAACGCGGAGGCACCGAGAAATAGGATTTCGTTCCCATCTTCCCCACTTCTGAACGTCGAGGAACGAAGGGGATGGGGGGGCGAGGACCAAGCGAAACGTAGAGAACATGCCGACTGTGGCAGACGTTATGCGCGATCCGTTAGGCGAAAGCGAATGGTAACGGCGGTAGGTTGCGGGCTGCGGTATCTGGGAAAAGGTAGTATTGTGAGACCGCCAACATAAAAGCTCCGCGGCTGTCGCCCTTCAAGGACGAAGTGAGCGTATGCTAGTTCCGGAAGAACCGCACGAAGACACGCCCAGAAAGGCTCCACACCGACTAGACGCGTTCCCCGGGGGCTCACACTCCAATGGCTTACCTAAGCGCCATATCACTGTCGGAGGGGCTCTAAAACTCGTACACGACTTTCCCACGGGACAACCAACGGTAGCAGAACCCATATGCAGCTAGGCTAGAAGTTTGGGGACAATAAGGAAGAGAAAGAACCCGCAGAAAGGATAAGAGTCAAACGAGCGACGTCACTGAGATAAGAGAAAGGTCAACAAGTATGGGTGTGATCTCATGCCGCAGCAGAGAGGCCTCATTGATCCCAAACTATATACGATTTAACCTACGACGCAATGTTACAACAGTAATCTGACACAGGAAAGAGGCGAAGCCCGCAGGGCAGATCCCCTTTTCAGAAAAGCCTCCTCGTTGTACTGGGAGACAGTGATTGAGTATCACTCGGTGAGCGATATCGCAGCTCTACAACAGCACGACAAAGCAGAGAGGCTAGGAAAAACAGAGATTATGGCAACCGCAGCCAAAGCTGCGGTGGCAAAAGCTCCGGGGGCCACCCCGCTCCCTCCCCGCCGGGTGCGGAACTGGCTGATATGCACGAAGAAAGGCAGACCTGAGCCGTAATAATCCGGAGTCATCAAATTGAATGCTGTAGAGTGCGGCGCGTCGACGAGGACTCCGGCTCGCGCCAGAAGGAACCGGCGCCGGCGGTGGACGACGGAGCCAAAAAGGGACACGAAGAACGCAGCGCCTCTCGCGAGAAACCGATGGAGTCGTTATTTGTTTTGTGGCGTCTGAGCGCATGGTGTGACCACGAGCGAGATCGATGGGATGATAAATATCTCTGCTGGACCAGGCTGTGCGTATGAAGAAGGGCTTTTTTGTTTGCTCGTAGTCAGTTTTCCACGTCCTGGCTTATTAGAGAGGGCGAGCGATTGAAAACCTTCAGGTAACTCAACGTACACCCGACCGATACCGACCGTTGTTAGACTTCTCTCAAAGTAAGTGAGTAGATACGGTACGACGCGAGAGAAAGTATGAGGAACCCCAGTGCAGTCTCACACGAACCGGGTAAAAACAGGCACTTCACTTGATGCGTTTTGGAGCTTGTTCTGTGACCAGACTTTATGTGATATAATATCATCACCTGGTACCTGGTATACTTCGTGTATGATTTGTATACGTGTTTTGGCCATGAGCTTCGTAGCTGATGAGAGAACAGCAGCAACAACAATTACAACAACATCGACCCGAGGAATACCCGACCAGGTATCCAGGTATACGCGCACGAATTTGCCAAGATACGGAAAGCCTTGCGATTATTTTAGTTTGCGGTCGTAATACGGGATATGCGTGACGACCGCAGTCTGAAGCGAAACGGGCCGCCGCCAATCACATACGGCCGTCGTACGCAGGAACGTTTGGGTAGTATATATTGTTCGTATGACATATACCTGGTACGCAGCTTGCAACGATGAGTTTCGATGGAAACCTAATCCTTGATGCCACATATCTCCGACAGCATCGAATGGTTATATTGGTCCATACCTGGTATATTTTAGAGAATTTATTTTATTGTAGAAGAACAAGAAAGTTCGCTCCGACCAAGTAATTTTACACCGCGTACGTCTATACATACTTCGTATATGTAAGTGTACGGAACCTGTACGTACATAACAGTACTGCTGTTGTACAAAAAAGGGTAAACGTAATTACGCGTAACCGATCTAGGGTCGCCGTAACTACTTTTGTGGCCGTAATTATTTGAATTACGTTTGCCCCCGCGCCCCCTATAAACCGGGCGCGATGCACAACACAGTGCCTCCGTGCACCGCCCTGCACGTCGGGCACTGCTGGGTGCTTGGAACATCAGTGTACCGCAGTACTGCATGCGTATATAGAACATGCAATGTCGTATACAGTGTTCAACAGGCCAAAGGGGGTTCCAGCGAAAACCGGAATGCATACGACGTGCATATATAATATATCCCGGGGATACCCCTCTTTGAGCCCTGGGGAGATGTGTACGAAAATCCCCTCATCGTGAACGTAAGTACGCGCAAGTTTTCAAAAGGCCGTTTCCCGTAATTACGTGTAATTTATTTTCTCGGTTCTGGCGTTTTGTATATACATCACTGGTACATACCGTATCAATATTCGTCTTGTTCACGGTGCATGATATACTATGTACGAGATTGGTGGTATCGGTTGGTATTACACAGGGCATTCCTCTGGGTTTCCCGCGGGAGTTACCCCGCGGTTTTTGGGCGGGATTCGGGATTATCCCGTGGTCCCGTGAATCATGTGGAATCCTGCCCCCGCACCTCGCACAAACCAGTCCCGCGCAAATTATTACATCCCGTTCCCGCGCCCACGAAAAGTATCAATCCCATTCCCGCACAAACAAGTCCCTTGCAAATACACATTGTATTCCGTTCCCGCACAAACACGTCTCGCAAAGTTCAGGATAGGCCGAATCCCGTGAATAGAGCAGTAAACCCCGGCATTGCTATTCAACCCCTCCGCTGATATGAGGACTTTGACAGGATACGTACGTACGACGAGCGTGCCCGTTGACGTAAGGAATATTTTGAGAGCCTCAGTCGGCCCTTTTCCTACGGATTTCGCTCCGCCATGGCTGAATCCCATCCCGGGGAGTACCGTTGCGGCTGGATCCCGCACTAACAATCCCCTCGAATCCCGTCGTGGCTACTGCGGTAGGTCGCGTACAAAATATCCCGTGGAATCCCGTGGTTGTTGAATCCCGTCTCCGTGAATCAGTATTTCTACGTACGACCGATCCTGCAAGCGATAAGCTTTCGTTTCGGAATATAAATATACACAAACAAGCCGGTACTACCGAGTCGGCACCCCAGCAGCATAAGTTGTCGCCGTCTGCCTCACGTGTAGCGCCTAGGTTCGTGGGCGTCTACGGCTGTACAAGAGCAAGTTCGATTATCGTAGTTTACACCCAACAGAGCGTTTGGAGTCGACTATAAACCTTTCAA
Source organism: Saccharina japonica (assembly GCA_008828725.1). Classification (NCBI taxonomy): domain Eukaryota; class Phaeophyceae; order Laminariales; family Laminariaceae; genus Saccharina; species Saccharina japonica. Next base: position 448,182 of record MEHQ01003545.1, on the reverse strand, counting down.
ACGGTCAAGCCCACAAGTCGAAGGGCTGGGCGCGCTCGTACATATTCTGCATGTACTGCTACAGCAGTACACCAAAAAAGTGCTCGTACGTAAAGATACCTGGTAGGCTCGGAAAATGACGAAAACGAACCAACATAACTACTATTAATAGTACCAGGAATACACATTCCAGGTGTCTGGTATAGAATGGCACCGCTTAACGATGCCCACTTAATCGGGACAGCGGTGTGGATACAAGACTACGGATCTCTCATTCCACCGAGGTGTACGGCTCACGGCCACAGCAGTACCGGGCATCCCACACAAACTCGTCGTTAAAGCGGGCTCGAGAGCAGGTATATACGTGTACTGCTGCTGCGGTTGGTGCAACCAAGTGCACCCAACCTACGTCGCGGCGTGTATAACGGACGCACAACTGTATAAGTCGTAACAAGTGAGCACTTACACCCACCCCCGCGCGAGTGATCAGCTTACACGTCCTGGTAGGGTGGCATACATACGTCTCGTGTAGGCGAACAGCTTGGATCACTCATAGCAGACCTCAGCAGTATGTATAAAGCCCCAGCCTCGACGCATATATACAACAATCTAAGGGTTTTAATATCGATAGCGGTGACCGGGCAGGACGGCCCGGGCGCACCCGCAGGGTCTACCCCCGAAGGGACAAGCGAGCAGGGTTTAACCCCCAACGCATTCGGTCGAACGTAACGAGTTCAATTCCCAGACCACTTCCAGTCGGGGGTAGGCAGCGGATCCCGTTTGAGGCGTCTACCCCCGTCGATTCGATAACAAGCGAGGAATTACGTCACGGTAAATACGGAGCGAGGCGGGTGGCTACACCCCAGCCCCCCCCCCCCCTGCGTCGACGACTGTCTGGCAATGCGGCCGCGGCGAGTATGCTGGGTTCAACCCCCAACGCACACGAGCGAGCACATACGGTTCAACCCCGGCACGAGCGAACATATACGGTTCAACCCCGCCACCAGCGAACATAAACGGTTCAACCCCGGCACGAGCGAGCACGTACGGTTCAACCCCGGCTCAAGCGAGCACGTACGGTTCAAACCCGGTACGAGCGAGCACATACGGTTCAAACCCGGTACGAGCGAACACATACGGTTCAACCCCGCCACGAGCGAACACATACGGTTCAACCTCGGCGCGAGCGAACATCTACGGTTCAACCCCGGCACGAGCGAGCACGTACGGTTCAACCACGGCACAAGCGAGCACATACGGCTCAACCCCGGCACAAGCGAGTACATACGGTTCAAATCCGGCACGAGCGAGCACATACGGTTCAACCCCGGCACGAGCGAGCACATACGGTTCAACCCTGGCACGAGCGAGCACGTACGGTTCAACCCCGGCACGAGCGAGCACACACGGTTCAACCTTGGCACAAGCGAGCACATACGGCTCAACCCCGGCACGAGCGAGCACATACGGTCCAACTCCGGCCGGCTAACGATATGAGGTCAGGCGTTCAAATTCGTTTGTGTGCCTTTTTCATCACGGAAAGCGCGGGAGCGTGAGTTTGCAAATTCGATGAAAATCGACGAGCAGGGGAAATGTGGAACCCTATGCGCGATAAAAATACATATAATAGATGAAGGCAAGAACCGGGCGGGAGAAGGGAAGTGATCTGTGACCACAGCTTGTCCACGGAGGTGGAAAGTCAAAAGGTAAAAAGTGGTGGTTAGAGAAAATGTACGACGTGGTTCAGGTATATATGGTGTGTAGCTGACTGTTTTGCTTCACGACTATTAATAGTTAATTCGGTGCATGTTATATATGTATTTCCCGCGGTACTCTTCGTCCCCTGAGTTTGGAGCCTATCCTGTGACCACGGACTCTAGACTTGGAAAATTAGTTAGTATGAGAACAGGAACAACAACGACAACGTTGCCACAAATCGTCACGTCCCTATCGTCGACTATAAGGGGATATACAATAAGCTCGCCCAAAGTACCACGCAGCGAGGAAAAATCGAGTATCAACCATTCTCAGTCAAACTCACAGCGGGCGTACTTGCAACCAATCGGTCGAACTCATAGCGAACATACTTGTAATAACGGTACCAAAATAGCACATCATAGAGAGGCCACATAATCGGTACGACGGTGTACAGATAGGGCTGTGCGTACCATCGTTTTTCCGGGGCGTAGAGTACATAGTTAAATAAGTACCGGCCGCTCAACATGAAGTCATATCCGAAACACTACTCAGTACTGTGGCCGCACTCGGTTATTCTTATGCGAGAGCGGGAATTATCGTCCAATGGATTTTTAACGAACAAGCGCGCCCGATACCACGCAGCGGGCGAAGTTGAGGTTTACCCATTCCATCGGTCAAACCCACAGCTGACGTAGTTGCAATGCATTTGACTCAATACCACAGCGTAAAGGCCACCCCTCGCGAGTGTTCAGCGTCCACGTATCGGTATGTCGGTATACATACAAGGTTTACCCTTCGCCTAACCGGGAGGTAGACGTTGCTGCAGCAGCACGGGCCGCGCGATACGACATCATTTCCGAAACACCCCTGAGAGCTGTGGGCCGAATTCGGCCCTCGTGTATTTCGTTCGGAGTTTATTCTGCAGTACAGCAGTACCACTACGTAAAGGTTCTCTGCTGAGAGGTTTGTGGTCAGCGCCCACTATTTTTCGTATACCTGGTATCCGGTAGTATATACATTACTGCGAATAGCAGACTTACAGCAGTATACATAAGATACCAGGCTCGACGCGTATACATGACGATGTAAGGGCTATCATACACCCCCGACGAATTCGATAGCGGCGGCCGGGCGTGACGGCCTAACCGCGCCCGCGGGGTTTAACCCCCGAAGGGACAAACGAGCGACGGCTGCTCGGCAGTACGGCCACAGCAAGCAAGCAGGGTTTAATCCCTGACGAACACGGTCGAGTGCAACGGGTTGAATCCCCTGATGGCCGGGATGTAGTAGGGAGTAGGCACAGTAAGTAGCACATATAAGGTGAATACCCTCGCCGATTTGATAACATCGACAATACGATAATACGAAACAATACGGGAGATGACCCCGCCAAAGACGTACGGACTTACAAGAGTTTCGCCCCCGGCCCTGTCCATCGTTGCGTCGACGGCTGTCTGGCACTACGGCCACAGCAAGCACGCAGGGTTCAACCCCCAAAGAGCACGAGCGAGCACATAAGGTTACATCCCCAACTTGCGAACGATAACACGGCAGCCTATATAGGATGCCACCCCGACGGTTACACTCGATCGTTCCAGGGTTACACCCCCTATCGGTGTGGTGGCGGTGGCGGGCATAGCCGCCCGATCACGAAAACAGGGTCAAATCCCCGACACGCGCGAGCACACGGTGTGGCAGTACGGCCACTGCGGGCAAGCAGGGTTTAATCCCCGACCGGCACGGGCGACCGCACAGGGTGCACCCCCAGACCGCACTACACGAAGTATCGATTTTATGCCAAGGTTCTTGTGTACACGACGGTGTAGGTAGATACATAGCGAAAACGGTTGAGTCCCGGCTAGACGCCACAAATTGAGGAACCGACGAACGTAATCGTGCTGATACAAGCCACCAGAACCCCGACAAGTATACACGACGGGTTCAATATACGCTCAGCCGTATCTGGCAGTTGTATCGCTGTCGGTTTATTTTAGGTATTGCCGTTCTTGCATAGTGGGCGGCACATCACGCCATGACACAGCGGTAGGAGCCGAACACACCGGGGGACCCATGGGTAACGATGGGAGCCAGCACTGTCTCCGCGCGGAACCGGACCTGTTCCACCCGCACGGGGCATGCACGTGCCATATATGCATATGGGGCAAGCTCGCTGTTCTTCGCAAGGCGGCGGCCATCGGTGCCCTTCGACCGGAGGTTGTACAGAGAGGCGTGAGAACCGCGAAGAACAATAGGAAGGAAACCGTAGAGGGAAACAATGTCTGCATAGAAACGACGGGGGGTTTCGAGTATCGTATGACGGTTCGGGAGAGCGAGGACAGGGGGGCGCGTTCGCGGCCAGGGTAGTCACGAGAGCGTGGACGACGACAATACTAGGGGGCGGCGACCTCTCAGCGCAGGAGAGGTTAGAGTGCTACGACACCGAAGGGCAGTCACACATGACGTAGGGGGAGAAGCATGGCGGCTGACTTCCAATCGCACGACACGTACATGTAAGCGGGGCGTACGGTGGACGGTAGGATCGCCGCCGCCGGTCGCTAGAAATATGTACGGGGATGCCACACTTGACGGACGGTAGCGCAGGAGTAACAGAGGGCTGGGCTATGCATAGCGATCTGTGCGGGACACCACAGGCGAGTCGGGGCTAAACGTTCGCCAGCGTTCGCGCTACGACAAGCGGCGGTGGGCAACGGTAACGGGGACAGCGGGAGCGTAAGGCGATGGCGTTAATACAAGGGGGGAACGTGCACGGGGCACGCACGTGACGACTATTATGACGAGACGGGCGAGCGGCGAGACGTAATCCCACTTTTATATATACAGTTCGGATATATATACCGGTATGTAGTGGCAAAACAATATATATACCAAGTACATGCCGTATACATGCGAGCTCGCGAGCGCATACGCAAACAAGTTGAGACACGCGCAGACAAACAGCAAGCGCACGTTCCGCCAACACGAACCAGTATCCTTTGCACCCATGACACTTATATTGACCAATCAAGTCTATCTCACATATAATCGACAACCGCTTCACGTATTATATGCACCCACGTGGTAGAAACTGTACGGAAAATTTATACATGCTACTGATAGACCGTCAATCCGAAGTGTCGTTGCAATTGATTGCCCTTACGTCCGCCTTGTCTCTCGGCGGGTTCGTCTGGTCACAGTCGCATCGTAACTACGCTAGCTTCAAGTACATAGCGACACATGTATCGAGTAGTGCACCGTTCAACTCAGGTGCCCGTAATTCCTTGCTATAGCAAATACATTTGTACACCGTGCCGTATCAAGCGTGGCAGAGGTCCGCCAACGTATGGCACGTGACCCTAACGCGGAGGCACCGAGAAGTAGGATTTCGTTCCCATCTTCCCCACTTCTGAACGTCGAGGAACGAAGGGGATGGGGGGGCGAGGACCAAGCGAAACGTAGAGAACATGCCGACTGTGGCAGACGTTATGCGCGATCCGTTAGGCGAAAGCGAATGGTAACGGCGGTAGGTTGCGGGCTGCGGTATCTCGGAAAAGGTAGTACTGTGAGACCGCCCACATAAAAGCTCCGCGGCTGTCGCCCTTCAAGGACGAAGTGAGCGTATGCTAGTTCCGGAAGAACCGCACGAAGACACGCCCCGAAAGGCTCCACACCGACTAGACGCGTTCCCGGGGGCCTCACACTCCAATGGCTTACCTAAGCGCCATATCACTGTCGGAGGGGCTCGAAAACTCGTACACGACTTTCCCACGGGACAACCAACGGTAGCAGAACCCATATGCAGCTAGGCTAGAAGTTTGGGGACAATAAGGAAGAGAAAGAACCCGCAGAAAGGATAAGAGTCAAACGAGCGACGTCACTGAGATAAGAGAAAGGTCAACAAGTATGGGTGTGATCTCATGCCGCAGCAGAGAGGCCTCATTGATCCCAAACTATATACGATTTAACCTACGACGCAATGTTACAACAGTACCCTTCCCGCGGATGGTTTATGATCCTTATTACACCCAAACTTCTACCTTGCCCTATTGTGGGCCCGGGCTCGATTGTTCTGTGGAAACGCTGCATTTGAACTTGCAAACTGCTCGGACAGCGGCAGCGCGTCCGTATCCATGAACGCCGTTTCGCGAGAACGCTTTACCGCCGCCGCGGTCGCGGATGCTGTCGTCCCTACGTCTCTGCTTGCGCCTGTGTCGGACTCCCCCCCACATACTCCTTAAGGACGTATAGCTGTCGTTCATACGATGGCTCGCTGCATCTCTCACCCGGAAAGAGTGCATAGTGCATCGCTTATACTTCATGCGAGCCGCCCGCAGATGGGTCTGGGGGTTCGGGGTCATCTGCGCCGGCGTCAGCGCCCGTTCCCCCATATTTTCGCCTTCTATTAATAGAACGTTCGGTGACAGAAATCCCGACGCCTCTGCCAGTGGCCATTGCATCGATTCCGCCGCTAGTCGGTACCCGACAGTGATCGCGACCGTGCAAATTTCGAGGCAGACTAGGTTATTTCTTACCCCGACTGCTTGGGGGAACCTTCGCAAAGTTTTGGAGATTGAAAGTAAACCTTTCGCCCCCCATCATCTCCCTTCGTAACGAAACCGCTCCGCGCTGTCAAATTATGTCCCTCGCTTCGGAAACCTACCTCGACCGCGCGCATTCCGTGGCGCACGTACACGTAATCGCACACTTCGTCCTGGTGGTGGGGGTACCCGAAGCTGCCTGCCTTTAGCCGTACGAGCGTGCGCACGGTCGCTCGGCTGATCCGCGGGATTTACTACTCGTGCACGTCTGAGAAACGACCACGACGCGTACTGTACACTCATCTATGTGTTGCACCACGTGTCCAACCATGCCTGGGGGCGAGAAATAGTAACCAATAGTCAAGGTGCCCCCTCCCGGCGTGACGGCCACGTTTTTGGATAAACAAACGGCGTAACAATAAAGATTATCCCCGCCGACCCTTCACATTGGTACCCCGGTGGGATATGAGCACAGTGTGAATTATGATCGCCTTGATCGCTGTTATCGCGTGCCGTTGTCGGGGGTCGAACTCGATTTCCGTTACTGCAGTACCCGGTGAATTGCAGCCGTCGTTGGGCGCGGAGATTTGGCCCCGCGGAACAAGCGTGTAATATCGTGGGCCATGTTCGCCCGCGATCGCTGCTATCGCGTGCTGTTACCCGGAATCGCCCTGTGGCTGCTGCTGTACATACCGTATGTCGCAGCCTTTCATTCGCCCGATAATTCAACCCAGAGGATTACCGCACGCTATCTCGATACAATCGCTTGCCCTTGTTGGGGTTAGAACCGTGTTGATGCTGCTGGACCGAAGGTCACGCTTGTCCATCCGCCCTGGGATTTGCCCAGGCGGAACTAATCGACTAACCTTTCCTACCGTGGAAAAATATCAATCTAAAGATAACAAACGAAGGAGCGTTGTCCGCAAGGTTTGGATCGCCCGGTCGTTAATATGGGTTATAGCCATGGCAGCGCGATTGTATGCTGCACTAGTTACGAGAGATCAGGGAGTTTGACTCGTCCGCGAGACGTCCACTCCAGCCCGCGGAACTCCCGTGTACTATCGTGGGTTATGTTCGCACGTGATCGCTGTTATCATGTGCTCATATCTGGGTCCACGTCTGTGGCTGCTGATGTACCATACCGGGTACCTGGTGTGTCGCAGCCTATATTCCGCCCGGGGGTTTAACTCAGCGGATTAACGTATACTGCTGCGATGCTATCGCTTGCCCTTGTTGGGGTTGAACCCTGATACTGCTGCTGTACCTTACCTGGTAGGTTGCAGCCATCCTCCGGCATGGGGGTGGGACTAGCGACTACCGTATCCTACCGTGTGAACATGCACTAAGAACTCGAAGCGGAGATTAATGCTTTCTCGGGTACAATCTGTTCCGTTCACTTCCGCGTCGTGCGATGGGTACTTCGTATGGCACGCGGGCTCGGTTTTCGTCTGAGGGGTTTCGCTCTATGTCTGCCACAGTCGGCATGTAATCTACGTTTGACTTGTCGCACTTCCCAACCCAGCGTTGTTTCTCGGCGAACCGGACTGAGATAGCTGGGAACGTAACTCCTACTGCTTGATGCCTTTGCGTTAGGTTCGCGTGCCAACGTCGGCGTCATGCGGCATGATGTGCATATATTTTCAAATATTGTTGCTTTAGTAAGGATTACGCACACCGACTTTAAACGGTGTGCTACTTAATGCATATGTAAGAGTTTTCTCAAAGCGAACGTAGTTACGATGCGACTGTGACCAGACGAACCCGCCGAGAGACTTGGCGGACGTAAGGGCAATCAGTTACAACGACACTCCGGGCTGAGCCACTATCAGTAATGAATATCCATCCGTACGGTTTCTACCTGGGGTTGCGTGAAACAGTTGCTGATAAAACATGTGAGATATACTTGGTCCGGAAGATGTCGTTGATTCAAACTTGTGGTGCTGGTGGCCTCGAGTGCATGCGGAGCGCACCGGTAAGCGAAACAACGCGTTTATGTGCGAGTGTGCACGCGCGTCGTGCATGTGTCTCGTGGACGTACTTTGAAATTACACCAAGGTGTATGCGCTTGGAACTGCGCCAACGTTTTGTTTCGTTTCTTTCTATGATTCGCGGGCGCTAAAAGCGCGCGCGTCGTGGGTTACAACGGTGGGCTAATTTCCCAGCGCGGATTATGATCGCCGTGATCGCTGGTATCGCTTGCCGTTACCAGTGGTCGAACCCGATTTCGGCTGCGGCACCGTATCTGGTAGGCCGCAGCCTTCCTTGCGTGCGGAGATTTGGCCCGGCGGGACTACCGTGTACTATCGGGGGCTATGCTCGCACGCGACTGTTGTTATCGCGTGCTGTTATCCAGGGTCACACCCTGTGGATGCTTTATTTCGCGCTGGAACTTAACCCAGCGGGTTAACGTAAAGTATTTCGATGCTATCACTCGCCGTTGTCGGGGATTGAGCCCTATTGCTGCTGCTGGACCGTAGGTCGCAATCGTCCTTTCGCCCAGAGGTTGATCCTGGCGGAAGTAACGTTTAACAGTTCCCCCCGTGTGAAACTAAATACATAATGAAACAAGATTGTGCTGAGGGCGTTGTACACGCCGATCTGTCTCGTCCGGTGCGTTAGTCGGCGTTCTAACCATGATGTCGTGCAGTGCAATCGTATCGTGCTGCACCCGTTTCTGCAAAAATCAGGGGGTGTGACCCGTCCGCGAAATATCTACTCCAGCTGTGGATTTGCGTGCTCTATCAGCACGCGCAGTGTAGGGTGCCACGGTGGGCTATGTTCGTACCGTGGGTTATAATCGCCGTTATCGCTTGACGTCACCGAAGGTCGAACCCAATTTTCGCTGTCGCACCGCACCTGGTGAGTCGCAGCCGTTCTTGCGCGCGAAGAGTAGTTTACGAGAACCTGTGTGCTATCGTGGGATATGAGCGAAAGCAGTCGCTGTTATCGCTTGTGATTATCGAGTCAATGTTGGCACGTCCTCGCTTGTGATTGTCGGGGATCGGACCATTTTTCGACTACTACCGCCGCGATGTGTAATCAATGTTTGCACGTCATCGCTGTCATCGCTTGTTGTCCTTGAGGTTGAACATTACCGTGTGCAATGTATGGTCCAACGTCGCACGTCATAGCTGTCATCGCTGGTGGTTGTCGGGGACCGGACTCTTTACTATTACTATCGCTACGATGTGTGGTCAATGTTGGCACGTCCTCGCTTGTGATTGTCGGGGATCGAGCCATTTTTCGACTACTACCGCCGCAATGTGTGGCCAATGTTCACACGCCATCGCTGTCATCGGTTGTGATTGTCGGGGATCGAACCCTTTGCCTACTACTATCACCACGATGTGTGGTCAATGTTCGCACGTCATCGTTGTCATCCCTTGTCGTCCTTGGCGTCGAACCCTACCGCGCGCCATGTGTGGTCAATGTTCGCACGTCATCGCTGTCATCGCTTGTGGTTGTCGGGGATCGGACCCTACTATCGCTACGATGTGTGGTCAATATTGGCACGTCATCGCTTGTGATTATCGGGGATCGGATCATTTTCCTGATACTATCGCCGCTACGTGTGGCCAATGTTCGTACGCCATCGCTGTCATCGCTTGTGATTGTCGGGGATCGAACTCTTTCGCTACTACTATCGCCGAGGTGTGAAGCCAATGTTCGCACGTCCTCGTTGTAGTCGCTTGTGATTATCGGGGACCGGACCCTTTTGTTACTACAGTCATATCGCCGTGATGTGTGGCCTGTGTTGGCACGTCATCGCTGGCATCGCTGGTGATTGTCGGGGTTCAGACCCTTGTGTTACTACTATCGCCGTGGGAATTGTTCGTACTGGGGTCATGTTCGTCCGTGGACGCTTGTTATCGCTTGTACGTGGTTGATGTCCTCGCTTGTCATTTTCAGGAATCGGACCCTGTTGCTACAACCATGACCGTGGGCTATGTTCGTACTGGGGTCGTGTTCGCCCGTACACGTTGTGATCGCTTGTTGTTGCGGGGTGTTACTGCTGCTTCACAGGATGTCGCCGCAGCCCTTTCGCCCGGGCTTTTCGCCGGCGGGGCGAACGAATACCATCGTCGGTTGTGTTATCTCTTTGCCGTTGTCGGGAATTTATCCCTGTCCCTGCTTTTGTCCCGAACGATGCCGCCTTTCTTTGGTACGGGGTGTACCCCGGCGGGCTTACCTTTTTACTTATCAAAAGTAAGGTGAAGTATCCTACACTATAATAACTCCAAGTATTGTCCCCCCACAATCGTGGGTACCGTTTCGAACGGGGTTTAACGTATCCTACGGCAGTACTTGGATGAATGCGATGCTTAGTTAACGGCAACCCGTGGGTGGGCGTGTTATTAGTAATGTCTTACGCGGGACATCGTTCTCGGCGTTAGCCCCGTGTTCAATTCTTCTTCGACCGGAACATGGGGCGGGCTGTACAGCAGTGGGGTTGGTAAGCATTGGGTGCTATGTAAGTCGGCGCTTTCACCCGTCTGCCCTCTCATGCCCTTCAATGTCACAAATACGTAACGATTAAACGCAATGACAAGCGAATGACGACGTCTGCTGCGACACTCGTCCTTACGAAGAATTCGGTAGGTCTGCCCACGATTCAATAAATTTGATGCGCTGTGATCCGCGATGTTTACATTCCGTATGATACTATTAATAATATAGTCATAGTTCGTACAATACGGATAATACCACTTGCACAATATTATGTGTAATCAGTTTGTATGTACAATGTCAAAACACGAGAAACGCGTCGCGAGCACATGATCGAAAAACGCCCGCCAATCGTGTCGAAACACGCGATATCCTGCTGCGCCCGGGTTATTGCACATGCTTGGAGGAATTATCTAATGCACCTGTCTTCCGGATGATTAGACTGCTGAATTGGCTATTCACTGATTCATAAACGGCCGTAAATCCCCCCTCCTACGTTGTCTTCTTGGTCCCGAAGGGATCCGCCGGGGAGTACCAGCTTCAGCTCGAAGTTTGCAAGCTGGGCTGTCAAACGGCATTCAACTATTATCGCGCTAGAATCTAAAACAGACCAGCTCGTACGTAACGCGCGACGAAGCTTGCGGAGGCGAGTTTGTCATAAAATGGATCTCGCAGCTGCCGTGTTCCCATTTTGCATTTTCCAATATATAACTTTCGTGTGGCAAACCAGGGCTTCCAAGGGGAAACTTGATTATAGAGAAGTGACGATTACGGCAACGGTCACTGCGTGATTGGGGGTGATGAAAGTGCCAGGTCACAGTCCAAGAAGTTGTACGGCCCGGCTGCAACCTGGTCTACCTGTACTGCTAGAGCTCACGTTGCTCGTAGACGATTGATAACTCTAGTCGATATTATTGATTTATTATTAGTCGCTGTCTCGCGGCTCCAACGATGAAGTCTGGGATGGCGACACATTTTTTTCAATCGTACATAGGGGCACCCCACTGGCTGTTTTCAGGTTTCGCTGGGGCTCATGGTCGATGTCCCGCCGCCCCCGGGGATTATAAGGCCCCATCTCCGGGTCATAAATCCTTCTATGCATGTACAACTCCAGCATCCTGGACACAACCGACATCCTTTGGGTCGATACCGCCCCGCATGGTGGTCCTTACATTTCTGTTCAGAGAGTGGTACATCACAGCACTCTCTGATAACAGGTACGTACTTACACATACTATTATACTACGTATGGGCAACGCAGGGCTAGCGCAACGGGCGGAGCCGTGAATACACCGCCAGTATGATATTAGTATGATTATCTTATGTTCCGCGGTCTATAATAGAGCGTATTTATATGAGAGGCGGACCCCCCAATATCATCTACACGTGATGCGTTGAGGATACTAATACGTTCTGGTATCCATCTTTGGCACATCTGGATACTGTATCTGAATTGGAGCCAAGGTCCTATGTATGATGTCATACATACGTACTCGTAGCTACGATGCGAAGCACGGGTACAATCCATCGCACCGCAGCACGACCGCCTAGACGTATCATACATATACTTCGAATTATAGTATTCTATCATACCAGGTACCAGGTACAGCAGCAGTGTGTTATACCACCTCGTGCCGGTATATTTCTATTTTATGATGCGTAAATGCGAAAGGAGGGCTTATCTACGCGTATCGCAAATAAGATAAAGCATACGTACACGGTTCCGATTTATGCATACGTGAAGCGAAATCCACTCGAGCGGCACGTCCGAGCGAGGCGATGTGTGGTAGGCTGTTGCTGCTGTTGCTGCTCTTTGCTGCCATATACTATTATTGATGCTGCTACCGCTGCTGCCTATTTTGCCACTGCTGCTATGATGGTACTGGCGCCGAGACAGAACAGACAACGTGCGAAGGGAACCCATCTCGGCGTACTTGTAGGGGGTGGGGCTGCTGTGCCGTTTAGTTTCTATCTTCGTATCCTACAACGCGTATGTATGTACGATATCGACGCACGTTGTTGTATATAAAAGTAAGTGTGTACCAGGTACCAGCTATTGTCTATACGCGTACCAGCCCTGGTACGTATTTAATACCAGGCACCGATAAGCATGCCACGCGCATTTTTGCCGTAATATCAGTTTCTGCAGCGTCTGCAGGTGTATGTTCGTCGTCGCCGCTGCTTCTGCTGCGACTTTATTATCGCTGAGCTCGTACGTAGAATAGTGGGCCCAAGTGTATACCAGGTACAGTATGGTTTACTCGAGTACGCTACGTACGTCGTACGTAAACAAAGCCAATCCCGAAAAAAGAAAATAAACAAGAAACAAAAACAAAAACCGACTCCACCGGATTGGCGTCCTCAGGATGCCGGTGGTCAGCGGATCTCCAGCGGCGAGACGCCGAACCCGCAGAAGTAGCACGCCGCGTCTGTCCTCCGGCTGGTTGACTGGCTCCCTGTGGGTAGCTGGGAAGCCGCTATACCGCCTAAACACACGCGCAAGTGCTTGACTCCAACGCGACAGGCCGAGCTTGCTAGTTTTGGGCATGCCCAAAATCCCCTGGAAGTTCTCGACCCCCAGCTTAGTACCAGCCAACGAGCCATCGCCCAAGTAGGATTCAACGCACAGGTGCCCGCCTCTGCAGCTGCGTCCGATATGGTTGGTAGGCTCTGTTCTTCCCTACCCTCTCCCTACTTTTCCGTGCTGCCTTCGGGCGATCGCGATACGAGTGCGTGTCCTTGGTTCATCTCGCTCTCTCTGTAGAGTCCGGAGGCCTTTCTCAACATTCGGGGACCCACTTCATTCGTCCCCTTTTAGATCCAAAATTACGCCTGAACAGCAGAATAATAGCGAATGTGTGTGTCCTCCAAACTCTTGATAAATGTTGTGTGTTGTTTTCAGTACGGGTACTAATATCTGCCGTATGCTTTCCTTGATTTCGTGATCACACTCACTCCTACGACGTGTATGTCCATATTATTGTACCAGGTACGTATTTATATACTCGTAGCCACATTGATAGCATACATACGAACATAACATCAAGATAATTTGAGACTGAACTGCTCGCTTTCCGTACCGTGTCAGCAAGCAGCAGTACCTAATACCTGGCATATTACAACAGGCCCATTGTGCTGTATGCGCGCGTATGATATGTTATGTAGTCGTTGTGGCGGGTCGTATGTACGTGGTGGGGTGATGTCTTCGTGTCGGTCGTATAGGAGACAGTGTAAGTATGGCCTCTGATTGGCTCAAAATTCGCCAAAATCAGTTGAAAGCTAAACAAAGTAGACAAATCCAGGTGTACCTGACCATTTCATGCCAAAATCAGGTACGATGTGAGGCTGGCCAATGAGAGGTGTCCTAGCGTGTGATGTGTACTTGGTTTTAGGGTAGTACCTGTTTTTGGCACTCAAGTGACCAGGTGTACCTGACTTTGGCTAAAGCCTTTTAATCTTCGAACGGCACGGGCGACCGTACAGGGTGCACGCCCAGACCGTACTGCACGAAGTGATTTTATGCCAAGGTTCTTGTGTAGACCATGGTTTATGTTAATGCATAGCGAAAACGGTTGAATCCCGGCTAGAAGCCACAAATTGATAAATCGACGAACGAAACCGTGCTGACACAAGCCACCGGTCAAGCAGGGATATAACCCCGACAAGCATACACGACGGGCCCAACGTACGCTCAGCCGTATCTGGTAGTTGTATCGCTGTCGGTTTATTTAAGGTATTTCCGTTCGGGCATAGTGGGCGGCACAGCACGCCATGACACAGCGGTGAGAGCCCAAGATGCCGGGGGACCCATGGGGAACGATGGTAGCCGGCACTGTCTCCGCGCGGAACCGAACCAGTTCCACCCGCACGGGGCATACACAGGCCATATATCCGTATGGGGCAAGCTCGCTGTTCTTCGCAAGGCGGCGGCCATCGTAGCTTTTCGACCGGAGGTTTTACAGAGAAAGGGCGCGAGAGCCGCGAAAAACAATAGGAAGGGTACCGTAGAGGGAAACAATGCTTACATAGAAACGACGGGGGGTTTCGCGTATCGATGGGTTCGGGAGAGCGAGGACAGGGGGCCGCGTTTGCGGCCGGGGTAGTCACGAGAGCGTGGACGACGACAATACTAAGGGGCGGCGACCTCTCAGCGTAAGAGAGGACAGAGTGCTACGACACCGGAGGGCAGTCACACATGACGCAAGGGGAGCAGCACGACGGCTGACTTTCAATCGCACGTCCCGTACATGTAAGCGGGGCGTACGGTAAACGGTAGGGTCGCCGCCGCCGGTCGCTAGAAATAGGTACGGAGATGCCACAGTTGACGGACGGTAGCGCAGGTGTAACAGAGGGCTGGGCTATGCATAGCGATCTGTTCGGGACATAACAGGCGAGTCGGGGCTAAGCGTTCGCCAGCGTTCGCGCTACGACAAGCGGTGGTAGGCAACGGGAACGGGGACAGCGGGAGCGTAAGGCGATGGCGTTAATACAAGGGGGGAACGTGCACGGGGCACGCACATGTCGACTATCCATGACGAGACGGGCGAGCGGCGAGACGTAATCCCACTTTTTATATACAAGTTAGGATATATATATACCGGTACAAGGGCTCCGCATGGGTGCCGGCATTCGCCGGCACCCATGCTTCGGATAGGACATATACCTGGTACATTACTGCTGTAGTTATTTGGTACCATCCTTGCTATTTACGACAGTGTGATGGCGCTCGCTCGTATTTCGATACCTGACGCCCACGTGCAGAATCAAGGAAATGCCAAGGGTTGCAGGGAGAAGGGACTGCTGCGTGCTGAAATATTCAGTTCGCAACCTCATTTCTCAGTCTCAACAGTCAGTCTCAGAAAGGCAATCAGTCGCATTCGGTGTTCCCTGGATAGTCTCAGTCCTCAGGATAGTTTGTGAGATTTACGACAACAACAATCTGATGGCGCTCGCTCGTGTTTTGACATCTGACACATACTACGTGCAGAATCAAGGCAATGCCAGGTGTTATTGCAGGAAGAAGGAAACGCTACTACTGCTGTAATTGCTGATACTCAGTTCGCAACTTCATTCTCAGTCTCTGTCAGAAATGCACCAGTCGAGGTCCCGGTGGCGGGCTCAGTTTCAGTTTTGGCACGTGCGGCAAAAACACTCCGTGCCGAGCAAGCGGTTCCGCATGGATATGCGAAGTCGAGGCAACGGGGGGGAAATCTCAATTATTCTCTGACTCTCGTGTGTCTGAGCAGACTCGTATCTAGCACTGTACACTACAACAAACAGTAGTACTGCTGTACAGCAGTACGTACTACACAACAGCACTCAGCAATACTATACACACCAGCTACTCGCTACGTCGTACATACAGTACTCGTACCTGGTACTACTCTTACGTACTGCTGTTTGTTCTTGTACGTATTACAGCCAGGCACAGCAGTAATATCTCTACGCTGAAAAATAAGCTACAGTACTGTTGTACTGAATCCACCCGAAAAAAAATCAGCCGAGTTTTCATTCATCCGTGGATCTTTGAGTTTTTAATTGAGGCGAGATATTTTGAGTTGAGACTCGCACCACAAATATCTCTCTCAGCAGCAACAGCACCACGCATATCATCCTCAGCGGCCAGTAGAGCCGAGATATCTCCTCAAGATCCACGCCCTTCGAGGTCGCTGCGCTCGGCGGCGGCGCTTGACTCGAGAGTGCGCGCGGGCGGAAAGTCACGGGCGGAGGCTGAGGGGGGCGACCCTCGAGAAGAGCGGGCGGGAAAGCCAACGCGAGGCCTTCAAAACGGGTCCCGAGTGCGAGTCCGGTCTAAAGCGAAGTCAGAGCCGAACAGGTCCAAGATCACCTGAGTGGTCAATGCTCATTTTATCTATATCTATGTAGTGGCCAAGCAATATACATACCAGGTACATGTCGTATACATGCGTGCTCTCGAGCGCATACGTGAACACGTTGAGACACGCGCAGACAAACAGCAAGCGCACGTTCCGCCAATACGAATCAGTATCCTTCGCATCCATGACACTTATACTGACCAATCAAGTCTATCTCACATATAATCGACAAATGTTTCACGTGTACCCACGTGGTAGAAACTGTACGGAAAATATACCGTTTAACGTATGTACCCACGTGGTAGAATCTGTACGGAAAATATATACATGCTACCGTCAATCCGAAGTGTTGTTGCAATTGATTGCCCTTACGTCCGCCTTGTCTCTCGGCGGGTTCGTCTGGTCACAGTCGCATCGTAACTACGTTAGCTTCAAGTACATAGCGACACATGTATCAAGTAGTGCACCGTTCAACTCAGGTGCCCGTAATTCCTTGCTATAACATCTACATGTGTACACCGTGCCGTATCAAGCGTGGCAGAGGCCCGCCAACGTATGGCACGTGACCTTAACGCGGAGGCACCGACAGGTAGGATTTCGTTCCCATCTTCCCCACTTCTGAATGTCGAGGGACGAATGGGATGGGGGGGCGAGAACCAAGCGAAACGTAGAGAACATGCCGACTGTGGCAGACGTTATGCGTGATCCGTTAGGGTAAAGCGAATGGTAACGGCGGTGGGTTGCGGGCTGCGGTATCTGGGAAAGGCAGTTTTGCGAGACAACCCACATAAAAGCTCTGCGGCTGCCGCCCTTCAAGAACGAAGTGAGCGTATGTTAGTTCCGGAAAAACCGCACGAGGACACGCCACGAACGACTAGACGCGTTCCCGGGCGGCTCAAACTCCAATGGCATACCTAAGCGCCATATCAATGTCAGAGGGGTTGGCGAATTCTTACACGACGTTCCCACGGAACAACCAACGGTAGCAGAACCCATAAGCGGCTAGGCTAGACGTTTGGAGACAATAAGGAAGAAAATGAACCCGCAGAAAGGATGAGAGTCAAACGAGCGACGTCATTGAGATAAGAGAAAGGTCAACAAGTATATGTGATCTCATGCCGCAGCAGAGAGGCCTCATTTATCCCAAACTGTATACGATTTAACCTACGACGCAATGTTACAACAGTAATCTGAAACAGAAAAGAGGTGACGCCCGCAGGACAGATCCCCTTTTCAGAGAAGTCTCCTTGTTGTACT
This sequence comes from Saccharina japonica, assembly GCA_008828725.1. Taxonomy (NCBI): domain Eukaryota; class Phaeophyceae; order Laminariales; family Laminariaceae; genus Saccharina; species Saccharina japonica. The sequence goes on along the minus strand of MEHQ01003545.1, from coordinate 430,430 downwards.
GGGAGGCAGTGATTGAGTATCACTCCGTGAGCGATATCGCAGCTCTACAACAGCACGACAAAGTAGAAAGAGGCTAAATAAAAACAGACCATCCCGCCCGCCCATCGTTGGTAGCGAGGTTGTACGGTCGACAACGACATCAGTTTTGTTCGTGCTTATTTTACCGGGGTACCTACTCTCTGCGACGAGGTGCCGCGTTAGGCAATCAACGCGGAAGTAGTAACCCTGGGTGAGCGTCTCCGGCTGGTCGCAGTAGGAGGCCTCATTGATCCCAAACTATATACGATTTAACCTACGACGCAATATTCCAACAGTAAAGTACAAAAAGGAAGAAATATGAGTTTTGTTGTCGACCGACGGAATTATCATTTTAATAGTCATGGGCTCTACCGACGTTTATTTTCCATAAGAGGCAAGAGTACAGGAGAGAGATGCTCACTTTCGAGTGCCTCAGCTTGACGTGCATAGCTGCGCCGGGCACAGCAGAGGTACACGATATTGCCCACTGCCGAGTGGTAGGCCTAGTCGAGGCCTACCGTGTGGTTTTCTTGGTTTGCAGCAGTAGCGACTGGTGGCGGACGGCGTCTTCGGCGCAACACGGGCAAGGGTTACGAGCGATAGTTTCCCGGTACGTGCACAATGTAGGCTGCATCCGAAGCGAGAGTCGAACAGCGGTCAAAACGGATAGACATGGACTCCATAAGGGACTAGCTACTCGATACTTAGAGCTGGCTTGTCGGTTCAGAGGCAGCGACCATCGAATGTGTTGTCGAATCACGTGGCGATATCAGCACGCCGTGCGATAACGTCACTCTATACCGGGTACCCGGATCGTTCATCCGACTACGAGTATTGCTCCGATTATCGTGATCACTATCACGTGACTCTGCTGCTCACGTGTACGTTGTATGCAAATGACTGCTGTTCGTTGGTAAAGTTTACGTTGTACGTAACTCTGATACTCACTGTGCTTGTGTGTTAATATGGATGTTTCTGGAGAGCCCACTAAAATAATGAATGGGCGGATACTTACAGCAGTTATCTGGAATCCAGAAAAAAAGAGGGGACACCAGCATGGTGGACCCCTGTTCGGGAAAGCCTTATTGTTGTGTTGAAAGAGAGTGGTTAAAGCCCACTCCGCGGGCGACAGCGCACCTCGACAACAGCACGACAAAGTAGAAGAGGTTAGAAAACAACAGAGTTATGTCGGAGGCAGCGATGGCGGCGGGCGCGACCCCGCTCGACCGGTGCGCGGGCAGCTCCCATGCACCAAACCGGGAGTTCGTGGGCAGCCTCGCGTGCCGGATCTGGCGAGAGTGATCCATCACGACGGGTCGAGTCCGTCGAAGACCAACCAAACGGCGGCACAGAGGACAGCAGCCGGGGAGGTCGTGCAGCGGGGCAAGAACCAGAAGCTGGTGGAGCTGGTGCAGTCATCCACGGTCCAGCGCGAGGTGTGTGAGACCTTGAGGATTTTGGGGTTCGGTATCTGTGGTATCGCAGGACGGTCGTTTCGTGTGTGTACGTATCCCGCGCTGCCTCGCTGACTGCACTCGACAACACCCCTATCGTGCAGCTCCCAGGTACAGACTTTGAGTACCTCCTGGAGTTCCTCGCTCGCGCGTAATACATATATCCACCCCAGCAGCATAGGGGTCGACATTCGTAACACTGTGAGCTCCTATTGATAGGTGCACGAGAGACATACGGCGGTAGCGGTACGTAGGAAATGTGAGAACAAGCTCGCCCATCACATATCCAGCAGCGTTTGAAGTCAAGCATCTACCATCCAATCGGTCATACTCGCAATGGGGCAGAGGGGCAGCTCTACGACAGTAGTACGGGTGCTCGTATTATAGTATAAACGAGTATATAACGCTATACCAGCATGTAATAGCACCGTGTCCCCATGATAAACATAAATCGGTACGATAGTGGTTGTACACGACGGTTCGTACCCCTCGTCCACACGAGGCGCAGGACTCATAGTTGCAGCAGTGTGGACTGTTCCACTCGAACTCGTATCCAACACACGTATCCGAAAACAGACACATATTGGACAAATACCAGGTGCGGTCATCGTACAACGTAGGGGGTACTACGGAGTACCAACCGCGATACTGGCGGTACCCACAGCTGGCGAACCGTAAGGATATTAGCTAAATACATACGAAGTACAACACCTCGCGAGTGACCAGCGCCCATGTACGAGTACGGGTGCGGTGAAATGTCGGTACACATATAAAGCCGTACCCCGGTAGGGCCAGTCCCGGCGTGTTCCGCTCGCACGATACGTACCCCAGCAGCATAAGTTGTCGCCGTCCGACACACGTTTAGCGCCTAGGTTCGTGGGCGTCTACTACTGTACAAGGGAATGCCAGAGCAAATTCGATTATCGTAGTATACACCCAACGCAGCGTTTTAAGTCGAGCATAAACCTTTCAATCGGTCGAACTCACAAGTGGGATGACTGGTTGCGCTCGTACATATTTTACATGTAATGCTACAACAGTACACCAAAAGTGCTCGTACGAAGAGATAGCTGGTATGTTCGGAACAACACGAAAATTGATAAACGTAACTATTAATACCACGTATACACATTCCAGGTGCCTGGTATAGAATGGCACCGCCTAACGACGCCCACTTAATCAGGACAGCGGTGCGGATACAAGATGGTACGGATCTCTCCTTCCACCAAGGTGTAGGGCTCACGGCCACAGCAGTACCGGACATCCCACACGAACTCGTCGTCAAAGCGGGCTCAAGAGAAGGTACATGCACTGCTGCTGCTGTTGCTGTTGCTGCAACCAAGTGCGCCCAACATACGTCGTGGTGTGCTTAACAGAGCACCAACAGGGCTACCGGCCGCACCCACAACCGACGCACGACTGTATAAGTTGTAACAAGTGAACATGTATGTAAAATTATATCCACCCTCGTGCGAGTGATCAGCGTACACATACGGGTGGGGTGGTATACATATGTCATGCGTATGGGAACAGATTGGACCCCTCATAACATACCTCAGCAGTACGTATAAAGCCCCAGCCTCGTCGCGTATATACATCAATCTAAGAGTCTCAACCCCGACTACCTCGATAACGGCGACCGGGCAGGACGGCCCGGGCGCGCCCGCAGGGTCTAATCCCCGAAAGGACAAGCGAGCAGGGTTTAACTCCCTCAAAATTTGGTCGTGTGTAACGGATTGAATCCCCAGATCTCTGCCAATAGGGAGTAGGCACAGTATTTCGTCCGAGATGTCTACCCCCGTTGATTCGATAACAAGCGAGGAACCCGCAGGGTTCAACCCCCAAAAGAGACAAGCGAGCAGCGGATGTTTGACATTACGGTCACAGCAAGCGAGCAGGGTTTAACCCCCAACACATTCGTCGACGGCTGTCTGGCAATACGGCCACAGCGAGCACGCCGGGTTCAACCCCCAACGCGCACGAGCGAGCACATACGGTTCAACCCCGGCGCGAGCGAACACATACGGTTCAATCCCGGCACGAGCGAGCACATACGGTTCAACCCCGGCACGAGTGAGCACATACGGTTCAACCCCGGCACGAGCGAGCACATACGGTTCAACCCCGGCACGAGCGAGCACATACGGTTCAACCGCGTCACAAGCGAGCACATACGGTTCAATCCCGGCACAAGCGAGCACATGCGGTTCAACCCCGGCACGAGCGAGCACGTACGGTTCAACCCCGGCGCGAGCGAGCACATACGGTTCAACCCCGGCACAAACGAGCACGTACGGTTCAACCCCGGCCTGCTAACGATACGACGCCACCCAAAACAACAGCCACCATACGCGATTTCACTCGATAATTTCAGGGTACAACCTCAACCAGTTAACGATACGACGGCAGCCCATAAAAAGAAGCCACCCCGACGCGTACACTAATTTCCGAGTTACAACCCCGATTTCAGAAACAGGGTTGCAACCCCGGCACGCGCTTGCTCACGGTAGGGCAGTACGCCTACCGTGGCGACCGCCCACGGTGCACCCTTAGACCGTACTGCATAAAACACCGACGGAAAACAAATACATAAATTAAATTAAATAAAGAAAGAACCGTACGTACACTGCCGCACACGGGAAGCGCAGCGAGAACGGTTCAACCCCGCACGACCACCACGACATGAGCTATCGACGAACGAAACCGTGCTGACACGACCCACCGGTCTCGTCCCGAACCGACTTTTCTCGCCGCCGCGATCGGCGTACCGACGGCCACAGTTACGCCTCAGGCTGGACCCGGTGCTCGAGGTGATACGGAACGCGGGCGGAGACAACTACTGGTTCGACCTCCTGTCGACCCTATAGGTGGCCATGTAAATGGCCACGCATATGAAGCTCCTTGACTCGAGGAAGATTCTCAGCGACAACATCGCGCGGGGGGGGCGCATGGTGGAGGCGTGTGAGGACGCGCGGAGTGTCCTCGGCGTGTTCTCCAAGATGCTCCCTTCCGTCCGGAGGGTGTCCCAAAAAAGCGCACGAGGCGGACTGCGCAGAGCTACGGAAAATGCATGCGCTCACCAAAAACCACTTCACGAGCCCGGCCGGGTTCGGGTTCGGGGACAGGCCGCGCTCAGGTTCGGGTTCCCCGCCGGGACCGGACTCGGGGGTTCGGGGGGGGCTGCCAGAGGGGGAACGCAGCGCAAGCAAGCCGCGCAAGCGACCGTCGGCGCGCGGTTCGGACACGCGGCTCCGGCGCCGTACGACCACGCAAGCGCCGTGGGAGCGCGGAGGGCACCCCAGGCGAGAGCAGGGGCGGTCCAGGGCCACTACGGACCGCAGCTGACCCGCACCGGGGCCGGTCGGGAGCGGGGGAGGCGGTGTCCCGGGGATGGGAAACGGGGGGGCGGGAGCAGTGGTGTTTTCGCCCGCCGACATGGCAGCCATCCGTGCGAAGCGGGCAGCACCGCGTAATAAGGTTCAGGCCCGACAGCTGAATACGCCGGGGCATCCTCGGTCGGGGGAGCTCTGTAGCAGGTGCCTCGGTGCGGGGCGCGATCAGTTCCATTCCCACCTCACGTACGCGTGGCAAGTGCGCCTGCACTGCAAACTAGGGGCACAAACAGGCAGCGTGCACCAACCCATTCGGGCCGGTGGCGTAGAGCAGCCGTGGTCCGGGAGGGGCGGAGGAGTATCGCGCATAGGGACGGTGCCGACGGGCGGCACGACCAGTATTGTGTTTTATTTTATATTTCCTTTTTCTTTGTTTCCCCCTTTACTTTACTTTTCTTTTCTTTCTGTTTTTTGTATTTTTTTTGTATTTTTTTGTCTTGTTTTGGTGGCGATGGGTTGGCAGGGGGAAGAGGCAGACGATATGCGCATGAAATAAGTAGGAGTCTCGTTCCCAGTCATCCCAACTCTGTCCGCCGAGGAACAAAGCTGGGTGGGGACGCGCGACAAGCCGAACGTAGATTACATGCCGACTGTGGCAGACGTAAAGCGAAACCTATCAGATGAAATCCGAGCCCGCATGCCATGGGAAGCACCCATGCACGACACGGGAACGAACGGGGCGGATGTCGTTCGAGGGGGTCTGAACTATCGCTACGAGTTCTGGGGGAGTGTCGTGTTGCGGGTCCACCCACAGAAAGCACAACTGTTCTCATATCTCAAGGACGGCGTGAGCGCATTTGAGTTTCTTACCCCAGAGTACCGGGGCACACCGCGCGAGTCTCCCTACCGGCGGGACGCTTTCTGAGGGGCGTTGCTTCCCAACCGCATTCACCACGCAGAGTTCGTACGGTCGGAAGTCGTAGCCGTAGTGAAACGGGGATGTCTGGTGAAGTGGGGTGGTGTTCGAGGTCCACCCGACCCAGCGCGCCCTCGGCTGGTGATGCCTCTGTCCATCAAGCCTTCTACGCCGCGGCTAGTCATTGACGCATGGGCGCTCAACGAGTGCTGCCGTCACGTCCCCTTCAAAAATAGACACTGCGGCGAGGGTAGCGGACGTCGCGGAAGAGGGGATTTTCGTGGAAAGCCTGGACGACCGCTCCGGTTTCCGGAATCTGAGCCTGTAGACAGAGAGCTGGCCGCTCTTCGGGGTGGAGTACGCTGGTGCGGACTACGTGTGTACTACCATCCCATCGGGCTGGAACAAGAGTCCGGTGTGTTACCACTTACCCAGCGAGGCAAAAGCGGAGTACCCTCGCTCTTGCGGCACCCCCGTCCTAGCCTATATCGACGATGCCTCGTACGGAAACTTTTCCTCCACGTTTGGGTGTTGCGATGAGGTCCAATGACTGTCAGTCGCGGAGGCCATTCACGTGGGGATGTTGGTCTCGTATTTGTGCGGGTATCTCCTGTCGGATACCAAGTGTGACTTGAAGCCATCGAGGATACAGCGTTTACCTCGGTATCCTGTGCGATTCGACCACCGCCGCGTCCCGGGTCCCGGAAGAGAAGCTCCAGAAACTCCACGCGTTGCTCCGCGCCGTCCTGGAGCACGGCTCGCTTACCGGGAAGCTGTTGGACAAAATCGCGGGAAAGTGCGTCAACATGTCCATCGCGACCCGCCCGGCGTCCTTGTGGACGACTACATGCTCGCGGCAATCGCGAAAGCGAAGGGACAAAAGATCCATTTGAGCCAGAAACGCGAGTTGCGGGCGGAGCTACACATATGGCTCGGGCTGTCGGCAACAATCCAGGAGGGGTCGTGTACAAACCACGCCACTTCGCGTCACAGATCACCGTCGCGGCATCCGACGCGTCTTCGAAACGGTGGGGAGGCGTGGTATCACTGCCGCGGGGCAAGCTCTCCACGGGCGGGAGGTTTCCTCACGAGTGGCTACCACGCGACATCAATGGGAAGGAGATGTTCGCGCTTCTCGAAGTGATGACGGAAGGCTGCCGAGCGCACCCGGGACAGCTACGGCGAGCGCAGCTGGTGACGGTCGTAGGCAACCGATCCGTGGTGGACGCGTTCAATAAAGGATGGTCAAGACATCTAGTCACGCATGGGATGTTGGTCGGCTTGTTAGAGCTACAGGTGGACCAGGGCTTTTGGCTGTCCCTGCGATGGGTGCCGACGGCGGACAACCAGTCGACCGACGGTATTAATAGGCCTGGGCTGGCCGAGATCATCAGGCCTCGGCCGGTGATGTTCGAAATATTGCAGTCGTTCTTAGGATAATTCACCGTCGACCTCATGGCATTGTCAGAAAACGCCCAGAAGGGCCCCACCACGAGGACGGACGGGCAGCGAAGGATACTATTCTTCTCGCGGTACCATTGCGAGGGGTCGGCGGGGGTAGACGTCTTTCGGGAAAACGTAGCAGTTACGCCGGGGGGGAGCACAAGGGCATTCGGCTACTGCTTCCCACCCCCGGTCATGGTGGGACACGCGATACAACACATGGCCGGATGTAAAGCTCACGCCGTCACCGTGCTCCCAGACGTGCGCGCGTATTGGTTCCCACGGGTCAGTCGGGCGTGGCTACCTCATCAACAGCGACAGAACGCTTCGCAATGGTACGGGACGTAGCGATATTTTGTGTCGCTCTTCACACAATGAATCGCGAATTCGAACTGCCCGTAGCAGTGGCGGCACATGGGTTGCAACTTTCGGGGGGCGAGGCGTTCATTTTCAACTTCTTGTTCGGGAAGACGTTGCGGGAATCATCCCAAGCGGTAGTGGTGAAATGGAACGAGGACTACCGGGATATCTGCGTTGTGGCAGCCATGATCGAGGATCGACAGGCGGCGGCATCCATGCAGTGGGAGCTCGTGGCGGGTTCAGGTTTCCTGTTCCCGAGCGTCGGATATCTACGGGCGACACGCGGTACACGCTGCATTCGTTCCGGGTGGGGGGGGCGGCGAGGCACCATATGGACGGGGCGGCCATGGACGTTCTTATGGAATACGCGGGATGGCGGTCCTCGGCCGTAGCTAGCAGATAAACAGGAGTAACGGCATCCGCATCGGCATTGAATGGAAAGAAGCGTTCGCGACACCGCTTTTATACAAGCAGACGCCTTACCACTGTCGGAGTGTTTTCAAAATCGCACGCAGCATTCCCACGGAGAAACCCACGGGAGCAGAACCCGACGGGGCTAGCCTAGAAGTTTGGGAGTAATAAGGAAGAGAAGGTATCCGCGTAAAAGAGAAGATACCAACGAGTGACGACATTGAGATAAGAGAAGGGTCAATAAGTATGGGTGTGATCTCATGCCGCAGCAGAGAGGCCTCATTGATCCCAAACTATATACGAATTAACCTACGACGCGATGTTACAACAGTAATCAGGAATCCAGAAAAAGGTGGGACACCAGCATGATGGACCCCTGTTCGGGAAAGGCTTATTGTTGTGTTGAAAGAGACTGGTTAAAGCCCACTCCGCAGGCGACAGCGCACCTCGACAACAGCACGACAAAGTAGAAAAAATGTTATGAAATAAAAAAAGACCATCCCGCCTGCCCATCGTTGTAACGAAGGGTACCGTTCACAACGACTTCGTTTTTTTTTCTAATTTTACCGGGGTACCTACTTTCTGCGACAAGGTGCCGCGTTGATTGCCGGAGAATCAACGCGGGAGTAATAACCCCGGGTGAGAGTCTCAGGCTGGTCGCAGCAGAGAGGCCTCATTGAACCCAAACTATATACGAATTAACCTACGACGCGATGTTACAACAGTAGCATCTGCTGCACGCTTGGTATAATAGGCCGCATGCTCGTATACATAACGTCTTTATACAACGACACGTATCGTCGGCACCATGATACCGGTGTACTTGATCAAGCACGACATAAAGTGGCGACTGCTTGAATCGTGCCTTCCTTCGCTTCAATACGCGCGGACACACCTGGCGGTGAACTTGCAGGATACTGCTGCAAGTGAGAAAACAAAAAGAGAAAACAAAAAGGAAAAAAAGGGAAAAAAAACATGAATACATACGTACAGCATACTGCTGCACGTATGTATATATATACCAGGTACATATATATACACATTGGCCGGTCGCCCCGGTAGACCAGTGGTCAGCTTCAAAGACTACTGGCATTGGTACCCAAGTTCGAATGCCACCGTGGTGACATTTTTACTTTATTTGAAAAAATAAAAAGGAACCAATTACTGAGAGCGCCTTCGTGGCGTGGGTAGGCGGAATCCGACGCAAGTCGACGAGGGAAGAGAGTGCTGAAATCTTCTCGCGATAAAAATGTAAGGCAAGCACCGTAGTGGGGAGGGGGGGGAAGAGCCTACTTAGTGACCCCGGATCTGAGTTACGACTGAAGAGGGAGACAGAAAAGAAGGGTGAAGATAATAAATGGGATGGACAAAAAAAATAAAAAATAAAAAATAAAAAATAAAAAATTGCGCGTTCGAAGTATCCCACTCAGCTTGCAAGGATGAGTTTCGGAAAAATCCCCGATCTCACAGTTGTGTTTTTTTCCTTCTTATTTTTCAATATACAAATACTTATATATGTACGTACCACATGAGGTACAAGGCACCAGCGCGGCAGGTATAAAATACATATACGAGTGTACAGATAAATATGTACAACATATACTGCTGCACGTATATACATGCATATGTACAACATGAAGTGCTCGGCACCAGCGCTCCACGTACAAAATACGTATCTACATATTGTATACATGTAAATATATATAAATATGTACTGGGCACCAGCGCTGCACGTATTAAATACATACATATGTGCAGCATACTGCCGCACATACAGATGTACAAGATGAGGTGCTGGGCAACATAAACGATTTCGTGCGGTACCATGCACCACCTGGCCAAGGCCAACGTATGGGCGGTACCCACCATCGTCCACGCCAGCGCATTGATAGTACCCGTACTTGTTAACGCCAATACATGGATTCATTGGCGTTAACGTACCAGCCTCGTCCAGGCCGGCGCACGGATAGTACCCCCTCCTGTCCATGCCGAGCATGGGGGGGCACGCAATGTATCCACTGTTGCCTAGTTGGAACGCATGAATAGAACCCACACACGTCTATGCCGGTGCATGGATAGCCCCTTTGTCCATACCGGTGCATGGACAGTGCCCAAATTTGGAAGGCATGAATAGTACCCACCCACGTTCGGGCCGGTGCATAGATAGTAACCCAATTGGGATGCTCACGTCTGTGCCGGTGCATATATAGTACCCCACGCCTATGCAGGCACATAGATACTACCCCACGTCTATGCCGGTGCATAGATAGTACCCCACGTCTATGCCGGTGCGTAGATAGTACCCCACGTTCATGCCGGTGCTTAGATAGTACCCCACGTCCATGCCGGTGCATGGATAGTCCCCTCGACCACACCGGTGCATGGTTAGTAGCCCAATTTGGAACGCATGCATAGTACCCACCCACGTCTATGCCGTTGCATAGATAGTACCCCAATTTGGAATGCACGCATATTACCCACCCACGTATATGCCGGTGCATAGATCGTACCCCACGTCCATGCCGGTGCACGGATAGTACCCCACGCCCATGCCGATGCAAGGATAGCACCCCACCTCCATGCCCATGCATGGATAGTACCCACCAATGTCTCCGTCTAACATCCTCCACCGTCCCGCGCCGTCCCGTCGCGTCCCACTCTATTTAAAAAAAAAGGTGTTGGAGGATCGAGGTAAACGACCATGACTGACAGCGACGGGGATGTCGCCACTCTGAGGCAAGACATGGTCAACGAGATCGCTCAGATAAAAGAGGCCTTCCAGAAAACTGTCGACGACATCGTCGACATCACCTGCCGACCTCACTCCGGGGAGAGCGCCGACGGCAGCGGCAGGATCGGCGGGCATCCCGGCGTCTCCGCGACCGGAGCCTCCTTGCCGGGTCACGGCCTCCCCAGCACTGCTCTGCTTGGTCAGCCACCAGGGAGCCTCGTCGCCGGGGTCCCTGGTCCGCTTGGTCAGCCACCCGGGAGCCTCGCCGCCGGGGTCCCTGGTCCGCTTGGTCAGCCACCCGGGAGCCTCGCCGCCGGGGTCCCTGGCCCGGTTGGCCAGCCACCCGGAAGCCTCGTCACAAGGGTTCCTAGCCAAGCCGGAGGTCACGCCGGAGTGGGCACGCTCGGCCAGCCGTTCAGGGGCCCCACCGTCGGCGCCCTCCCACCGACCTCCGGCCTCGTCGGCCACCCTGCTGTGGGGGGCACGCATGTCTACGCTGGCCTACCCAGACAAGTGGGCTGGCTCACCGTCGACCCGGGAGGGGAGGTTGGATACGGCGGTGCTCTGGGAGGTGCCGCAGCTACTGGTGCCCTCCCCAGGCAGGCGGATAGGATCGCCGGGGCCTCGGGGGGGGATTGGATACGGTGGTAGTCTGGGCGGCGCCGGGGCCTTCGGCGCCCCCTACGGATTGGTGAGCGGACTCGCCGGGGGCGCCGGGGGGGGACTCAGCTACGGCGGTGCCTCAGCAACCGGCGCCCCCTACATATCCCCCTACGGACAGCCGGGCGGGCTCGCCGTGGGTTCGGGGGGGGGGGGGGTCGGTTACGGTGGTGGCCTGAGCGGGGTCGGAGCCACCAAACCCCTATCGGCCCCCCTCGGCCACGCAGCCCACGACGTGGGGCACGCCGGCGGCCGGCCAGGCCGTTCACGGTATTGACACCGCCGGCAACCCGTTTACGGCGCTCGGCAAACAGGTATCGAAGATAGTGACCAGCCGTGCGGTGGCATCGTGGGGGCATCCCACGACCCGACTGTGGCAGGTCATATGCGGGGGCCGCCCGGCGTCGATGCAAAAGGCGGCGGTAAAAGGGTACGTGGGAAACACAGTGGACATCTCGGCTGGCGTCCACACAATGCTCGAGGCGCTGGACGGTATCAATTTCCTGGCCTTCGTACCGCGGGGGGGGGGCAGGCATCAGCCTTCCGTTGTCGCAGCACCTCAGCATCCTTGGGCACGCGATCGTCACGATCGCGACTCGCGGGTTTCCGCAGGAACCCAGGGAACTACAAGCGGCAAACGCTCGCGTTGAGGGGCTTCGGCAAGCTTTCAGCGCAGGGGCCAAGCTCCTACACGATCACGTAATGAAGCACTTCGCGATCGCCGACAGCAAGGAGAACCGGGACAGATTGGCGCGCCTGGTCAAGAAGGACTTGGAGAAGTTCACGCTGGACCTACGGGGCGTCTCCGACGTCTGCGGACACCGCTGGGCCTACCCCCCGCCGGTGAATGATATCCCGCTCGTCCCGGTATCGCGGTAGCCTCGCCTAACCGCGTACGTTTCGTTTGGCGGCCTCATCAATGCCGACGTCCAGCAACCCCGCCTCGCCCCAACCACAGCGACCGATGCCCAGGATGGCGTGTGCCGGCAGTGGATGAAGAGTGGGAAATGCCGCTTCGGCGACTCGTGCGCGCACACGCACGTTAATCAGACTCGTGCAGCGGGTGCTGGCGTCAAGCGCCGGGCGGGTGCCGGTGGTAGGTCTGCCGGCGGCGGCATCGCCGACGGAAGCACTGCCGCGGCGGAAGCCCCGGCTAAGAAGACCAAGGGCAAGAGCAGGGCCGGGGAGGCCGGTAGCGGCGGCGGTGGCAACGGCGGCGGAAGTAGCAGCGGCGACGGCCGCGGCGGCCGCAGTCGGGCGCCGAGCGCGGGGGCCTCCACCCGCTCCTCGGCGGCCAGAGCTAGTGAATAGGGGGACGGGCTTCGCCCCTTAGCGGGGTCGAGGCCGACCATTGGGCGTACATAAGCGGCAGCGCGAGATGCACAGAGTGAACGTCCAGGACCGGTGTTCGTTGGGGGCTCAGGTGGGACGGGTACATCAGGCGTGACGGGTATTTTGAACCAGTGTGTGCCGCTGTTGCAAGATATGCCGCGTGTAGCATCGCAGAGTAGTGCGGTCAGGTTGTAGATCATGGGCCAAGTGGCTGAGAGGTATACACGTTGTTTTAGGGCGAATGATTACCGGTTTGAGTGCATGCAGGCCATCGAAACAGACCTGGACGTTCCGCGTGTGAAAGCAGCTAGGATTCGTTTTTGGTTCGTTCGACCAAAGGGTTCCCTGGAGCGGAGCAGTTGGCGGCTATCGCTAAACACGATGCCCCCGTTCACGTCGAGGGGAGTTCGGACATCGGCGAGGCCTTGGCATACTCAAATCATCGCGGTGTAGCCCCACACATTGTCAGTATCCTCGCTGAAATTTTTGACGACGTACGGTTCGGGAGGGCATTTATTTTTCCGCGCCGCGAGGCGCATATCATCCCAAACATGCGGGTTTCTCCACTGGCCGTGGTCGTATCTCCGTCTAAAATTCGGATTATGCACGATTTGACGTTTCCGGTATCTACGTCCGCACGTAGTGTCAATGATGACACTGATTTCGAGAAAGCTCCCCCCGTGGCATAAGGCCGCGTGCTGCGGGATATTAATTGGCGCATCCTGTACTTACGCCGGCAATTCGGACCGTCCGCACGTATCTTTTTGAGTAAGATTGACGTGACGGAGGCATTTCGTCAGGTTAGCGTGCAGTGGGCTGGGGCACACATTTTTGGGTACAGTTTCGCCCCCGGCCCTGTCTATCGTTGCGTCGACGGCTGTCTGGCACTACGGCCACAGCAAGCACGCAGGATTCAACCCCCAAAACGCACGAGCGAGCATATAGGGTTACATCCCCGACTTGCGAACGATAACACGGCAGCCTATATAGGATACCACCCCGACGGTTACACTCGATCGTTCCAGGGTTACACCCCCGATCGGTGTGGTGGCGGTGGCGGGCATAGCCGCCCGATCACGAAAACAGGGTTAAATCCCCGACACGCGCGAGCACACCGTGTGGCAGTACGGCCACTGCGGGCAAGCAGGGTTTAATCCCCGACCGGCACGGGCGACCTCACAGGGTGCACCCCCAGACCGTACTGCACGACGTATCGATTTTATGCCAAGGTTCTTGTGTACACGACGGTGTAGGTAGATACATAGCGAAAACGGTTGAGTCCCGGCTAGAAGCCACAAATTGAGGAACCGACGAACGTAATCGTGCTGATACAAGCCACCAGAACCCCGACAAGTATACACGACGGGTTCAACATACGCTCAGCCGTATCTGGCAGTTGTATCGCTGTCGGTTTATTTTAGGTATTGCCGTTCTTGCATAGTGGGCGGCACATCACGTCCAACACACCGGGGGACCCATAGGTAACGATGGGAGCCAGCACTGTCTCCGCGAGGAACCGGGCGTGTTCCACCCGCACGGGGCATGCACGTGCCATACATGCATATGGGGCAAGCTCGCTGTTCTTCGCAAGGCGGCGGCCATCGGCGCCCTTCGACCAAAGGTTGTACAGAGAGGCGTGAGAACCGCGAAGAACAATAGGAAGGGTACCGTAGAGGGAAACAATGTCTGCATAGAAACGACGGGGGGTTTCGAGTATCGTATGACGGTTCGGGAGAGCGAGGGCATCGGGGCGCGTTCGCGACCGGGGTAGTCACGAGAGCGCGGACGACGACAATACTAGGGGGCGGCGACCTCTCAGCGCAGGAGAGGTTAGAGTGCTGCGACACCGGAGGGCAGTCACACATGACGCAGGGGGAGTAGCACGGCGGCTGACTTCCAATCGCACGACACGTACATGTACGCGCGGCGTACAGTAAGACGGTAGGGTCGCCGCCGCCGGTCGCTAAAAATAGGTACAGGGATGCCACACTTGAAACGGATGGTAGCGCAGGAGTAACAGAGGGCTGGGCTATGCATATCGATCTGTGCGGGACATCACAGGCGAGTCGGGGCTAAAAGTTCGCCAGCGCTCGCGCTACGACAAGCGGCGGTGGGCAACGGAAATGGGGACAGCGGGAGCGTAAGGCGATGGCGTTAATACACGGGGGGAACGTGCACGGGGCACGCACATGACGACTAGTATGACGAGACGGGCGAGCGGCGAGACGTAATCCCATATTTTATATATACAGTAGGATATATATATACCGGTATGTAGTCGCAAAACAATATATATACCAAGTACATGGCGTATACATGCGAGCTCTCGAGCGCGTACGCAAACAAGTTGAGACACGCGCAGACAAACAGCAAGCGCACGTTTCGCCAACACGAACCAGTATCCGTTGCATCCATGACACTTATATTGACCAATCAAGTCTATCTCACATATAATCGACAACTGTTTCACGTATTATATGTACCCACGTGGTAGAAACTGTACGGAAAATGTATACATGCTACTGATATACCGTCAATCCGAAGTGTCGTTGCAGTTGATTGCCCTTACGTCCGCCTTGTCTCGGCGGGTTCGTCTGGTCACAGTCGCATCGTAACTACGTTAGCTTCAAGTATACAGCGACACATGTATCCAGTAGTGCACCGTTCAACTCAGGTGCCCGTGATTCCTTGCTATAGCAAATACATTTGTACACCGTGCCGTATCAAGCGTGGCAGAGGTCCGCCAACGTATGGCACGTGACCCTAACGCGGAGGCACCGAGAAGTAGGATTTCGTTCCCATCTTCCCCACTTCTGAACGTCGAAGAACGAATGGGATGGGGGGGCGAGGACCAAGCGAAACGTAGAGAACATGCCGACTGTGGCAGACGTTATGCGCGATCCGTTAGGCGAAAGCGAATGGTAACGGCGGTGGGTTGCGGGCTGCGGTATCTGGGAAAAGGTAGTGGTGTGAGACCATCCACATAAAAGCTCCGCGGCTGTCGCCCTTCAAGGACGAAGTGAGCGTATGTTAGTTCCGGAAGGATCGCACGAAGACACGACACGAAAGGCTCCACACCGACTAGACACGTTCCCGGGGGGCTCAAACTCCAATGGCATACCTAAGCGCCATATCACCGTCGGAGGAATTCGAAACTCGTACACGACTTTCCCACGGGACAACCAACGGTAGCAGAACCCATAAGCAGCTAGGCTAAACGTTTGGGGACAAAAAGGAAGAGAAGGAACCCGCAGAAAGGAGAAGAGTCAAACGAGCGACGTCATTGAGATTAAATAGGGGTCAACAAGTATGGGTGTGATATCATGCCGCAGCAGAGAGGCCTCATTGATCCCAAAAATATACCAGGTACGATTTAACCTACGACGCAATGTTACAACAGTACCTACTCTCTGCGACGAGGTGCCGCGTTAATTGCTAGACAATCAACGCGGGAGTAGTAACCCTGGGTGAGTGTCTCCGGCTGGTCGCAGCAGGAGGCTTCGTTGATCCCAACCTATATACGATTTAACCTACGACGCAATGTTACAACAGGACAAATATATACACAAAAGCAAATACCTGGTATTTAAACAACGTGTTATTAATAGACACATCATAACTGAAACACCTCACACAGCAAGAAAACGTCAACTAAAATGTACCTGGTATGTCATACGGCGAGTATTCTGTCAAACGTCTTTAAAACATAAAACCTTATGTTTAAATCCGGATGCACCTGGTATTTGTAACTCGTTATCGAAGCGTCACAGGCAGCTTGCAAATATATGAGTTTTTGGCTATTATATTATTGCCATAAACATTCGGAACTTCCTGTATTACGTTTGTTCCCTATATTCGCACAGAGGGCTCCCGCTTGGAATACGTCTTGGTATCAATAGTATCTAAGAAGTTGAGGCTCTCTTCTCACGATAATACTGTACACACCCACTCAGTAAACGGTGCTCCGGTTCGGATACAACATTGACTCCCACACTATAGCCTGTGACGCATAAATAGCCGGGGACAAAACCCCCCCGGTACCAGGTGCAAGCTATAATATAACACATCAAGCTTACCATGCGTTTTATATACTACTGTACATATAATATGCTGCATACCATACTGCGCGTGATTCTGTTCAGTCCTTATATAACCTCATACCCGTATGGATATCGTAATCTCCGAATCCTGAATTTTGTAGCCCGCGGCTACCACACCAAGCTACGACAATACGTAGTACGTATTGTAGGATACATCTACATCGATATATCCATATTTGGTAACCCTATGAATATGTGGCGTATGTCACACCTAGTACGTACGATTCGTGAGATGTACAACCGCAGTCATGATGTATATATTCAAGGACCCGTACATGAATATGCTCGATGACCTTCTGGCTGTTGGTTAATGTTTAAGCGATGTGTCTGCCAGGAGGTAGGATCCTGTGGGACCAGGAGGTGCCCTTTTCCTTTCAGTACTTGGCTGGGGTCGCGTTGGCATGGGGCCTGCCCTCCTCCGATCACAGTACGTCTTTCAAGTGCCGGTGGTTGGGGTCAGGTTGGTGTTTTGTGCACGTGCCCGGAAACCACCAGCAACGTATGAATCCGTCTTCTTGGGTCAGCACCCTATTGTGTACGTATGATACATCATTCAGTATTTCATGTACCGATTTACGTATACAGTCTGCCGGGCAGAGTTAAGTATCACTGCCTGCCGCCAAAAGGGAAGTAATCACGCCAGCAACAACAGCACAATGCACACAAACATTCCACCGTGTGTCTCGTGCTGCCACCCTGCTGTCGGTGTCCGCGGTGCACGGCTCCCTTTGGCAGCGCGGCGCCGCACTGATAGATGCTCGCTCGAGCCCGTAGATCTGAATGAGGCTGGTACCATGCGATGTTTTGAAAGATTATAAACGCTTCGTGTTTTATCCCCCGATTGGTGCATCCGAAATTAACCCCTCGTCGAGGTAGGATCGCAGCCACCGCTGCGTTGGACATGGTTGTTACAGTTGTTAGACTCTGTTTGCTAACCGCTTCCTACTCTCTGGGGCTGTTGTGAGGGGACCGACGATGGAAGTGGCATGGTCTTGATTTTTCTGTACAGTTAACAGGTTTTTCTCCCACCCCAGGGACGGCATTCTTCTACCCCCTGGGTTTTGCCTCCAATTTCACTTCTGGCGTTGCACACGTCACATTTCACACTTCACGTCACACTACACACATCGGTTTCACCGGTACAACGTCTCGCGTTGGACTACAAGGTTGCACAAAACAAAACACACAAGAGTCTCACCTGGTAGTAAGCGGTGGACTTGCCCGATTTAATCGACCTTCGCTCGTGAATCCTGGCGGACTTGCAAAACAGCTTGATAAAGGCCGTCACGGCGTCCAAAACCTATACCGGGAACATGTATGTTCGATTGTGTTTGATTCCGTTTTCAATTTTGTTGTTTGACAAAATCGATAATAAATACGTATTGAAAAGCAGAGGCAGGGGACGACGAGGGGGGGTGGGGGGTGGACAGGGGATGGTACTGTTTGTGAGGCAAAAGGGGGGTGTGGGGGGGCGGGTCACGAACTGATCAACCCGTCCATGTAGAAATATTTGTTTTCCATAGATGAATGTATCGCCAAAGAAAATCGGCCGAGGCGGTCGTTCGTGCGTTTCGTGTTCGATACTGCTACTGCTGCTGCTGCTGCCAACACCCACTACACCACCACCCCTACCAAAACCACAGCCCCCGTCACCATCCCCTCTACTACCTCTGACACTGAAAAGTCTACCACCACCACTACGAGCCACATCACCACGACCACCCTCTTCGGACCACCCCCTCCCCCACTACCACTAACCAACCTGTTGCCCCCACAAACAACAATCCGTCTAAAAACCCGCCAGCACCAAGCCCACCTGCACAAAGAAAGTCTCGGAGAGAATCCCAACGTACGACAGGGGGTCAGCGGTAATTTCCACCAGCCTCAAAGAACGCCTGATCATGGCACTGCGCTCCCCTACGAAGAAAGTCGCTGCTTGCTCGCCGTGTCCCAGGGTGATGAGGAGAGCGAAGTTGCTCTTGTGTTCACGGAAGCCCCACACCTACAGAGATATGACGGGACAATAATTGAACAAATACCAGAGTCAAACGAGAAATTGAAACAAGAATAAGAAAAATGAGGAAACGGGACAAAACTCGGCATAAACAGAAACAAACATGGAAATAAAAACAAAAATCAGAAACACAGAAGCAGTAAGGGAAGTTTGTTTCGAACAAATAATTATGCATGGAATTATGCCGAAGTAAACCTGCTAGGTTACACAATCAAACCAAGCTATTGTAAACAACTGCTAGAGCTAATATCGGTCGATGAGAAGATATGGGGAGCGAAATTGCTCTGGTGTTCACGGAAGCCCTACACCTAAGCAAAATATACAACTATCTGGAGGTATGACTATTAATAATGCAAAAACAAAAATCATACCAAGTATAGGTATACACCAAGTATTTTTACATAAAATCAATCATCAAGCCTCAGGGAGAAGTCAAAATATCATTCGTTCGCCTATCGTCTCGGCCTCTGACATGCGCTTGTTGGTCTCCGGTCTAGGAGCCTCACCCTCGCTTTCTCGCCCGCTCTCTTCTAATGATCTACCAGGTACACTAGTTAGACTAGTCATGACCGGTCATGACCGCGGTCAGCGATGAGCGGCCATGACCACGCCCATGACCGCGACCATAACCGCTCATGGACCATGGCTGCTCATGGCCGCGGTCATGGTCGCCCATGGCCTCGGTCGTGACTGCTCATGGCTGACCGCGGCCATGACCGTTCACGACCGCGGCCATGAGCGACCATTGGATCGGTCATGACCATTCAAGACAGCGGACATCGCCTGATAGTGAATCTTGCTGAGGTAGTTATTTGCGCACTCTGATTGGCTAAGGGGTACATTGTAAGCGGCTCGATCAACCTAGAGTTTTTCCAAGCAACAGAATCCCGAGCCGGCCGAATCAACCTAGAGTCTTACCAAGTACAGCATTCCAGCACTGCTCACTGGCATAGGGTTCGGGTTAGGGATCGGATCCGGGGCGGGAGGTCGGCTTTAGGAGCCGAGCACAAAGCCTTCGTAAAGAGTCGCTATCAGCAGGTGTCGACGAACGCGGCCATGAGCGGTCATGATCACCCATGACCGCGGCCATGAACGACAAATGATTGCACAAACCATCGGTGACCATGACCGCAGCCATGACCAGCCATGAGGGCGTGTCTTAACTTCACTTCGCGGGCATTGGAACGGAACGAACGTAAAATTATTTGCCTGAAAAAGTGGTGCTGATTGGATATTGAGAAACAAAAACACCGAACAGATTCCAAGCGTTCCAAGCTGTCCGTAAATTTGTAAAGAGGAAGCGTATGTGTCAAAACAGTAATCCTTGTTCAGCAGAACCGAACGGCCCACTTGGAACGAGATTTACGGCAGTTGATTGGTGCTGGAAGTGTTGCAACTGGTTGCGACATTTGCTGGGAGGAGCACCAGGGCATGGGGCAAAATGAGATGACATGGGAGCACGCGATGGAGCACGTGCAGACGCCACAGGTCTCGCCTGCGGTAGGAGCCACGCGATACGGCCATGGCCTGTATAGGAGGCTCACGAGGGAAAAGTTTGGGTGGCGAACGAGACTGTGGCGATAGATATCTAGCAAAAACGCTGGACCGATGTTCACAGAAGCACCAGGATACCTGGTCGAGCCGCGACGGTGATATCATAACTTCTAGATTTGTCCCGAGGATGCCACTTGGACGGCTAGCACTGCTTGGTCTGAGGCATGCCAGGCGCTCTATTTGCGTGTGAAGCTATCCTCTGTACCAGGAGCACTCGCTGCCTACGTGACGGTACCCCTGTCCTAGAGTCCAGCTGCACAGTCCCGAGGCAAATTTCATGGGTTACTTTCTGTTGCGGCCTGTTCCAGGATCGGGTGCCTAAAAATTCGATCGGACACAAACCGCAAAAACAGCATGGAATGGAACGAACGAACGCGAATAGTCTCGTTCCGTTCCAGCCATTCCAAGCTATCGAATGGAGTTAAGACACGGCCTGACCGGCCACGACCGGCCATGGTCGAACTCGGTCCCGGCCATGGGCGACCATGACCGATCATGACCGCGGCCAAAACGACAATCATTGCGTCGGCCATGGTCGAGGAAAGGCCCGGTCATGGACTTACCGCAGCCATGACCAGTCCAACAAATGTAATTCACCCCTCTCTTCGCGGGTCGCGTTCTCCGGCCTATGCCGAGCGTATTTTCGCGCGCGCGTCGGGGGCGGCCGCTGAGCGCAGCCACCCTGAACTGCGCTCGTTTCGTCGAATCTTGCGGAGAAGGCGAAACCTCGAGGTATTTCTCTTGAAGACAGCAATGTTCTACTTCCTTCGCTCCTAGAGATGTATTTCGTGCGGTTGCTTGCTGCTGCGATCTACAGTCCCTGGGCGCCTTCCGAGCTCGTGTGCACATCTCCGTCCCTCGTGCAGTTTCCGTCGGTTGGAAAAATGAAGAACGCTTCTAGGTCGGAATTGGCCCGTGGACGTCGATTTCGATTGGTTTTTTTTCAAAACATATTCTCGACCCGACTTTTTCGAGTAATTTATAATCCAACAGAGGGGACGAATGAAGTGGGTCCCCGGATGTGGATAACAGCCGCCGGACTGTACAGAGAGAGCGAGATAAACCAAGGACACGCACTCGTCTCGCGATTGGCCGACGGCAGCACGGAAAAGTAGGAAGAGGGTAGGGAAAACAGAGCCTGCCAACCATATCGGACGCAGCTGCAGAGGCGGGCACCTGTGCGTTGAATCCTACCTGGGCGATGGCTCGTTGGCTGGTATCAAGCCGGGGTCGAGAACTTTCAGGGTATTCTGGGCATGCCAAAAAGTACGCATCAATCAAGCTCGGCCTGTCGTCTTGGAGTTGAGCGTTTGCGCCTCGTGTATACGCGGTATAGCCCTTTCCCCAACTACCCACGAGGAGCCAGTCAACCAGCCGGAGGACAGACGCGGCGTACTACTTCTGTGGGTTCGGCGTTTCGCCGCTGGAGATCCACTGACCACCGGCATCCTGAGGCCGACAATCGGGTGGAGCAATTTCTTTTTTCCAGGATTGGCTTCGTTTACGTACGTACGTACGTACGTACGTAGCCTACTCGAGTAAATCACATACTGTACCTGGTATTCACTTTGGCCGGCTATTTTACGTACGAGTTCTACGATAAGAAAATCGCAGCAGAAGCAGCGGCGACGACGAACAATACACCTGCAGAAGCTGATATTATTTGTGCAGAAATGTGCGTGGCAGCTTATCAAATACGTACCAGTACTGGTACAATACCTGATACCTGGTACACACTTGTACATACAACAACGTGCGTCCATATTGTACATACGCGTCGTGAAATACGAAGATGAAAACTAAAGTGCATAGCAGCCCCACCTCCCACGAGTTCACGGATATGTGTTCCCTTCGCACGTTGTCTGTTCTGTGTCTGTGGCAGTACCATCATAGCAGCAGTGGCAAAAAAAGGGCAGCAGCGGTAGCAGCAGCAATATTAGTATATGGCAGCAAAAAGAAGCAACAGCAGCAACAACCTACACACATCGCCCCGCTCGGATGTGCCGCCCGGGTGGATTGCGCTTCGTGTATGCATACATCGGAACGGTGTACGTATGACTTATCTTACGTGCGATAGATAAGCCCTCCTTTCGCAATACGTATAATAAACTGGAAATATACCGGGACGAGGTACTGGCGGTATCATATACTGCTGCTGTACCTGGTACATACCATATTATTATAGTTGGATGAGCTCAGCAAAACGTCAGTTCTCGACGCTCGTGACTTCTCGACGCTCGTGACTTCTCGACGCTCGTGTCGCGCTCCGTGCTCTTACCCCCCGCCGTGATGAATTTTAGGCGTGCTCTTACCCCCCGCCGTAACGAATTTTAGAATTATTTTTTGAAAAATTATATCTTAGTTATTTTAATGTTTATCCACTTAGACGTATGCCAATGGGAAAGCAAAGTTACCCTAAAAAAATTGAATTCCTAAGATCCCCGCCAGATTTTTCCAGAACAAGCTTGCTATGGGACCGATTCTTAAAACGGAATATTCCCAACTTTTGGAAAAGCCCGAAAAAGGCAATTCTCAGGCCGATGTTGGGACAAGATCGGCTTGAAAAAAACTCAGGCAGATGTTAGTTCGAAGAGGCGAGATTCCGAGTTCTCGACAGACATGGATCGACGAAACCAACGACTGCGTCATGAATTCTGAACGCGGTGCGCTCGTTACAGGCTCCGACCCATCCTAGGGTCACCGTGTTCATACGATGGCCGGTGATACGTAGCGGATTGTAAACAAACAATTGGCTGCTGGTGCGCATAAAACAGATGACAAAATTTCTCGATCCGTCTTAAATGGCAAAAAAGAGTTTTTTTTTCGGGTTTGGGAGAAGAGCGTAGGACGCCGCCGACAATTTCTCGCCCCCTAGAACATGGATCCACCTTATACCTTCGAGGCCGTCATCTACACTCGTTGGCCTTGCCCGACCCGAAGCGGGTTGGCCGTGGGCTGAGTCTATGTCGAGATCGAAGGTCTATCGTCGCACAAGCTGATTTTTATCAGGGTGTTGACGATTTGCAACAAGAAAAAGCAGATTGCGCCGCCTGCAGCCGTTTGAAAAAAAAAAAGAAAAAAAAAAAACCTGTTTTCCCTTTTTTTGCCCACAGCGGCGGTACGAGCGGATCTTCAGCCTGAAAATTCCAGGGAAATATTTCAAACATCGCTTTCAAACATCACCTTCCCATTGGCATAGGTCTTCTGATGGAGTTTGTGTGAGGGTGAAAAGTTTCGTGTCTCGTGCTTCCTTTCAGTATGCCGTATACGCCCCGCCGTCATGTGTGTGGTAATCCATGTACGTATTTTAATTTAATTTTGTTTTAAGACAATACGTCGTTTATATGGTGTGCATGTATGTATGCATATATATCCTCTCGGTCCCTTGGCATCGTAAACTGCCTGTTGCATTATGCGCCTTATTCCTCATTCGTTAGCTTCGCCGGCGGCCTGGGGGGCTTAGCCGGCGGCCTACCATATTATTATAATCGGATGAGCTCAGCAAAACGTCAGTTTTCGACGCTCGTGCCTCGCGCTCCATTTTCATATAGGAAAATCTGAGTTCTCGACGTTTGTGCCTCGCGCTCCGTGCTCTTACCCCCCGCCGTGATAAGTTTTAGAATTATTTTTTGAAAAAATTAGATCCTAGTTATTTTAATGTGTATCCACTTATGATGGAGTTTGTGTGAGGATGAAAAGTTTCGTGTCTCGTGCTTCCTTTCCGTATGCCGTATACGCTCCGCCGTCATGTGTGTGGTAATTCATGTACGTATTATAATTTTATTTTGTTTCAAGACAATACGTCGTTTATATAGTGTGCATGTATGTATGCATATATATCCTCTCGGTCCCTTGGCATCGTAAACTGCCTGTTGCATTATGCGCCTTATTCCTCCTTCGTTAGCTTCGCCGGCGGCCTGGGGGGCTTCGCCGGCGGCCTGGGCCGACGGCGAAGTCCCCTTGTATAATACTAGAATGCGAAGTATCCTTATTATTTAATACGCTTCGGTAGTGGTGATGATGGTGTCGTTTTGGATCTTCAGGACTATGCCGGTTTCGGTATGCTCCGCGGGAGACCGGCTCTACCGCGCGCCACCCGACCCCGATCGGCCCCGCACTCGCCCCCGGCCCGCCCCACGCGTCTGCCCTCGGTGACCCCGGCGAGAGAACGGGCCCCGGTGCCGACCTCGGCCAGAGGGAATCGGGGGAAGGCGGCCTCCCGGGGACGATTCGCTCCGTCCCCTGGAACGGGGCGGATCCGCGGGAGGGGAGGGGTTCCCAGGGTATTCGGAGGGCTTTGCGGCCCGGGCCCAAAATCTACACTAACTTCAAGATAAAAAACTCCATACTAAAACAAAGTCATGTATACTAAAGTCAAGTATTTTTTTTTCAAAGAGTCCCCCAGATGTGAAAATTTGGATCTCCAGAACTTCGGTCAGAATCGAAATCGGCCCGTAACTTCGCGACTTAGCGGCTTTTACACTAATTTCAAGATAAAAAGCCCAGACGTAAAAAAAACGACAAAAAAAGGCCACTGCTGTACGTACAAGGGCTGTGCACCCATGCCTGCGTTTTGTTTGTACGTACAAGGGCTGCGCATCCATGCCGGCGTTTTGTTTGAGTCCGATGTACGTACGTACGAGTCGTACTGCTGGACTGCTGCTGCTGCTGTTGTTATTGCTGCTGTAGATGGGTTATATAAGGACTACTACTATTATTGCTGTACGTACTGGTGCTGCTACTGATTTCACTCTGCTGTTGTTGTAGATTGTGGATGGGTGGATCGGTTGGTGCGTGTGTGTGTCGATCGGTTGGTGCGCACGTACGTGGTTGGGTGGGTGGGTCGGTGGTTGGGTGGGTGGATGTGAGTGATGTGAGTGGATGTTGGTAAGTATGTGAGAGTGGGTGGGTGGTTGGGTGGGTGTCGGTGGGTGGGTGTCGGTGGGTCGGTTGATACGTGGTTGACTGCGTGTGTGGATCGTGACCCAGTTCTTATTTTGTATTTTTGTTTCTGTCCGCTCTATACCGGCCCCGCCCTGGCGTGGTTCGGGGTACCACTAGTATGTATTAAACGGCTAGGCTGTTGTGCTGCTGTGCAATGAAAACTACCCGTTGTTCGCATCGTAGCTACGAGTACGTATGATACGTATGACATCATACACCGGACCTTGGCTCCACCTCAGATACAGTATCCAGATGTGCCAAAGATGGATACCAGAACGTATTAGTATCCACAACACATCACGTATAGACGATATGGGGGGGGTCCGCCTCTCATATAAATACGCTCGAGACCGCGGGACATATGATAACCATAAAAGGTTTTGCTGCTGACGCCGCCCGCTATATTTAACGGAGTCCAAGACCTCGGAAGTGGCTGCCGGTGGGCATTCATTGCAATGACGCCTGGATACTGCGGTATTAGCGGGTCATTTAAATAATTATGTCTCACTGGAACATGAATGATACGATGATTTTTTTGTCACGGAAAAATAAGTAACAATTCGTAACCCACTAAATACAACCCCCCCAGGGTTAAACCATAGACTTTCTTACATTTGTCCTCGTTTTTTTATAACTTGATCGTAAGGACCTGCTGCGCTCTCAGAGAGTCTACGACAAATAATTCACGCTTCTACGATCCTTGCTTTCCCGAAGTTCTTGGCTTTCTTTGATTTCTTCTATCCACACTAATTTCAAGAGACACATTTTCCACACTAATTTCAAGATATACCCTTCCAGACTAAAATCAAGTTATTTTTCTTCAACGAGTCCAAAAAAAGTGAAAAAAAATGGATCTCCCAATCCGCAGTCAGAATCGAAAAATCCCTTAAACTGGGCAAGTTAGCCGTTCTTACACTAATTTCAATATACAAGTTCCAAAAAACAATAATCGGGGAAAAAATGAGTTTTTTTTTGGTCCATTACAAGGGCTCCGCATAGGTGCCGGCATAGTGCTACCAGGGCTCTGCATCGATGCGCTATACCGGCCCCGCTCTGGCATATCGTTCGTTCGTACTACTGCTGTGCTGCTGTAGCACATGTTGGGTGTGTGGGTGGGTGGGTGTGTGGATGTTTTTCGTTGTCGTTGCTGTATGATCGTTAGCTGTCGATCTGTTGTTTGTCACACTATACTACTGCTGTTGTTGTACTACCACACATAGTCACGGATAGCTAGTCGCGGGAAAGGCATAAATCGCACCCACAGCAGGCAGCGCAGCGCCGTGCTGTGAGCCGTGTTGCTGTGCTCTCTCTTCCTTTCGAATATAGAGCTTTGTTGTCCTGGAGCATGGAGCTCTATCTATCTACTATGCATTTGCAAGTCGCCTGTACTTTTTTGTTTTACTCTTTGTGGTGTACGACTGCTGCCGTCGTGTCGTAGGTGCTTTGCCACATGCCACATACCAGTACTCCTGCAGTACGATGCAGAGCGGTAGGCGGGTACTACACGTTCAGTTGTACGTACGTATAGCAGTACGTATTTCGCTGCATTCCACCATGAATCTCTTGGCATTTTCAAGTCGGTCCTTGCACCACATCGTGGACCTCTTCTGTCCCTTTCTTTGCACGAGCGTAGCGGACGGCGTCAGCCGCCCTCTGAGTGGAGCTTTGCTTTCTTCGCGATCTTTTTTCGTGTGGGAAGATAGATTTTCACTGTATGTCCTGTATTTGCCAACATACAGATGGAGCTGTTGGCATTATCAAGTCGCCAAATGCAGCTAAGTTATGTTCCTCTTTTACTCTTTTCACATTATTTGGTTATATTCTTCCTTCCGCGAGCGTAGCGGGCGGCGTTAGCCGCCCGCGCAGCGGAGCCCTTGTATTACGTACAGGTAAATCAGATAACTCGAAAAACCGACAATAATCAACAAATGCGAACCCCCCAGGGGTAAACCATATTTCGTATACGTAGGTATATTAGATAAGTCGAAAAAACAATACTAACAGAAAAACAGCTGAAGGACAACACGTTGTTATGAATATGATACACCTTGTAATAATAGTAGAAGCCGGCTTACAGCAGGGCCAAGCTGCGTGTATGCACCAATCGGCGCGATTCGACGAGTGAACAAAGGCTGACCCTGCCTCGCCAAAACAAACAGCCGATACTGCTGGAAGTACCGTACGAGGGACGGGGGGGTGAGTGCTGGTAAGGGGAACGGTATATAATATAAGACAGCTCAAATTTCTGCGACATTCAGCAGCTTCACAACTGCAGTGATACCAGCCAAAGCCAGCATCGGGGCTGTCCGCTATGTGACCCCGGATCTGAGTTAATTGACGGAGGGAGGGGGGGAAAGCAGGGCGAGGATAATAAATGGGATGGAGAAAAAAAAAAACGAAAGTAGGTAGCCCCTTGTATTGGACCCCGCGACAACGGGAATCGGTATATAAGGGGTCTCAAATTTATGCACGTGCTTAGCCCACTATTAATAATAATAGTGACTACATAGGGGGGGCGGTACGAACTCATATAAGGGACGTTGGTATATATTGGTATTATACAAGGGGGCTTCGTCGGCGGCGTAATGGCCGCCGTCGGCCCCGTAGCTTTCAGGCTGAGTACTGCGAATAACAGTTTGTTGTATGTATCTTTCGAATTGCGTTGTATGTTATCATTTTATGTGGCATGGGAGGGAGAGCAGCTGGCTGACACGTCTACCGCATTATCAAGCTCTGCGTCATGCTCACATGCCTTTGCCCATAAAAGCATCTCCCTCCCTTCACTGTCTGGGATATACTGTACGAATTCTCGGATGACTGAGACACCCAATGGTTCAACACCATTGTACTCCTCCAAGAAAACATATACTTAGTACTATGGTATAAACGCCCGCATGCCACTGAAAAAAACAATAAAAGCAAGTACACTCGGTTATACGATAACAACCGAGAATAGTACATATATCCTCGTAAATGTCTCCATCCCCTCACCATCGAAAGAAAAAGGGTGGGTGGGCGGGAGAAATCACGAACTACCTGGCCTAGCGAACGACCGCTGTCCAGTTGCAAGCAACAGCCCTGTCTGTTCGCGTGTTCTACCAGTCTACCAGCACCGTTCCGTGCGGTATCCACTTGGCATTCCCACAAGCGCGACCAATGTCCGCTGTTCCTGCGAGTGAGCTACGTACTACGTGCTCAGCCAAATAATATGAACCATAACGCCGAATTCTCTCTATAACAACAAACTGCAGATTATCCTTATGTCGGTTCCCGATCCCGAATAATCTTTTCCTTTGTTGTATGTATCTTTCGAATTGCGTTGTATATTATCATTTTATGTGGCATGGGAGGGAGAGCAGCTGGCTGACACGTCTACCGCATTATCAAGCTCTGTGTCATGCTCACATGCCTTTGCCCATAAACGCATCTCCCTCCCTGCACTGTCTGGGATATACTGTACGAATTCTCGGATGACTGAGACACCCAATGGTTCAACACCATTGTACTCCTCCACAACCGAGGTTACTGCGAGACTTGTACAGTTTATCCCATACAGTATCTTGACTGGCTGTCTTTGCAAACCCTTGCCAGATACTAGTTTACGCGACCCATGTCGCGCATGGTCCGCATTATTCCGGGTGTACACCATAATGTATCGGACTTCCACCTTCCTTCTCACTGTATGACTCGTCCCAACACGTCACTTCCACCCGCAAGCGTCGAGGCACCTCCTAACCTCGGCGAGTGGAGGGTGGACTCTTTGGGTTACGCTCCGACTTTCCAACTTCATTTCTCGGAGCTCACAACGCTTGTCCATAACCCCACGCTCTTGCTTGCTCCCCCGAGCGGAACGAGGAAAGTGGCGCGTGTTCAGGTAGCGCTGCATGACATGACAGTAGTGCCACCATAAGAGCAACGGCTCCGCCAACCTCACCAAGCTCAAAGCACGGGCCCCGAACCTCGCTCCGTGTACGTACTACGACCAGAGTCGCACCTCAATCCAGACGCCATCAGTGCACTTAAGACGCCTTAACTGACTGTCGCCAGAAACTAACACAACATCACTTCGCTCGAGACATGTCAGTACACATGTATTGTCTTTCACATATTGATGTTCTGCTAGTTCATGCAACATGGTATTCTGAGCCCCATTACGAACACGCTGTAAAGGCACCGGCACGTATTGTACAATGTCTTGCTGCCGAGACAATTGAGCGAAATTTCAACTATAGCTGCTCACGGTTCACTCCTCACTGATGCGATTTCTGCCACTAAGGTCGACTATCTTCAAGTATCCGCGATCGAGATATCTTGAACGCTTGGCTGTAAAGATTTCCCCTCGGCACGTAGTGAGACACTCATTTACGCCAAAATATTATTCGCCCC
This sequence comes from Saccharina japonica, assembly GCA_008828725.1. NCBI lineage: Eukaryota > Phaeophyceae > Laminariales > Laminariaceae > Saccharina > Saccharina japonica. The sequence goes on along the minus strand of MEHQ01003545.1, from coordinate 400,775 downwards.
TTTGCGACCGCAAAGGGTAACAGCGAGAATATCCGTATTAAGAATTGCTAGCGGCATGGTACCGCTCCAAGTATCGTCACCCTGCCGCGACATGTGAGCGAAATTTCAACTATTGCTGCTCACGGTTCACCCATCAGTGTTGCGATTTCTGCCACTGAGGTCGTCTATTTACAAGTATTCACGCTCGAGACATATCGAACGTTTGACTGTGAAGATACCCTCTCAGCGAGACACTTCACAACGCCATACTCATGTACTCGTAACCAACAATGTTGCATTAAGCTCTGCTGGACGTTTTCAGTAAAGTCTACAAATATGATGTGCCTCATCGCTGCCGCCAGGAGTAACAGCGAGATTACCCAGATATTTTCCAACCACACCGTACCGTTCTGAGTTTCGTCACCTTGCCGCGACGTGTGAATGAACATAGCAAACGTTGTTGGTCACGTTTCACCCAGCAGTGATACGAATTATGTCACTACGGCCGCCTCTCTACAAGTATCCACGCTCGAGACATCTCGAACGCTAGGCTGTGAATATTCCCTCTCAGCGCGTGGTGAGACATACATTCACTATGGCATAACTATATACTTGTAAATATTCATGTTACATCCACAACCTGCTGGACGCTTTTAGTATAAAACTGTAAATATTCTGCACCCCCTCGCAACCGCGAGGGGTAATAGCGAGAATAACCAGGTGCACTTTTTGGTAGCGGCATCGTGCCGCTGTAAGTTTTGTCGCCCTGCCGCAACATGTGGGCGAAATTGCAAATGTTGTTGCTCACGGTTCACCCAGCAGTGATACGATTGTCACTGCGGTCGACCCTCGTATCCACGTCGGAGACGTCTCGAACGCGTGGCTGTAAATATTCCCTCTCAACACGTGGTGAGACACTCATTCACTACGCCATAACCACATACTCGCAAATATTAATGTTACATCCACATCCTGCTGGACATTTTCAGTACAACAAAATCTGTAAATATTCTGCGCCCCATCGCGACCGCGAGGGGTAACAGCGAGAATACCCAGATGCACGTTTGCAAGGACGTTTGTAGTACATCTAAAACTGTAAATATTTATATTCTGCGCCCCATCGCGACCGCGAGGGGTAACAGCGAGAATAACCAGGTGCACGTTTTGCTAGCGGCATCGTGCCGCTGTAAGTATTGTCGCCCTGCCGCAACATATGAGCGAAATTGCAAATGTTGTTGCTCACGGTTAGCAAACATAGGAAAAGTTGTTGGTCGCGGTTCAACCAGCGGTGATACGATTTCTGTAACTGCGGTCGACTCTCGTATCCCCGTCGGAGACATCTCGAACGTGTGGCTGTGAAGATTCCCTCTCAACACGTGGTGAGACACTCATTCACTACGCCATAACCACATATTCGCAAATATTAATGTTACATCCACATCCTGCTGGATATGTTTAATACATAAGATTCTGTAAATATTCTGCGCCCCATCGCGACCGCGAGGGGTAACAGCGAGAATACTCAGATGCATAAGATTCTGTAAATATTCTGCGCCCCATCGCGACCGCAAGGGGTAACAGCAAGAATACTCAGATGCACGTTTGCAAGGGCATTCTTAGTACATAAAATTCTGTAAATATTCTGCGCCCCATCGCGACCGCGAGGGGTAACAGCGAGAATACTCAGATGCATAAGATTCTGTAAATATTCTGCGCCCCATCGCGACCGCGAGGGGTAACAGCAAGAATACTCAGGTGCACGTTTGCAAGGGCATTCTTAGTGCATAAAATTCTGTAAATATTCTACGCCCCATCGCGACCGCGAGGGGTAACAGCGAGAATACTCAGATGCATAAGATTCTGTAAATATTCTGCGCCCCATCGCGACCGCGAGGGGTAACAGCAAGAATACTCAGATGCACGTTTGCAAGGGCATTCTTAGTACATAAAATTCTGTAAATATTCTGCGCCCCATCGCGACCGCGAGGGGTAACAGCGAGAATACTCAGATGCACGTTTGCCAGCAACGTCGTACCGCTGTAAGTCACTGCGGTCGACTCTCTACAAGTATCCACGTCGGAGACATCTCGAACGCTTGGCTGTGAAGATTTCCTCTCAACGTGTGGTGAGACACTCATTCATTACGCCATAACCATATACTCGTAGATATTCATGTTACATCCACAACCAGCTGGACATTTTTAGTGCTTAAAATTCTGTAAATATTCTGCGCCCCATCGCGACCGCGAGGGGTAACAGCGAGAATATTCAGGTGCACGTTTGCCAGCAACTTCGTACCGCTGTAAGTCACTGCGATCGCCTTTCTACAAGTATTCGCGTCTGAGACATCTCGAACGTTTGGCAGTGAAGATTTCCTCTCAACGCGTGGTGAGATACTCATTCACTATGCCATGACCATACACTCGTAGATAATCATGTTACATCCACGCCGTGCTGGACATTTTTAGTACATTTAAATCTGTGAATATTCGGCGCCCCATCGCCACCGCGAGGGGTAACAGCTAGAATACTCAGGTGCACTTTTGCCAGCAATATCCTACCGCTGTGTAAGTTACTGCGGTCGTCTCTCTACAAGTATCCACGTCCGAGACATCTCGAACTTTTTGGCTGTGAAGATTCCCTCTCAACGCGTGGTGAGACACTCATTCACAACGCCATAACCACATACTTGTAGATACTCATTTCACACCCACGCCCTGCTGGACATTTTTAGTACATTTAAATCTGTGAATATTCTGCGCGTCACCGCCACCGCGAGGGGTAACAGCTAGAATACTGAGGTGCACTTTTGCCAGCAATATCCTACCGCTGTGTAAGTTACTGCGGTCGTCTCTCTACAAGTATCCACGTCCGAGACATCTCGAACTTTTTGGCTGTGAAGATTCCCTCTCAACGCGTGGTGAGACACTCATCCACAACGCCATAACCATATACTTGTAGATATTAATTTCACATCCACGCCCTGCTGGACATTTTTAGTACATAAAAATCTGCAAATATTCTGCGCCCCATCGCCACCGCGAGGGTTAACAGCTAGAATACCCAGGTACACTTTTTCCAGCAACATCGTACAGTTTTGTAAGTCTCTGTGGTCTCTCTACAAGTATCCACGTCCGAGAACATCTTAAAAACAAAACAATGTGATCATTCAGGACCATCTGTCCCCCATCGCGATTACGCTTAAGGTAACGACAAGTATGTACAGTTTCACAATTCCCAGCGGCATCGTAGCATGCTACATTGTATATATATAACTATTTATTTATTTTTCGGGGCACGTATATTCATTACTCCATATTATGTGCATCGTGAACGTACGTTTGGCTGGGAAGATTACCTCTCACCCAGCATTCCGCGTGGGGAATCACTCGTTCAACATGCCATATTTTATTTATCGTGCGCGTACATTTGACTATGAAGCTTCTAACTCACGCAGCAGTCCGCATTGGGGATCACTCGTTCGTGCATTTTCCCACAATATATTTGTCGTGCACGTACATTTGACTGTGTAGATTCTCTCTCTCCCAGCATTTCACTTGGGGAATCACTCATGCATGATGCCACATTATATGTCCGCATTGGGGATCACTCGTTCGTGCATTTTCCCACAATATATTTATCGCGCACGTACATTTGACTGTGTAGATTATCTCTCTCCCAGCATTCCACTTGGGGAATCACTCATTCATGATGCCACATTATATATATCGTGCACGTACAATTGACCGTGAAGAATATCTCTCACCCAGCAATCCGCGTGGGAATTACTCGCTCATTTTTCAACATTATATGTATCGTGCATGTACGTTTTTGGCTGCGAAGATTATCTTTCACTCGGCAGTCCCCGTGGGCGCTCCTTAAGGTTATATGAATAGCACGTATGCTTGCCTTTCTCCCACTCGGTTGTCGTTCGTACATGTACAAGTTCGTACGCCAGCACAATCAATCATCCAGTGTGCCTTACACATTCGTATCATACATATGGTATCGTGCTGCGTTCGTCCGTACGTAAAAGTTCGTACTCCAGTACAATCAATCATTCAGCAGTTCGCATTCGTACCATACAATACTCGTATCATCGCACTGCTGTTTCCTCACCATGTCGCAACATCCACATACATGAGGTACCGGTAATATCTTGACTGGTACATGATAACATCCACATACATGATATACCGGTAATATCTTGACTGGTACATGATAGGCGTAGCATACAGCAACAATAAGTATAGAGTACAGATAACCTTGATCTCTCATATCAGGTACGTACTTGTATACCTGGTATAATCTTTCAGCAGTGTGCCTTATACATTCGTATCATGCATATAGCATCGTACTGCTGTTTCTTGATCATGTCGTAACATCCACATATAATCTTGATCTCTCATATCAGGTACGTACTTCGTATATAATCTTTCAGCAATGTGCCTTATACATTCGTATCATACACTCCTATCAGGTACGTACTTCGTATATAATCTTTCAGCAGTGTGCCTTATACATTCGTATCATACATATAGCATCGTACTGCTGTTTCCTCATCATGTCGTAACATCCACCTAAATGATGTACCGGCAATATCTTGACTATTAATAGTACATTATACGCGTAGCATATAATAGCAACAATACGTATAGCGTACAAACATTATTGATCTCTCATACGTACCAGGTACGTATACATATAGCCCTGGTACATGAACACGAGTATTTAGAAGTCGGGATTTTGCATTTCTCCGCTTTTCCCCTCGTTATTACAGCAATCAGCATATGTATAGTTATGTTTGTGAAATTTTCGCACTTTTCGCAACTTTTCTCTTCGCGCGAGCACTTTTCGGCAAAACGCTAATTACCCCGACACAGCAAGCCCGGCCGGACACATTGGTCGAGGTTTGGGCTCGATCCGAGCTCTGTGGCTCGCGTGGCGGGCGCTCGAAGTTTTTTTCCCCGCGGGAGTGGATAAGCCGATTTCCCGGGTTTCGCTGCGTGAGGCCCTGTTTATGTTCAGTCGTGCGTTTTTTGCGCGTTTCTTGCCGAGAGCACGGGGAGCACACACGAACAACAGCAGCACCACAGAGAGCGTGTTACAAAAAGTACAACCTCAATGTTACAAACCTGCTGCCCAGCAGCAGCACCAGCAGCAGCAGCAGCAGCAGCCATTACATCATGCATGCGCGTGCCTCAGATCCATGCTGTACCGTGACGAGTTGCTTTTGTCGAAGCCTGCGATTTTCCGAGTCATGGTGTAATACCTGCAGATCGATGCTCATGTACGAATCTCTCCGCTGTCCCGAAATGTAAGAAACTTTTTTTCATTAAAACTATATATAAACTGTCGTTACTTTTCCGGGCAGAGTGATACAACACTGTGCGCCTCGAAGGCAGACCTGTGATGTGCTCTGTTGTTGTTACGAGCTACGAGTAGTTTTGCTTTCATAGGAGCCAGCAATCCGTCACCAAACGACACCACCACCACCACTCTTCTACCCGCTGCTGCTGTTGATGTTGCTGTAGTGCTGTGGCTAGCTGTGTCTATCGGAGCCTACCGTCCATAATCCACACCATCTATCTACCCTTTTTTGTTCTGCTGTGTGTAACAGAGCCACGCCCACTCTGACCGGAAATTAATGACCGCTTTTGAATACCACGATACATCACACAACATGCAACGAACACAAGCAACGCCACAGCCCCGGCTAGAAGCACAAGCAGCAGACGTGACTGTAGCGGATCCACCGTATACTGCTGTGGCTATTAATTAGTGGTTGCTTCATCGCAGCAGGCTTGCATCCGTCATCAGGCACCACCATCTCTCTCTCTTCTGCTGCTGTTCTGTTGTTGCTTGCTGCTGTGCTTGCATCATGTATGTGCGACCTGTCGTGTGGCTGACGCGGGCCGCGACAAATAATCGTGTAGTACAGGAAAATTTATCTTTGAAAGTATAGGCAAACGGTCACCATGCACGATTTTATGCTTGAAGGCTTGAGTTCGATCCTTGGCGATGACTCTGGATACTTTTTTTTTTTTTTGTATTGTACGTAACCCAGACCCCCATAATATAAGACAGGAAGCACACAAAAACTAAGTGGATTTCTTAGGCAGGTATACAATATGATATGCGTATGATACAATATCGCATGCTGTTGTTTTGATATTAATAGTAGGTTTTCGATTCGCCCTTGCGCCACTCCCCCAGGCACGACCCGGAGGGGAACCTTGTAACTCGTATCGTATAAAAAATATTGACGCTAAAACCCAGCAAATAATACTGGTTGACATATCATATCATAAAGACACCTGGCAGATACTCGTACGAGTATTGTTACAGCAGTACGTATATGCACTGCTGCTGCTGCTGCTGTACACCAGCCTCACCTCACAATTCGCTTGACTCGTCCGAAAAACATCACGCCTTCGGCCATCAAGTACCAGAAATGGGTAAATACGCAACGCAGGACATACCGGTATGATGCACGATGTTGGTGTCTCCTCCCTCACCGTCCATACCGCCTCTCCCAAGTCATGCCCCGGGGCTTGGCAAGTCTCCTAAAAATACCTACGAAACTCGAGAATGACGAGTAATCACGATATGTCTGGCCCAGTAGTAACGATGAAACTCAAGAATCACGAGAAATCACGAACTACCTGGCCTAGCGAACGACCGCTGTCCAGTTGCAAGCAACAGCCCTGTCTGTTCGCGTGTTCTACCAGTCTACCAGCACCGTTCCGTGCGGTATCCACTTGGCATTCCCACAAGCGCGACCAATGTCCGCTGTTCCTGCGAGTGGGCTACCTACTACGTGCTCAGCCAAATAATATGAACCATAACGCCGAATTCTCTCCATAACAACAAACTGCAGATTATCCTTATGTCGGTTCCCGATCCCGAATAATCTTTTCCTTTTCGATGCCAAGGGCCCGGGGCAAACCAAACCCAGTGATTCTAGACGCCATGAACAATTATCGTAAGAAAGATTGATGCCGAAGGGTTTTGCAGCTCAATAATGAGCGGCAGTTGCTATGCCATGTCGACTGCTGATGGGCTCAACGTCGATAGCTACTCTTAGGCAATACTCCACGCAATTGAAAATCACCCAAACTGAATGAAACACGGTTCGCTATTCAGCCCGGCCGCTCTGACACAACACCATCCCCATCGGACCGACACCGTATCCGCCCCCACCAAATAAACACACCAATCGCGTTGGGGATCACATACCGATCTGGGTAAACGTATGGTATGCCTGAGCACCAACTAAACGTTTTTCTTGTTTGCAAAAACCGGGGGAACGCATCTGAGAAACCGTCCCAACCGCCCCCCAGCAACGACCGATAGAAGCCAAAGCCATGTACAAAAGCAACAATACTCCTCGTCCATGAGAAAATAAAGCCTGCGCGTGTATGAGCCGGAGTATCGTGTCATATACTTGGGCTGGAAACAGATTATATTAGGTTGGATTTTGAGACGGGGACGGGTAGTTATTTGGTTATTTCGCAAACGAGGAATACAAACTTTTACGGTCGTGTTAATATTTTCACGAGAACAAAAACAATCAGCAGAGAGCGCATAAGTTCAATATGGTTCAGCGTAATTTGACACGAGTCGACGAGGGGAGAAAGCGCTAAGCCTTCTCGCGATAAAACAGCAGGGCACTAAACATAGAGGGGATGGTGGTAGACGGCCTGCTGCGTGAGGCCGGATCTGATTCATGACTAAAGGCGCTTTCACGGTACAGCTGGAAAAACAAACAATTACATACCGTTCATTTTGCTCGCTGTGAGAACTTCAAATACTTCGTTTGAAAAGGTGGTTAAATAAACAATTAGTACTTTGCCGATATTTATATTTCCCGCATTTTTGTTTTTTGTTTTGTTATTATCTCGCCAATCGGCTCAGATTGGCCAATTTATTGAGGCTATACCCACTCAGAAAGTTGCTCAGACAACATCTCAGCGCGAGAGAGAAGCTAAGAAAATAATGGAAATATTGAAAAGGCCGTATACCACTTACTACGTAAACATTATGTTGGGCATACGAAGCCGTTATCCAACGAATATACCGAACTGAGACATTATCATAACGTTGAAATTGTGATCCCCACCCCAAATTACCCAGCCGAAACAATGTCAGCCTTGTGCAGAACGCTCTTGGCAGTTTACGGGGGAGCGGTATTCCAACGGGCATCCCGGGTTTTGATGTATTAACAAATTATTGCTGTAAATTGGTCGCATGAACGAGTTCAGCGAAAATTGTGACGGATTCGCGATCCACACACTGGTATTATACTACGAAGAAAAATCAGTTTAATCCGACATATTTTGAAAAACGGGTATTTCCGGCCATCCCGGCTTTGTGTTGTTGCAACACCTGTAAGTAAGGATATATATACATACTTCGTACATACGTAAAACTGGTTGAACAAAATGGGAATAAAACGACACATTTGTTTTAGTATACGTATATATTCCATCCTCGAATATGGTACGGATTGTTTTTTTTCATGAAGAACACCTCGTATATACGTGTTCGGAAAATCATACGTGTTTGGGGGGCCACTTATTGACAACATTAAATCAGAATACAATGAAGCGACGTGACGTACGAAAAACACGAACAAATGTGAAACCCTGAACGAAATTTCTTATCACAATAAGGTACGACGTTTTTAGTACAGTTGGTAAAATAAGGTACCCAAACGAATGACCAAAATAGGTACCCGCCAACGAATTTCACCACACATCAGTCCGGTCGCAAGATAAGGTACCACAAGTCGCCAAAAAGGTACGGCTGAGAATGCCGGATTCTGGAATCCGAGCAAACAGAAGCCGAGGTTAATACAACTAAGAGTTATGGGACAGGGAATACTGTTGTAACATTGCGTCGTAGGTTAAATCGTATATAGTTTGGGATCAATGAGGCCTCCTGCTGCGATCAGCCGGAGACGCTCACCCAGGGTTACTACTCCCGCGTTGATTGCCTAGCAATCAACGCGGCACCTCGTCGCAGAGAGTAGGTACCCCGGTAAAATAAACACTAACAAAACTGATGTCGTTGTCGACGGTACAACCTCGCTACCAACGATGGGCGGGCGGGATGGTCTGTTTTTTTTCCTAGCCTCTTTCTACTTTGTCGTGCTGTTGTAGAGCTGCGATATCGCTCACCGAGTGATACTCAATCACTGTCTCCCAGTACAACAATGAGGCTTTTCTGAAAAGGGGATCTGCCCTGCGGGCTTCGCCTCTTTCCTGTGTCAGATTACTGTTGTAACATTGCGTCGTAGGTTAAATCGTACCAGGCATATAGTTTGGGATCAATAAAGCCTCTCTGCTGCGGCATGAGATCACACCCATACTTGTTGACCTTTCTCTTATCTCAATGACGTCGCTCGTTTGACTTCTATCCTTTCTGCGTGTTCTTTCTCTTCCTTATTGTCCCCAAACTTCTAGCCTAGCTGCATATGGGTTCTGCTACCGTTGGTTGTCCCGTGGGAAAGTCGTGTACGAGTTTCGAATACGTACGTATCGCATAATTTATGTAGTGAAGTTTCGCGGTGCACGAGCTGAAGGCTACCAAAGGCTACGTATTGACAAAATGAAATGGGTACGTATGCACGCATGTGGGAGGACTACTGAAATGATGCAGCGCTGTCATTAACTGGTTGCATGCAGGGGAGAGCGGGCTGTAACGGGTTTTGGGGCGTACGGTCTGGAGGGCTCTGAGCGTTTTCGATTCAAAGATAAACGATATAATTTGTATTCATATCATACTGGGGTACAGCCACGGCTCCACCCGTCGCGCTAGCCCTGTGTTGACCACACGTAGTATAATAGTATGTAAGTACCTGTTATCAGAGGGTGCTGTGATGTACCACTCTGAACAGAAATGTAAGGACCACCGTGCGGGGCGGTATCGACCCCAATGATGTATGTTGTGTCCAGGTTGCTGGAGTTGTACATGCATGGAAGGATTTATGATCCGGAAATGGGGCCTTATCATCCTCGGGTGCGGCGGGACATCGACCATGAGCCCCAGCCAAACCTGAAAACAGTCAGTGGGGTGCCCTATTATAGTAATACCTTATGTACGAGTGTATAACATGTGTCTCTATCCCAGACCTCATCGTTGGGGCCACGAGAAAGCGACTAAAACAATAATAACGACTGGAGTTATCAATCGTCTACGAGCAACGTGAACTCTAGCAGTACAGGTAGACCAGGTTGCGGCCGGACTGTACAACTTCTTGGATTGTGACTCGGGCACTTTCATCATCCCCAATCACGCAGTGACCGTTGCCGCAATCGTCACTTTTCTACAATCAAGCTTTCCCTTGGAAGCCCTGCTTGCCACACGAAAGTTGTATATTGGAAAATGAAAAGTGGGAACACGGCAGCTGCGAGATCCATTTTGTGAGAAACTCGCCTTCGCAAGCTTCGTCGCGCGTTACGTACGAGCTGGTCTGATTAATTTCTAGCGCGATAATAGTTGAATGCCGTTTGACAGCCCAATTTGCAAACTTCGGGCTGAAGTTGGTATTCCCCGGCGGATCCCTTCGGGACCGAGAAGAAAAATTACGAGGGGGAAGTTATAGCCGTTTCTGAATCAGTAAATAGCCAATTCAGCAGTCTAATCATCCGGCATACAGGTGCACGAAAGAAATCCCCCAAGCATGTGTAATAACCTGGGCGTAGCAGGATAACATGTGTTTTCGACACCATTCGCGGGCGTTTTTCGATCAGGTGCTTGCGATGCGTTTCTCGTGTTTTGACATCGTACGTAACCTGAGTACACAGAATATTGTGCGCAAGTGGTAGTATCCGTATTGTACGAACTACAAGGTTCCCCTACGGGATGCTGGTCACTTGAAATCCCGGGGGTGTCGCAAGGTGGAAATAGATCGCACATGCGTCATAGTTTAATTTTTGGAGCAAACCTGTGGCATAGACTGTAAACGTAGTAGCGACGGCCATTCCTAAACAACTAACTGCTGTCACGAGATGGTATCGTATCTGAGGTACAGTGGGCTCCCGGTGTTAAGAAACTTCAGTTTGGTTTCCAGGCTCAACGACTTGTTTTGTTTCTGAAGTCGATCTAACTATTTTTTGTAGAAGTTAAAGTCGATCCCACAGTGGTACTGTAGTTATCACGGCTGTTCTGCGCTGTACAGCTGAGTATACAGAAGATAGTTATGACAGAGCTGTTGCCCGACGAGTTCCGCCCCGGTCCTAGATAAGAGTATTCACTTGTACGTAATACATTTTGGGCGAGTACCCTGGTACGCGTTTGTCAGCCGAGTACTCGTCTAAGGGTGCCCGTCTAACAGCTGGATACCCGGGTGCCCTGGGCCCAAATTCTCGGCGAGTATGAAGTGTTATCCATACCAGTGACGGGTATTAGCGGTTTTATAGTTTTTAATCGCTGATGTAAAGCGCGGGTGATATTAAAATCAGTGGGGGAGGTTTTGCTGGAATCGCATACATCAAACACACACGCATACACAATGGAAGACAAAACACAGCAAAGCAGTACTCGCTGTTCGCAGCTGTCACAACTAGATCTGCTGGATTCCTCCTGCTACTCGTAGCTGTTTACTACGGGTTCGGCGCACGCATACAGGACACAACAATAGCCTCCACAAAGGCAACAATCTGAACAGCGGCTATTGCGTGTTCTGCAGCTGCTTCTGCTGTACTGCTGTGCTGTTCAATAAACGGCGCCTTGGCTGCTCTGTAGTGTGTAGTCAAGACTAGAGACATGTACCCGTAAAGTACAGCAGTAGTGCTACTGTACCAAAATACTCGTATTCGTACGTATGTAGATAGGTCTATCGTTCGTAGATAGAGAGAGGTAAATATGAAACTTCGAAGTATGCATACTGCTGTATATATATCCGTACTCGTATATCTGTGTATGTGTACTTTACGTAGATTCCAAAATATTGGAACCAAATTGCAAATTTACATGAAATGCGTCTGTAAATGTCCAAGCGTCTCCTACAACTGATACTACTACTACTGCTGTACGCAGCCCAGACAGAGCAGACGCATGCAACATGGTATCAACTACTACTGCTGCACGACGCTTGATGTGTGCCTCGTTCGATGTCGGTGTGGTCCTTGTTTTCTCGTGCGAGGTGCGTGCTTTGTGTGTTCCGTTCAGATATACGGCGGTTCAACGATCAAAGTTCATACGGATGAAAAATCGTACGGCAGGTTTTCCATAGTAGTTGCGAGGCGGTGTCAAGTCGGAACGTCTCCCCTGAGTTATTTGCCAGAATTCACGACTTTGAAGGCTCAGAGCACGCCCCACGGGCCTCGGCCGGGACCCGCACTTGCGCCGTGGTGTGCACGCGGCCCCCCTGCGTGCCCCGCAGCTGACAACACGAGAAAAGACCCGCGGCCAGAGATTAAAAGTGAAAGTATGCCGGGACAATGTCCATTTGGTACCTATACATATTACTGTACTGATATCATACCTGGTACGGTATATAAACATCGCGAATCACAGCGCATCATTTTATTGGATCGTGGGCAGACCTACCGAATTCTTAGTAAGAACGATTGACGCAGCAGACGTCGTCGTTCGCTTGACATTGCGTTTGATAGTTGCGTATTTGTGACATTGAAGGGCATGAGAGTGCAGACGGGTGAGAGCGCCGACTGACATAGCAACCGATGCTTACCAACCCCACTGCTGTACAGCGTGCCCCATGTTCCGGTCGAAGAAGGATCGAACGCGGGGCTAAAGCCGAGAACGATGTCCCACGTGAAGTACTAACACGCCCACCCACGGGTTGCCGTCAACTACGTAAGCATCGTACTCATCCAAGTACTGCCGTAGAGTACGTTAAACCCCGTTCGAAACGGTACCCACGATTGTGGGGGGACAATACTTGGAGATACAGTGTAGGATACTTTACCTTACTTTGGATCAGTAAAACGGTAAGCCCGCCTGGGTACACCCCGTACCAAATAAAGGCTTCATCGTTCGGGACAAAAGCAGGGACAGGGATAGATTCCCGACAACGGCAAAGAGATAACACAACCGACGATAGTATTCGTTCGCCCCGCCGGAAGGGCGGCGGCGACATACTGTGCAGCAGCACAACAAGCGATCACAACGTGTACGGGCGAACAGTTAGTGTGGGGGGTCACTATTATACTGGTTTTACAATGGGGGGACGCGACATGGATCGTCGAGTAGAGGGGGGGGGGGGGGTTCGGGCCCTACTACTGTTGTTTTTTGTCCCGCAAGTGTCTTGGTTTCAGTGTGGGACCCCCAAGTGTCTTGGTTTTAGTGTGGGACCCCAATTATATTGGTTTTAGTGTGGGGGTCACTATTATACTGGTTTTAGCATGGGGGACGCGTTATGAATGGTTGAGCATAGGGGGATAGCCCAGTACGAACATAGCCCACGGCGATGGTTGTAGCAACTGGGTCCGGTCCCCGACAATAACAAGCGATGACATCAACCACGTACGAGCGGTAACAAGCGTCCACGGGCGAACATGACCCCAGTCCGAACATTTCCCACGGGGATAGTAGTAGCACAAGGGTCTGGACCCCGACAATCACCAGCAATGACGTGCCAACACAGGCCACACATTACATAGATATTTTTGTAGCAACACAGGGGTCCGGTCCCCGATAGTCACAATCGATGGCAACGAGGACGTGCGAACATTGACTACACACCTCGGCGATAGTAGTAGCAAAAGGGTTCGATCCCCGACAATCACAAGCGATGATGTGCGAACATTGGCCACACATCGCGACGATAGTAACAGGAAAGGGGTCCGATCCCCAACAACCAAAAGCGATGACGTGCCAAGACTGACCACACATCGTAGCGATAGTAGTAGAAAAAAGGGCCACATCCCCGACAACCACGAGCGATGGCAGCGATGACGTGCGACTATTGACCACACATGGCGCGCGGAAGGGTTCGACCCCAAGGACGACAAGCGATGGCAGCGATTACGTGCAAACATTGACCACACATCGCGGCGATAGTAGTAGCCAAAGGGTTCGATCCCCGACAATCAAAACCGACGACAGCGATGACGAGCGAACATTGGCCACATGTCGCGCGCGGTAGGGTTCGACCCCGAAGACAACAAGCGATGACAGCGATGACGTGCAAACATTGACCACACATCGCGGCGATAGTAGTAAAAAAATGGCCCAATACCCGATAATCACAAGCGACGACGTGTCAACATTGACCACATATCGTAGCGATAGAAGTAGAAAAAAAGTCCGATCCCCGACAACCACACGCGATGACAGCGATGACGTGCGAACATAGTGAGAACATTGTCCACACATTGCACACGGTAGGGTTGGACCCCAAGATCAACAAGCGATGGCAGCGATGACGTGCGAACATTGACCACACATCGCGGCGATAGTAGTACCAAGAGGGTCCGATCCTCAGTAATCGCAAGCGATAACAGCAATCGCGTGGGCTCATAACCCACGATAGTACGCGGGTTCTTGCGAACGACTCTCCGCGCCCAAAGACGGCGGCGATTTACCAGGTGCGGTGCGATAGCGGAAATTGGGTTCGACCTTCGGTAACGTCAAGCGATAACAGCGATCATAACCCACGGTACGAACATAGCCCACCGTGGTACCCTACACTGCGCGTGCTGATCTATAGCGAACGCAAATCCAAAACAGGAGTAGATATTTCGCGGACGGGTCACACCCCCCGGTTTTTCTAAAAACGGGTGCAGCACAATACGATTGCACTGTACGACATCAGTGTTAGAACCCCGACTAACGTACCGGACGAGACAAACCTGTGTGGGCAACGCCCTCAGCACAATCTCGTTTCGTTTCTGTATTTATTTTCACACGGCAAGTGATAGCATCAAAATGCTTTACGTTAGCCCCTGGGTTAAGTTCCTGGGCGAAATTAAGCAGCCACAGGGTGTGATCCCGGATAACAGCACGCGATAACAGCGGTCGCGTGCGGGTATAATCCTCGATATTACACGGTAGCTCCGCCGGGCCAAATCTCCGCACGCAAGGACGACTGCGGCCTACCAGATACGGTGCAACAGCGGAAATCGGGTTCGACCTCTGGTAACGGCAAGCGATACCAGCGATCACGGCGATCATATTCCGCGCTGGGAACTTAGCCCACCGTTGTAACCCACGACTCGCGCGCTTAAAGCCCGCGAATCATAGAACGAAACGAAACGAAACGTTGGCGCAGTTCCAAGCGCGTACACCTTGGTGTAATTTCAAAGTACATCCACGAGACACGCACGACGCGCGTGCACACTCGCACATACACGCGTTATTTCACTCACCGGCGCGCTCCCCATGCGCTCGCGGCCACCCGCACCACAAGTTTGAATCAACGACATCTTTCGGAGCAAATATATCTCACATGTTTTATCAGCAAATGTTTCACGTAACCCCAGGTAGAAACCATACGGATATATATATATTCATTACTGATAGAGGCTCAGCCCGGAGTGTCGGTGTAACTGATTGCCCTTACGGCCGCCAAGTCTCTCGGCGGGTGCGTCTGGTCACAGTCGCATCGTAACCACGTTCGCTTTTAGGAAACTCTTATATATGCATCAAGTAGCACACCGTTGAAAGTCGGTGTACGTAATCCTTACTAAAGCAACAACATTTAAAATATCTGCACATCATGTCGCAACGCCCACGATAGGCGTCCGCCGACGTATGGCACACGAACCTAACGCAAAGGCATCAAGCAGTAGGAGTTACGTTCCCAGCTATCTTAGTCCTGTTCGCCGAGGAACAAAGCTGGGTTGGGAAGTGCGACAAGTCAAACGTAGATTACATGCCGACGGTGGCAGACATAGAGCGAAACCCGTTACACTGTAACCGAGTCCGCGTGCCATACGAAGCACTCATTGCACGACGCGGAAGTGAACGGAACGGATTGTATCCCAGAGAGCATGAATCTCCGCTTCGAGCTCTGGGAATATTCTTAGTGTATGTTCACAATGGTAGGACACGGTAGTCGATAGTCCCGCCAGGGTAAACCCCAATGCCAGAGGATGGCTGCGACCTACCAGGTACGGTACAGCAGCAGTATCAGGGTTTAACCCCCAACAAGGGCAAGCGATAGCATCGAACTGGTATACGTTAATCCGCTGAGTTAAACCCCCGGGCGAAATATAGGCTGCGACACACCAGGTACCCGGCATGGTATTATATATCAGCAGCCACAAGGCGTGGCCCCAGATATGAGCACATGATAACAGCGATCACGTGCGAACATAACCCACGATAGTACGCGGGAGTTCCGCGGACCGGAGTAGACATCTCGCGGACGGACCAAACTCCCTGATTACTCGTAACTAGTGCAGCATACGATTGCACTGCAATGGCTATAACCCATATTAACGACCGGACGAACCAAACCTTGCGGACAACGCTCCTTGGTTTGTTATCTTCATATTTATATTTTCTCACGGTAGGAAAGGTTAGTCGTTAGTTCCGCCTGGGCAAATCCCAGGGCGGAAGGACGACCGCGACCTACGGTCCAGCAGCAGCAACACGGTTCGAACCCCAACAATGGGAAGCGATTGTATCGA